>CAMZMU010000087.1:29117064-29209964 GCA_947311845.1 Poa pratensis
TGGATGATCCTCATCATTTGGAGTGGAAGGAGCTTGAATCTCTCTTTTACTCTAAATTTTATCCCCCTTATGAAAGGCATTTAGATAGGAATTACATTTATAATTTTGTCCTCGTGATGGAGAAAGCATTGCTCAAGCTTGGGGAGACTAAAAATATTAATACTCAAATGTCCTAACCATGGCTTCCTGAGGAAATAATTGTTACTAATTTTTATGCAAGGCTTTCAGGTCATTGCAAGGATTATCGAGATGCCTGTTCAGATGTTCTTTCACAAGTAAGAAGGTTGAAGCTAAATGGGATCTCCTTGAAACAATATAAAGCAATACTGAAGATTGGGATAACGACAAAGGTAAAGAATCAGGTATAAACTATGAGTATGATTGCATTAAGTCTTTCTCTGAAACTGCTAGTTTTCATGAGCTTAGTGCTAAATATGGTCTTGATTCTCAAATCATTGTTGATTGCTGTAAAGCCTTTGCTTCTCATATTAATATTCCTAAAGGAAATTGGGACTTGTATCATGAACCTTTCAAAGACACTTGCATGGAAAATGAAATTGTCACTAATGATTGCAATAAACATGCTCAAACTTCTGAAAATACTATTTCTTATAAGCATGTTAATTTTTGTGGAGCACTTAGACCTTGTGAAAAGAATCAAATCGAAGAAGAATATTGTATCCATCATAGGAATGAAAAAACTAGAACGTGGTACAAGGCTCTAAGTGATTTTGCTGAAAAAGTGTGTGCCCTCTATCCTTTTATTTATGAACTTTGCTATAAAGAGGGTCATTTCGAATTCCAATGCTCAGATTCTAATAAGGATACTACAAGAGACTTTTGTGATAACATGATCACTCCTAATCAGCATGATGAACTTATATTATTTTTGGGTGTGAAGAGTTATCAAGAAAAACTTCTTCGTTAGATATGAGTGCTTTTGATATGAATAGCGTGTTGCATGGATGTCATCTCTATTGTATTAATAATTGCCATGCCAACACTTACATACAAAATATTATAAAAGATGGATCGACTTTACCAAAATATGAAAGGACTAATGTTTGTTTTACTCTTATTAATGAAAAATAGGAATCCTCCCAAGCTTCTTCTATTGTTTCTAACAATAAACCAGGGTATGTGGTGAAGCCTCCTTTCAAGCCTCTCCCTCCTAAAGAGGGAAAGAAGAAGAGAAGAAGAGAGTAAAAGGAGAGAGGAAACGGTATCTTCCCCTAAGCATGTTGCTCCTATTATAGTTGTTGCTGATGAGTCTGAATTCGATGATGATCCTATGCCTGTTACTTATAGTAGTGATCATGATTGGGAAAAGCACACTACTTTTGATATTGAAAATCTTTTGGGTACCAATTCTGAAAATGATGATGTTAATAATTGCTATACTATTAGTACTATCCATGTTCCTTCCAATGATGATATAGGAAGCACTAAGCTTGGGGATGAGGTGTTTGAAAATCCTTTTGCTAGTAATAATTATATTTTTGAAACCTCTCCTCCTAGTGATGTTTTTGAAAATCCTTTTGCTACTGATGATTATATATTTGAGACCTCTCTTCTAGTAAAAATGATGATGATATGTTTACAAATGAACACACTTTGGAAGATAACTATTCTATTGCTTATGATGATACTATGCCTCCAGTCTTTGATAATTATTAAAAGATAACTATGACATAGGCTATAATTACAATCATTCTCATGAAACTTGTCATAATTATAGAGGGATTTACCAAAACCATCCCTCTAATATACAACTTGTCTATCATGTTCGAGTTCTTTATGATGATCCTACTCCCATTGTTATTAATAAGAAGAACTTTGCTTATGTGGAAAATATTGATACTTTTATGCATATGGATCATGGTAAGAATGTTTCATGTGATGGTTATATTGTGGATTTTATCAATGATGCTACTGAAAGTTTTTATGAGAGAAGGAGACATGACTTCATATATCTCAATAATATTAAGTCTTCTCTCTTTATGTTGAAATTTTTGAAGTTCCACTTGTTTTGCCTTCCTATGCTAGTCACTTTGTGCTTTATTGATTTATTTTCTTACAAGATTCCTTTGCATAGGAAGTGGGTTAGACTTAAATGTGTTTGATATTTTCTTCTTGATGCTCTTTCATATTCACTCTTATACATATGAGAGCATCATCAAAATTATCATGCCTAGCTAAAAGGCTTTAAAGAAAAGCGCTTGTGGGAGACAACCCATTGTTTTTATTTTCTGCTATTTTTATTTTATTTGAGTCAAGGTGCTGTTTACTTCTGTAGCAATGCCTTTGTATCTTTATTTTCTTGCATTGTTGTGCCAAGTAAGGCCTCTAATAGGAAGATGATGCTAGATTTGGATTTCTGCGCAGGAACAGATTTCTGCTGTTCACCGTTTTGCTTCTGTAAAATCACAGAAAAATTATTTAAATCTGAAAATTTTTGTGCGTGATCCTCAGATATGTACGCATCTTTCATTAGTTTTGAGTTTTTCGATTTGAGCAACGTAAGTGCCTCGAAAAAATTCGTCTTTACGGACTGTTCTGTTTTAGACAGATTCTGCCTTTTATTTTGCATTCTCTCTTTTACTAGTGTTGAGTGGAATTCTTTTTGAGGTGGAAGAGCTTCACATAACATCAGTAGTAGTAGCTAATGTTTAAAAAGTAATTGTCATGTTTGTGTCCTTATAGAACATGTGAGTTTTTGATTGTGCACTAACCCTCTAATGAGAATTATTCTGAGTTTGGTGTGGCGGAAGTTTTCAAGGGTCAAGAGAAGATGATATAATGTGATCAAGAAGAGTGAAGAGCTTAAGCTTGGGGATGCTCCCATGGATCACCCCAGCATATTTCAAGAAGACTCAAGCGTCTAAGCTTGGGGATGCCCAAGGCATCCCCTTCTTCATCAGCAACTTATCAGGTCATCTCTAGTGAAACTATATTTTAATTCTTTCACATCATATGTGCTTTACTTGGAGCGTCTGTGTGCTTTTATTTTCTTTGTTATTTTATTTCTGATCAACTTGATTGGATCCTAGCATTTTGGGAGAGAGACACGCTCCGCTTTTTATGTGAATACTCCTATTCTTCACTTATACTTGTTGAGTATTCTTTGCTACTGTTTGCTTTTAGCTCCTGTTTTTCATGCATCTCTTATTCAGAGCTGTTAGTTCTTTTAAAGAAAGTACTCTCTTGCTTCACTTATAATTGTTTGGAGAGTTTATGTTGAAATAAATTGATTGGTGTTTGGTTGGAACAGAAAATGTTGCATGTGGTAGATGGTATAATGGAAAAAGCTTACATATTCTTGTAGATCACTGTTTGGATAATTTGATACTTGTCAATTGTTTTGAGTTATCAAGTAGTTCATGTTTAATTTTGTATCATGTAGTTAAAACCTATTAATGAAGAACTACCGTAAAGCTCGTTGAAATTTGGTTTGCATGATTGGTATCTCTAAGGTCTAGATATTTTCTAGTAAAAGGGTTTGGTTAACAAGGAAGACAGTGTAGAGTCTTATAATGCTTGCAATATGTTTTCATATAAGTCTTTGTGTCGGTTGATATCCTGTGTTTGCTTCAAATAACCTTGCTAGCCTAAACTCTGTACTGAGAGGGAATGCTTCTCGTGCATCCAAAACCTTGAGCCAAAATCCATGCCATTTGTGTCCACCATAACTACCTATATGTGGTATTTCCTTGCCACTCCAAGTAAATTTTTCATGTGCTACCTTTAAACTATTCAAAAAATATTACTCCTTTTTGTGTCAATGTTTACCAAGCTCATGAGGACGGGGTGGATGTCTTTATGTCAACTGTCAAACAGACTTTACCACCGGACTAGCGGCATATACATCCGCTTATCCATTAATTTTGCAAAAAGAGCTGGCAAATGGGGTGCCCAGTCCCAATTAATTACAACTTTAACCGCTTAATTCTCTTCACATTTTTGCCCTGATTTATCAGTCAAGCAATGACAAACAGTGAAATATCTGCATGTGTAAACAAAAGAGAAGAGGGATGATCTGCCTTGCTGGTAGAAATAACGTCCTTCATGGGAGCCGCTCTTAAAAGTCTGGTTGGCAGGGGTCATATTGTACTTTCCATTTTCTGATTCGTTGACAATTAACAAACACCTCCCAAAACTTATTTTTACTCTCTATATGATTTCAAAAACTTAAAAAGCTCTAGCACATGATTTAATCCCTGCTTCCCTCTGCGAAGGGCCTTTCTTTTACTTTCATGTTGAGTCAGTTTTCCTACTTCTTTTATCTCAGAAGCAAACACTAGTGTCAACTTTGGTGCAACAATTTTTATATGCTTGTATATTGCACTTATTATATTGCTTTGTGTTGACAAATATCCATGAGATATATATGTTGAAAGTTGAAAGCAATTGCTGAAGCTTAAATCTTCCTTTGTGTTGGTTAAATACCTTTTACTTAGAATCTATTGCTTTATGAGTTAACTCTTATGCAAAACTCTTTGATGCTTGTCTCGAAAGTACTATTCATGAAAAGTTTTGCTTATATGATTCAGTTGTTTGCTCATTATCTATTTGTAGCAAACTATAACCATTGACCTGGATCACTTCATTCATAACATGTGCTTTACAATACTATTTGATCAAGATTATGATGGTAGCATGTCACCTCAGAAATTATTTTGTTTTTATCGTTTTACCTACTCGAGGACGAGTAGAACTAAGCTTGGGGATGCTTGATACGTCTCAAACGTATCTATAATTTCTGATGTTCCATGCTTATATTATACCAATTGTCACATGTTTTATATACACTTTATATCATATTATGACATTTATTGGACTAACCTACTAATAGTTGCCAAAGTGCACAATGTTCTTGTTTTACACTTAATGTGTAGGAATTATCAAAATTGGGCAAAGGAAACCTTGTTGGAGTCGAATCGGACCTTCCTGAAATCTGTCTGAAAAGTTTTTCGGAGATTGTCACGTACCGGACAGAAGACGACGTCAAACAGAAAAAGTCTAGTCGCGAAAGTTGCGGGGAATTTTCTGCCAATCGATCTGGACTTAAAATTCGCCTAATTCCGAGTTCGGACGCTCCAGATATCGCCGCTCTACCGAAACCCTAAAGGAGATGACGGGAATCCGAGAGCATATATAAGGAGAGGAAACCTAACTCGTGGGGAGGCCCCCATACCACGAATTTTCCTCCTCCCAGGCAGCCGTCTTGGGGTGGAGAACCTCCTCCATACCAGCACCATCTCCAAGGGCCGCCGCCGCCTCCACGGGCTGCCGCCGCCGCCGCCTCCACTCCGGGCTGCACCTCTCCATCAAGCTCCTCATCACCATGACCATGTGTGAGTAGTTTCCCTCGGGGCTGAGGGCTCATACCGGTAGCTATGTGGTTTATCTCTCTCTCCCATGGTGTGATCTTTATGTGATCATGAGCTTTGTAATCTAGTTGAATCCATAGATGTTACTCTTCATTATCTTATATGCTACTTGAGTGGTTTTATTAATGTAAACTCCGGAGTCACCTTTGTCCCACGGTGCAAAGTTGACAGTGTGCGCACCGTGTGTGGCTCTTAGGCTAAAGATTACAGGAATACTTATCATGAGTTATTATTTGTGTTGGATGTCTCTATGAAATTGTGGTGTTTGTCTAGTACTATTTTAGGGTGCTCAAGTTGACAGTGTGGGGTTCCCTAGATGTGGAATGCGACTTTAAGGTGTGCTTTTATAGCCCTACGCAGTGGATTGGTGTTCGTTATCCAACGAGAGAATAATTCAGAGTAGCATAGTGAAGAGGAAATATCTATGTATTCAATTATATTATTATTGTTGAGAGTGTCCACTAGTGAAAGTATGATCCCTAGGCCTTGTTTCTAAGCATTGAAACGCCGTTTACAACCAGTTCTGCTTTTTTTTATAGAAAAGGGACATATCCCAGCCTCTGCATCGAAGTGATGCATATGGCCGCTTTATTAACTTATTCAAAATCTGTTTAGAACTTATTACAACTCATGGGTCAGTCAAAGTGGAGACATGTATCAACCATCGGAACCAAGCTAGTAACATGATAAGCCTATGCTCTAACATGTTAATCTATAATTAAGCTGCCAGCCGTATTGGTTGAAGAAATTCCAGGCAACCAACTCCATACGGTTGCACCCAAAATCCATAGCCTGGCGTCGGTCCACAGGCTGGAGAAGAGACCATGTACGGATCCAATGTGTGGCCAAAGGAATAACCTGCAAGAAAGAAGAAACTTTCGAGTTGTTAAAAATAATGTCATTTCGCACGTGCCATATGGCCCAAAGTAAAGCACAAACTCCTACTCTTATGTTGGATTTGTCCTTCTTAGTGACCCCATTTAACCAATTGCGCCATATGGCCCAAAGTAAAGCACAAACTCCTACTCTTATGTTGGATTTGTCCTTCTTAGTGACCCCATTTAACCAATTGCCAAACAAATTAGTAATATTCTTTGGGGGTGTGATATTAAACGCCATGTACACTATGCGCCAAATGACCTGAGCTAGCGGACATGCGATGAACAAATGTTGCACTGTTTCAGCTTTGTCACAGAAGCAACACTTAGTGCTACCTTGCCAATTCTTTTTTGACAAATTAACCTTTGTTAACAACACTTTGCGATACATGAACCACATGAAAATTCTCATTTTCAGAGGTACTTTAAGCTTCCAGATATACTTTCTAAGGAAGGGTGTATGACCATTTAAGAGATCAGTATACATCGATTTAGTTGTGTATTTTCCAGCAGCCGTTAAACCCCAGACAAAGCTATCTTTGTCATTAGACAAGTTGACATCCATTAACCGGTGAATAAGATGGAGCCAATGCTCCCATTTGTTCCCGGTTAGCGACCTTCTGAACGCTAAATTTGGATGATCACCCTGTAATACTGAAGCAGCCAAAACGTGTTTTCGTTGAACAATATTATATAAGGTTGGGTACTGGTGTGACAGAGGTGCATCTCCTAACCATTTATCTTCCCAGAACCTCGTGTTCTGTCCATTCCCTAAGACAAAGGATCCCCTAGTGAAGAACTCTTCCTTCACTCTCATTAGACCCTTCCAAAAGGCAGAATCCGAAGGGTTAGCTTGCACCTGGGAAAGTGACTTGGTGTGTAGATATTTATTTGTAAGTAGCTGTTGCCAAACGCCTTCCTCATTCAGCAATTTAAATAACCACTTACAAAGAAGACTCTTATTTTTCAGACTAAGAACTTCTACACCAAGCCCACCTTGATCTTTTGGTCTACAAATGATATTCCATTTTGTTAGGCGATATTTTTTCTTATGTCCATCGCTTTGCCAAAAGAAACGTGAACGATAGAAGTCCAATCTTTTACATATCCCTTTAGGTATCTCGAAGAAGGACAACAGGAACATGGGCAAGCTAGTTAGGACAGAATTAATTAAAATGAGGCGATCCCCATATGAAAGTAATTTGCCTATCCAACAAGCAAGTTTTTTCTCAAATCGGTCCTCCACTGGCTTCCACTCTCCATTTTTCAGCCTTCTAAAATGCATTGGAATGCCAAGATATTTAAATGGGAGGGCACCCGACTCACAACCAAAAAGTTGCATATATTCAGTCTCTACTTCCTTTGCTTTACCAAAACAGTAAATTTCACTCTTGTGAAAATTTATTTTAAGGCCAGAAAGTTGTTCGAAAATGCATAGAATCAACTTCATATTCAATGCTTTCTCTAAATTGTGCTCCATAAAAATAATAGTATCATCAGCATATTGCAGAATAGAGACCCCTCCATCAACTAGATGAGGAATGAGTCCCTCCACTTGTCCATCCTCTTTTGCTCTTGCAATTAGGATAGCTAAAACATCAGCAACTATATTGAACAAAATAGGCGATAGGGGGTCACCCTGTCTTAAGCCTTTTTTCGTTTGGAAATAATGACCTATGTCATCATTTACTTTGACACCCACACATCCTTTTGTAATAAAATGGTCAATTCAGTTACACCATTTGTCATTAAAGCCTTTCATGCGAAGCACTTGTTGCAAGAAAGGCCACTTGACTTTGTCATATGCCTTCTCAAAATCCATTTTAAAAAGAACCCCATCCATTTTCTTCCTATGAAGTTCGTGAATGGTCTCATGAAGCACCACTACTCCTTCTAGTATATGGCGCCCCGGCATGAAAGCAGTTTGTGTGGGTCTAATTACTTTTTGAGCTACCAAAGAGATACGCAAGGTCGCTACCTTGGTAAAAAAATTGAAGCTCACATTAAGAAGGCAAATAGGACGGTATTGCTGAATCTGAACAACGTCTTCTTTCTTAGGGAGTAAAATGATTGTGCCAAAATTTAGGCGAAAAAGAGGCAAATCTCCTTGCTGAAATTTAATCACCATTGCCATAAAATCATCTTTTATTACTTGCCAAAACTTTTGGTAGAATTCAGCCGGGAACCCATCTGGTCCTGGTGCTTTATTCTTTTCCATTTGCATAATTGCCTCATGAACTTCTTTTTCAGTGAAGCCAGCAGTGAGAATATCATTCTCTTCCGAGGATAATTGGGGTATATCGTCTACTTGAGACTCAATTAAAGAAAAGTTATTTGTGGCCGGCGCCCCAAACAATTTCTTATAGAATTCAGAGATGTAAATCCTCAGATTTTGTTCTCCTGCAATCGTCCCCTAATCTTGCTCTAATTGAAATATCTTCTTTTTTCTATGCTTGCCATTTGCAATTAAATGAAAGTACTTAGTATTGTCTCCCCCTTCCTGGATAAATTTAACCTTCGCCCTCTGAGCCCATTTTGTCTCCTCTGCTCGACGCAGATGATTTAGCTTGTCATTGGCACTCCTCAGGGACTCCCTATCGGAGGTAGACAAGGGAGAGGATTCGGCTTTGAGATCTAGCCGATTCAATGAGGGATAAGAGTGTATCACGTTCTTTCTTATAGACGTTACTCTGGTTACGCGCCCACCCCCTCAGAAATTGGCGGATATGGTGGATCTTATTCTGCCATATCTCCAAAGGTGAACTCCCTGAAGAAACAGCAGCCCATTCTTTAGCTACCATCTCATAAAAACCCTCATTTGCTAACCAAGAGAGTTCAAAAGAAAAAACTGATTTGTTTCCAACGTGAGCTTGTTCACCGGAATCCATCAGAAGAGGCGTGTGGTCTGAACCAGCCCTGGTGAGAGCACGGACTGTTGCAAGTGGAAACTTATTTTCCCAATCCACACTTACCAGAATACGATCTAATTTCTCAAAAGTTTGCACCTCTCGATGATTAGCCCAAGTGTACTGCCTACCCGAAAGCTTCAGCTCCTTTAAGCTTGGCTTTCAATAATTGCATTGAACAAAAAAGGCCATCGTGGATTAAAATTATTATTATTCTTTTCTCTTGGCGTCGAATGATATTAAAATCCCCTCCACACAGAAGTGGTAACGTATCCACTTCAGAAAAACGAACCAGCTCCGCTAAAAACTCAGTTTTTTTAGCATCTTGGGCTGCCCCATAGACCGGTACAAGAGACCATTCAAAGCCATCTACCTTCGATTTTACATGGAACTTGACACAGAAGTCGCCCGCCACAGCCCCCTTAAATGTAAACGAGGTTGCATTGAAAGCGACCAAGATGCCACCCGAGCGCCCTTGTGGCGGTAAGCAATGCCAAATAAAATCGAAGCCTCCCGAAGGATGTTTCAGAAAAGGAGCAGAAAAAATTGATCTTCCAGTCTCCAAAATTGCAACAAAGTCTAACTTATTTTCTCTTATCATCTCATTCACTGCTAAATGCTTAGATGGATCCCCAAACCCATCACTATTCCAAAAACACCCTCTCATTGTGAATTTTAAGATTTCTTTTTAAGTCTAGCGCTTCTCCTAACTTCCTTTTTTTCTAAAGCTGCTGCCTTAACAACTTTTTTTCCTTAACACCACGGTTGGTAGAATCCTTGTGATTCAAAGAGCCGAATTTCTCTTCCAACTCCAGATCCTCACTCAGGGTAATTGCCTTATGCAACACTAGACTATTCAGATCGTGTTCATCTTTTTTTTTCCTTAGCTAGATCCTCATGTTTTTTTAAGATAGTTAAGGTACGTGAAAGATCGATCTCCTTTATCAAACTCACCGAATCTAAAACCTCAGCTGGTGATCTACCCAAAGACACGCCTAAACTAGAAGCACGAGCAAAAACCTCTTCATTTGGAATGGAAGCAATTGAACACTTGGGAATGCATGGATTACCTGAACTGAAGATGTCATCGCGAGAGGCAGCACGCTGTTGTGCTCTCTCAAGTTGCGTGATGTCCGTGTTAGGCTGCAGGCGGATGCGGTTGCTCGACCGCACGCCCACAGCAGTCTCCTCCGGGATGCCTCCATAAGCGATCACCTCCGCTGAAGTATACCGACCTCCCAAGAACACTCCTGTTCCTGTAGGAGACCGACTTCCGAAGATTGGCTCGAGCCTGCCCTCCCTCCTGGAGTGCGAGGCGAACCAAGATCATGCGCCATCCCCGGAAAGGCCTCCTGCCTTATCGAGCTCGGCCCATGCATTGTGTTTTGCGTCTGCGTAGACCCCTCCGAGTCCATGTCAGCTAGACCCTTTCCAACGTGAGTCTCCTATTGTACCTCAGCTGTAGCAACCTGAACATTCGGCTGCACTTCATGCACGTCGATCGGCAGCCCGGTAAGACCCATCACCTCATGCGACGATTTACCGAAGGACTCCACCACCATCTGCTCGGCTGTCTCGTCCAGGAACCGAAGTGCCGCACGTCCAGCTGGCGTTTGTGTTGCAGCAGGGAAAACCGACGAAAAAGCTGCCCCTGCCGGTAGTGCACCGACAGAAGGTTTCGCTGCCTTAGCAGCCCTAGTCACCGGTGGAGCCGAACCGGGTATATTAAGCTTTATCGCCTCTTCCTCTTCCACCATCTGCCACCAGCTCTTCTTAAGAGCAGAAGCACTCTTCCTAGCAGGTTTGAAAACACTTGTAGCAGGAGTAGATGTTTCCCAAACAACAGTACCGAAACGAATTGGTTCAGCTGGTAAAACAATTGTGTCCAGCAGGCCTTGACCTTTTTGTTTAGGCTGAGGGGCTTCAGTTTGCTGCTGCACAACCGATTGTTTATCCGTAGATTTGGTATTATCATTCTTATTTATGTCACCCAAAGAATCGTTACCATTATACTCATCATCCTTCTGCTTATCATCTTTTCTGTCGTCTCGATCATCCCCATCATCCGGATGTATATCATCCATTATCTCATCTCCATCCTCTCCTTCCACCTTAAACTGCAGCATGTACCCTACACCCTCATAGGTATGGTCAACCCTTGGTGGGATGGCTGACGGCTGAATGCAAGAAACCAACATGCGGACCTCCTCATGAGCACGAGTAAAAACCATGTCCACATCTTTAGTGATACCAATTACAGATCCCACAGCGAAGAGAGCAAGATAATCTCTACGAAGTTCATCAGGACAGCCCCGCACACGAACCCAGATGTCCACCAACTCATAGGTGTTATCCATTTTCTTAGATAAGTCTTCAAAGTGCAAAGCTACTCCTTTTGTCCCAACCTGAATCCTGCCAATCTTCCCAAGGCGTGTCATATCCAGCTTGGTTGGGTACACCACACAGATAGAGTTTTCATCCTGTGATCGTATATCCCATTGATGATCTCCAGGCACTAGCCACCCAAGTTCAGTGGTCACTTGTTCCGCTGTCATTGTGCCCCCTGAAACTCTGATTCGACCAACCTTGCCACTGTCATTGCAATCACGAAGACCCTCCGATTTTTCCACATGAAAGAACAACAGATCCTCATGCGCTAACCCGTACATCTTTGCTCTGGGTTTTTTAGCTAACCGAAGTGGGCAGTCCTTGGACTCATGGGACGCCTTGTGACAAAGGTCACATAGCTCCGTAGTGCACTCATTTGCATAGTGTCCAGTTTGAACACATCTGAAACAAAGGACCTTGTCCTTCTTCTTTGGTGCCTTACCAAGAGCATGTTTGGCCACTCCCGCCCCTTGTGTCGCTGGCACTCCATCTGCCTGGTGCTGTACCGAAACTGCTTGTGCTACAGGTACGTCTGCCACCGGCTGTGCCATACTAGCTTCGGCAGCCTGGGCTGCATTCTTGGGAAGAGCTGCCACTGCAGCCACGATCCGCCTCTGAATCTCCTCCACTGTTGGTACCTCTTGTACCACAGTCGAGTTGTTTGGAGTGCATCCACCTTGGCCACGGCCGAAACGGCCACGAACCTGACGACCTCCCCTTCCGCGCCCGCCGAAATTATTATTTGGTCTCTGCCGCAAGTTACGTTGGGCACCCATGTTGTTACCTCCGTAGCCCTGACCAAGCCTTCGATCCCCATCATAGTAACCTTCATCGAAATCACTGAAGTCACCATCAAAACCAGTCTGCTCAAATTGCCGATCATAATCCCAACCAAAACCTTGATCCTACCTATTGCCGCCATTGTACCGCTGATTTACGCCACCTTGTGCAGCACCAGCTCCGCGACCGATAGGCCATTGTGGTTCGTGATAGCCAAAACCATCGCGATCAGCCCCGTTGAGATTTGCGTGTTGTCCATTGCCACTAGCTCCCCTATTATTAGCAACCCCAGATGGGCCACCTTGCTCAAAGAACCGGCCACCGTAGTTGGCGCCATTGAAGCCGGCACCACGTCCGATGAACCTTCCTTCGCCATCAGCAGCATTAGGAGGCAGACCGGCCCCTCCACGTCCGGCCTGTCCACCCCGCTCGTTACGTCCATTGCCTCGCCCAGCAATCGGGGCTCCTTGGTACCCGTAGTTTGTAGCACCCCTACCCTGATTTCCTCCTCCCGGCGCCGCCATGTTTCCGCAAGAGGAAACCCTAGCGATGGGATGAGAAAGAGTCGACTCTCTGGATCGTTTCCAAACCCTTCCTAAAACCCGTCGAAGAGGGTTTGCAATGGATCGAAGCTGCTGACGCAAGACCAACAGGCCCTTCTGGCCCGCCGAGACTTGAGTCGGAATACTAGGAACCGGCTGGGCCTTTTGCCCAACTCGGCCCGAAGCAACTTGATTCGATTTTTTGAAAATTGATCCGTAGATCACGATCCGAAAAGGACGGCCATGCCGTAGACGATCTCACCGGCGTTCGAGAAGAAGGAGCTCGCCTAGCCGTCCTCCAGCGTGGACGACTTGCCCGACGTCGCTGCACCAACACCCATTCCTTCGCATTGAACGTTTCCTCCATGAAACTCGTCGGTGGGAGAACCGGGAGGCGCGGTGAATTCTTTTTTGGACTCCGGTGAGCCGGCGCCGTCATGCCTGCAAAACGCCGATCAAGAGAAAGCGAAATACTGTCTAACCTTTGTCTTCGTCGTTTCTCCAATTTCTTGTCGATCTTGTTCGTTGACCCCAAATCGCACATGGTTGGCGATGGCGTGCGACAGAGATACCGTAGCGATGACTCCCCCGCCGCTGGCGACGACGGGGCTTCATCATCGTCGGAGTTCTCGCCGATCAAGGCCCAGAACCGGCCGCCGGGAGGGCTGATCTCCAGCTCCTGGTCGCCGGCCGAAGGAGCCGGCGGGTCGCCACCCGTGTCGCGAGAGCCCCCCATAGTACACAACCCTCAATCAGTCGTAACCAGTTCTGCTACATGTTTGCTTGCTGCCATTTTTATTTCAGATTGCAATTACCACTTATAATCATCCATATCACTTGTATTTTAATATTTCTTCGCCGAACTAGTGCACCTATACATCTGACAAGTGTATTAGGTGTGTTGGGGACACAAGAGACTTCTTGTATCTTAATTGCAGGGTTGCTTGAGAGGGATATCTTTGACCTCTACCTCCCTGAGTTCGATAAATCTTGGGTGATTCATTTAAGGGAAATTTGCTGCTGTTCTACAAACCTCTGCACTTGGAGGTCCAACACTGTCTACAAGAATAGAAGCGTGCGTAGACATCAATTGACAAAGTGGAACATGTTAGATTTTCTTAAACAGGTTGCAAGAGTATACGAATTTAAATCGGATGAATCCAATAGTAAGATATTTTTTACTAATTAGGCTATTGGGATTATTTTATTTAGATCACCTTCAACAACGGATCAGGCAACGTCATGTGGGGAACCATGAATTCAAGTTTTGCCGTGTAGTTTAGGTACCTTATTTCTTAGAATTGTGTAAGACATTGTGAAACGTTAAAGATAATACTTTATTGAGATTTACTTATTTTTAGTGAATTTCATTAAAACCAGCCTGAGCCTTAAAGACATATCTATTGTTCTACTAATAAAAAAGTTCAACATATTTTCCTTTTAGAGAGAACTACCACTACATCTTTAATTTTTCAAAATTGCTTGAGAAATAATTCTATGCACATTCACATTTTCCCTTTGTAAACTATCACATGTGTGGCAAATATATTTAACAACTCTAGCATACGTATTACATAAAAAAATTCCTACGAAGAAGATGAGTTACATGCACAATCAACATTTTCCGTAGTCTCAAACCTTAGATATCGTATTAAGACCACGCCATCTGGATGATCATAAGTATCGACTTGATTGGTTGATTTCAAATTAATATATCTAATCAATATGTTAGTTACATTTGGATCAATAACCGATGAATGACCTAATTCATCAGTAAAGTGCATCAGATTGTTATCTTTATACCTACATATTCTCTCTGGTCGTTTAGAAGTTGTAGCATTCTACAGAGACTGGTCAAACCTTTTAGATTTCACTATACATAAATTGTTAAATTTGTGTTTTTAAACCATGCAATTAAATTAGCTTTTGCACGAGTAATAATTATATGAAATTAGCTAAACTCATATATTGGTGGCTTCTCATAAAGACAACCCAAAGACTAGTGAACGATTAAGTGCGAGCCTGCGAGGTCAAAGATACCGATCGAGCTAACAGCCAGAGAACCGAAAAACTCGTCGGTAGGTGAAGCTGTCGCGAGGAGAGGACACCAGGACAAAACAAGGAGCTTGGAACCATGGAAGTGACCTCGCTTCGGGTTCCGCCGCTCGGTTTTCCCCAACGGTGCCATCTGCCTTGAAGTCAGTAAACTATCCCGGAGCCAACGGACGACAGCAACGGTGTCGGTAAGCGTGATTAGTTACTGTCGCGCCGCGGACAGAACAGCGAGATCTTGGAGCCATGGAACAGATGAGATGATGGCAGTAGCTGCTCACCCGGCTCAGGTCACTTCTGATGGATACGCTCCCAAGTCTCTCCTGCCCTTTTCCTTTTGCCAGAGGAGCTAGCCTTCCACGTATAACACGTCGTGTCTTCGTCGCGTGTTAGGCTTTCGTTGTCGCCTCCCCGGTCAACTCCACCACCATTTCAACCTTTGCCCTGTTCAACGACAAGAAAGGTACGTAGTGCTCGGTCACGCAGTTTCTTCTGCCATTTGCCTCGTCTCGCCCTGCGGTATAAGAACCATCCCGATTGAAAAGATTTGATTGTTAGTCGTAGAAAGCACCCACCGAGAGAGAGGGAGGGAGGGAAGAAGAGGTCAGCGCGAACATGAAGCCTAACAGAAACCTGTCGAGGGCGGAGGGGAGGAGGCTGGGGAATGCGGCGCTGATAGCCTTCATGCTGGGATCCCTCCTCCTGCTCTCCGTCATCCGGGCAAGGTTCTCCCCCATCGGTACGCTTGGATCTTGCTCGTGTTATTTTTTTATGTTTTTGGTTCTGAAATGGGGATCCTGAGCGGCGATTTGACCTTTTCGTTCGCTTGCTGCTGCAGGCAAGACAGGGGACTCCATCAAAGCAGAGGAGGAGGAGCAGCAGGGGATGGTGAGCAAGGGAAGTGTCAAGACGGAGACAACCAATGAACCTGCAACTTCATCTGGTAAGTTACTCGGTTACTCTTGCTTCCTGTATCATGGATTTGTTAGCTCTTGAATGGAGTTTGTGGAGATCAGCACTGGATCTGATGTTGAGCTGAATTTGCAATCTGCAGCAGAGGAGGAAGAAGAAACTCGGCCCAAACCCGCCGACACTTCCGGCGGCGGCGGTGGCGCAAGTGCAAGCACCACGACCGTCACGGGCACGGACCGCGTGAGCAAGCCGGTGTGCTACGAGACGAGCCGGCGGTCGGACACGTGCGAGGCCGCCGGCGACGTCCGCGTTCAGGGCCGCAGCCAGACCATCCACGTCAGCCCGCTGGATCACGAGTGGAAGCTGAGGCCGTATTGCCGGAAGCACGACGCATTCGCGCAGTCGCACGTCAAGGAGTGGACCCTCCGGCCCCTCTCCTCCGGCGCCAGCTCGGCGACTCCTACACCGCAGTGCACGGTGAACAACTCCGCAGCGACGACGGCTTTCGTGATGTCCACCGGTGGGTTCACAGGCAACCTGTTCCACGACTACACGGACGTGCTCATCCCGGCGTTCATCACCGCGCACCGGTTCGCCGGCGAGGTCCAGTTCCTGGTGAGCAGCTTCAAGTCGTGGTGGACGAACCGGTACATGCAGATCTTCCAGCAGCTGAGCAAGTACGAGGTGATCGACATCGACAACGACGACGAGGTCCGGTGCTACGCGAACGTGGTAGTCGGGCCGACGTTCCACAAGGAGCTCGGCATAGACGCGACGAAGACGCCGTCGGGGAAGACCATGGTGGACTTCCGCGCGATGCTGCGTGGCGCGTTCGGGCTGGAGCGCGCCGCGGCCGAGCCGAGCGGCGACCGGTGGGACATCCGGCGGCGGCCGCGGCTCCTGATCATCGCCCGCCGTAACTCGCGCGCGTTCCTGAACGAGCGCGCCATGGCGGACATGGCCATGAGCCTGGGGTTCGACGTGCGGGTCGGGGAGCCGGACATCAGCACGGACGTGTCCAAATTCGCCCGGCTGGTGAACTCGGCGGACGTGATGGTGGGCGTGCACGGGGCCGGGCTGACGAACATGGTGTTCCTCCCCGCCGGCGCCGTGCTGATCCAGGTGGTGCCCTACGGCGGGCTTGAGTGGCTCGCCCGCGGCACCTTCAAGGAGCCGTCGGCGGACATGCAGATCCACTACATGGAGTACATGATCCAGCTCGACGAGACGACGCTGAGCGAGCAGTACCCCAAGGACGACCCTGTGCTCAAGGACCCGGCCTCCATCCACAAGCAAGGCTGGGACGCGCTCAAGACGGTGTACCTGGACAAGCAGAACGTGAGGCCGCACCTGGGCAGGCTCAAGATCACCTTCATGGAGGCCCTCAAGCTGCTGCCCCATGGACGACAGGACAACAACAACTGATACGGCATCATCACGTGTACATTGCGCGACCGAGTCGATGATGATCTGATCTTGGATTATAGGTAGAAGAAACATAGATGGTGGCTTCCTTTGTTTGTTCAGTTTCTTTGGTTGTTTGAATGCTGCGTTCAGCAGCTAGCTGTATACAAATGCATCCGGTTTGTAGGATGCCCTACTGCAAAATGTAGTAGTAAGATTGAAACAAGCATGTGGAATCTAATACAAAGCGAAGGATTTAAGACCTGGTTCTTCCAGCTCTCACTTAATCGAATGAGCATTCTAATCACTGTATTGTAAAGATATAAATTGGCATGTTCATCGAAAGCAACCTTCTCCCGAAAAAAGTTCAGAAGTAAAGATAGAAGCTGGTACTTGACTATAACTGCACTAATTCGTATCTGAGATGTCACTCCCAGCTGTACTGTACAGCACATAAAGCTCAAAACGACGTGACAGCCCTCACACGGTAGCGGCAATCTGGCGATGCTAGGCGGCAGCCGTTCGTTATAGCTCGCGTGATCAGCCAAGCAAGTCAAAACTGGATACGTCGTGCCGAGGACGGAAAACGCCACCGATTCCTCGCTGCCGCTTCTGCATCGTTGTCTCGCACAGAAACAAAAAGAAATGCTTCACAGCCAAGACGTTCGAGAAGGATTGGCTGAATGTTACTGCTAAATACTCTGTATTTTCTTTCTAATTCAGAATGCCAATGAAACAAGCGAACACCTGCAGTCCTGCACTCAGATAGTAGAAAGAAACTGAGGATGCCGTGTGGACTCGTTCCCCGTTTTAGGACGATGATGGTGACATGGGGACATTGTCGCATGCATACATATACAGGGATTGTGCAAAGGCACCCACCATTGCCGCTGCAAAATCAAGAAAGAGACAAGCGTCAAAGCAAAAGCTTGGGCATAGATTGTGCTGCGTGCTTCAAGGATCTGGTAGCTTGCCGTAACGAAAGTACGCAAGGCGCCAAGGCATCGTTGTAACTAGCACTGTGGAAACGGAAAAGAAATTGCTAGAATCCTACCCGACACTTTTCAATCCAATCTCTGCTCCCTTCAGTCTCCGGCCACTGCTACGATGGCGTGGAGCGAGGAGAGGGGATTCATGTTTCTCATCCGATGTGGGATAACTTTTTTTTTTCTGTCCCTGCGAACTCGCTCGGAGTATGATGGTGGTGGCTACAATTTCATTCCATTGACCCTTAGTTTGCCGGCGCCGATCAGCTTGAGAGTTTTTATGTCGGATTGACTCCACCGAGAGTGATGATGTCGTCTTTAAATCCCCTTTTTGCTGTTGAATATGACCAAATTATTACAAGATTTAATCTGAATAAAAAGTAGATAAATCATGACAGAAACAACAAGTATCAAACTAATCATGCGATCTACTAATATAGTAATAAACATATCAATCTAAACGACAAACTAGAAACATAAATTCCATTAGTATCTCAAGCATGTACAGTGCAGCAGGAGCGAAACTGTTGGCATTCGTGTTCTCGCCCATGTCGTCGATGAAGACGTTGCCAATGTCGGGGAAGAAGTCCGGTTCCACCTCGTTTCAGGGCATTGCGCCGCCGACCAAGTCTTCTCCATCCCTTCTTCCGACGTGCACCGCGAGGAGGGGCGGTAGTCCTCCGGAACCCCGCTTCTCGTGATCATGTACGGGAGAGAGGCGGTCAAATTTTTGGGGAGCGCACTCGCGCGACTACGGGCAACGATTTCTTCCCCGGCATCGGCAACCTATTCATCGACAACCTAGCTGACGGCGCGCTAGCGGTTCTATTCCCGTTGCACCGTAAGAAACTCGATCCTCATTGTTAGAGATCATGCTATAGTTCTAATCCTAGCGGGTGATGTAGATTTGATCTGTCTATCTACAGTACTAGTTGATTACATGTTTAGTTTTTTAACAGTTACTGTAGTTATGAATTGTTTCATGTTTCGTGGATTAAATCATATGCTAAATTTGCCATATATTCAACACAACTTTCACGTGAGTTCTGGAAGAATGTGTAGACACCTACCGGAAGAAGGGCCTTACCGAAATGGAGTGTGAAATTATGGGCTTTAGATCCGTTGTGACATTTTGTTTCAAGAAGAAAGAGTGTTGAAGAAAAATTAGTTGCAACTGTTGTAGGATGTGTTGTAACAAGTAATAAGATTGTGTACTAAGAACAAGTAAACACACGAGCAATGTCAAAAATTTAAACTCTACAAACATGTACTTATGTTTTGCTTGAAATACGACATGAATATCTAACTCTTGTTATAACGCTAAGTTACATGCTAGGTATGTTAGATCTATGAGAAGATGTAGCCTAATTTGTCAGTCTAATAAAGTGTTTGTTGCCAATTAGATGTGTTTTTTGGAATCATCACGTATATATCTCATTATTTGTAAAACTTATTAATGTTGGGGCCATCTCCGACCCGTGCTTTATAGCTATTTTGTGTCAGTGTATTTTTATTTTTCCAATAGTTGTATGAATTCCTATATAACTTGAACTATCTATTTTCAACAAACACACGATTAAACCGACATAGGACGCCCATGAACTTGTTAAATAAGAAATGAAATATTTTCGGGTCTATAGCAAGAACAATCTAATTTCAATGACCTAAATTGTTGCTCAAAATTATAGTGCAGTACATAATATACATGTTACGATTAATTTTTGATGTAAACAATTTATGTTATCATAATATTTTATAAATATTAACTATACGGTTCAACGCATTCGTGACCATCGCCTACATAAGTTAATATGCCTCCTTATGCAATAAATCAAAAAATAAATGGTCCAAAAGACCAGCGTGTTAGGAAAATCATAAAAATTGTAGCAGCATTAATGGGTATTGGTAAATATCTACTTTCTTATGTTTCATTAATGAAATGGTTCATATGTCTTACAAAATGGCTTTAGTTGTAAAACACAGAAAATTGCATCATGCAGATAGAGACACATCTTTGAGATAGAATATCAACATTGCGTCACACATATCTTCTAGATAGGATTACAGTAATATCTTTGACAATTAATTTTCTTCGTGTTTCATAGTCCATGGCTATAAGAAATGGCATCCCATTTGGATGTCCATATATTGTGTTCTAGCTTGCTTGCCTTCTTGTATACTATTCGAGATATGGGTTCCCTCAACGTGCCAATCCTGCTATGCTTGCTACTTCTCGTGTTAGTCCATTTGGCTCCTGGTAAATATTTTCTAAGAAACCAACCCAAAGAACATTCACCTCATGAATGCATTGTCTATATATACACATGCTAGTCATATGTAAAATTAGTTTCCATTCCATACATTCCTTTCTTGTTTCGCTTGAGAACATTTTAGGATATATTTGTGTCCTAAATCGTATTTTGATTGTTGTTATGTAGGTTCGGAAGCAAAGACTTGCACAGAGCTCAGTAGGACATATATTCCTTTCCCATGTAATTCGGATGAATGTGTTGAGTCCTGCCACAAGGAGGGATTTAATGAAGGGAAGTGTGAAATTGTCAGCTTCAGGCCCGTTGTTCAGATACTTTGTTTCTGCAAGAAAGAGTGTTGAAGAAAATTGTGTTGGAACTGTCATAGGATGTGATGTAATATGTAACAAGATCGTGTAGCAAGGCGTTATAATAAATCCCGACTCTTTTAAATGGTTACATAATTTTTTCTTAAAGTACGACAAAAATATCCAACTCTTGTCACCATGCCAAGTTACATGCTACGAATATTACATTCACGAGTCGATGGATCCAAATTTTCCAGCATCAAATGGTACGTATTGCGAAGTAGATGTGTTTTAAGGTCTCGACATGTATACATATCTTTATATCTAGAATTAGTGTATGTTGAGTCATATATGTCCGTTGCTTTGAATCACATCATCTTTGTGGATCCATAAGGCATGCTATTTTGCACTACAATCAAATTCAATTCTTTTGCTAATAAATGTACACATTCCTATATAATTTCTCTCCTCGCTGATGGGAACACAGACTATGACGTTTAACAGTCGGATCATATTGTATTTCTCAAGAGATGCTCTGCAGGACAATATCACTGCTTATAAAAATAAGCCATTTGGAACACATTAAGATAAATATCAATTTGACATGCACATCAGGTGACGTGGTATCGGACACGGCAGTGCTACATGGGGTAGCTTGAGTGGGAGAGTGGGAGCAGCGTCGGCATCCGAAGGCGGGATTGCGCGCTAGCGCGGGACGCGATGTACACAGGTTCAGGGCTCTCACGGTGGAGGTAAAACCCCTACTCCTGCCTGATCTCTCGACTATAGGTGCGCACAGTACAGAGTTGCTCCTCGAACTGTTCGGAAGCCGTTCATGGCTCTTGTTTTACTCTTGCTGTGGGTGGAAGAAGATGAAGTATCAAGTACCCTCTAAGTGGGGTGCCGGACGACCTTATATAGGCCTGGCCGTCTGGCCTAAAGGTAGGGCCGGCTGGTCTAGTCAGCCAGTCACATCAGTCTGGTCTTTGTCTCCCGCGGATCCTCGCGGCGGCTGGCTTGTTCTCCACGGCCTGGCGCCCGTTGTCCAATGGGAGAGCTTTGACCCTGGATCCCGGCCGCCTAGGGACTGTTGGAGGCGTAGGGCGGCAGGCTAGCCTCTGTAGGTCCGGCCGGATCGGGATGGTCGGCCAGCCGGTACAGGAATCCTATGCTGGCGAGTCTTGTCGAGTTGCTTCTTTGGGCAAGTTGACGAGGTTGGCTTGGGTCTTGCGATCCGTCTTGTGTCCTCATCGCCTTGTGGTTCACGCCAAGGAATCCTATGCTTCCGGCCGACCAGGGACTTGCGGTCCGTGCGGTGTGCTCCCCGGATGGGCCGGCTGCACTTGGGGCAGGCGGCCTGAGCGCGAAGGAGAATCGAGGCCGGCTGCGCTCGGGGCAGGCGGCCTGGTCGACGGAGGTAGGCGGAGGCGGCTGCACCTGGGGCTGGCGGCTCCGGCTGGTTCCTCGGCCTTGATTTCGCCTTGAAGGGGTCATTTTTGGAGGGGGCTTTGGCCACCCGGGGTTCATCCCCACGTCACTAGCCCCCGAACACGTTAGAGCCTTGCGGCCGATTACGGCCGATAAGCCTTCTGCGTGTTCATCAGAAGAGGCTTTGGATGCTTTCACCGGCTGAAGTGGATGGGATTCCATGCTCTGCAAAAATCTAAATTTCGAAGATTAGTCCGGCTGGGACGAGGCCAGAGTGTCGGCCCGGCTGGAATTCGATGCGTCGAGAGCTCCGCTAGTCCGCCCACGAGCGCTGACGTGAGCGATGACATCCGCGCGTCCCATCCGTCTGCACTGCGGCGGCCGACAGTCGAGGTGGCCCCCTGGGCTTCCGCGCTAGATCTTCTGTGGTGGGGGAGACGGTTGCGGATCTTCTGCGGGCGGAAACTGCCGCCCACGATCGGCGGTCGTGCGCCACGTGGCACGAGTGGTGGCGTCGGTTACGGGAGTGGAGCAGGCGACTCCCGCCTATAAATTTGGGGGAGGCTTCGAGGAGAAGGATTCGCTCCTTCCCATCCCCAAATCTCGCCGCCGCCGCTCTGCTCCTTTTCCTGCTCGTCGATCCTGCTCTTCGCCTCCGCTCCTCGCGCCGAGCGCTGGCATCGGCGACCGAGGGCTGCTGCAGCCCGCCACCGGCGACGGAGAAGATCTCCCTGTTCTTCTCTTTCGGCCGCGAGTCCTCCTCCTCCTCGAGGCGAGAGCAGCGACGACGACCACGGGTCACAGCGGCTCGACGCCGGTGTCGGGGAAGGCCTCCTCCGTTGCGCTGGACCACGAGATGGTCGGAGAAGGCGATGGGGATTGGAGGGGATCGTGCGTGAAGGTGGAGGAGCTGCCGAAGCTCTGGGACGACGGATACATCTCGGGGGCGGCGATGGTGGAGGCGCGGGTCGCCGACGAGGACGAGAGGGTCCCGGCGCCGCGGTCGGATGAATGGGTGGTCTTCTCGGACCACATGGAGCGGGGATTAGGGCTCAAAGCGTGCCCGTTCTTCCGTGAATTCCTCGACTTCTTGGGCCTGCAGCCGCACCACCTCGGGGCCAACTCCATTGCGCAGTTGAGCTCCTTCGTGACGCTGTGCGAAGGCTACTTGGGCATCTGGCCCAACCTCGACCTCTTCTGCCGGCTGTACCACTTCCGCAGCCGGTTCAAGCCCGGCCAGAAAGGCGTGTTTGTTGACTGCGGCTGTGTCGTGATCTACAAGCGATCCGACACCTCGTTGCCGCCTGTGAAGACCGTGGAGACGGTCAAGGACTGGCAGCAGACGTACTTCTACGTTCGCAACCAGACCGACGAGGACCACATCAATCTGCCGCCCTTCTCCCCCACTGCCCCAACGAAGAAGAACTGGGGAATGAAGTTCCGCGGCGACAAGGCCGAGGTGGACAAGCTGGTGGACCGGCTGAAGGAATTGGCCGAGGTGGAGCTTGAGGCAAGGGATCTCTCCCTGTGCTGGCTCTGGCGCCGGGTGGTGCCCCTCCAGGCCAGGTCGCACAAGATCTGCCAGATGTCCGGCCGATACGACCCCACCCGGGTGTCGACGAAGGATTACCGGCCGGAGACCCTGGACGCCTAGCTTTGGCATGTGACCAAGGAGCGCATCCCGAAGGACTGGGGCTTCTCGGTCGCGCCTTACGTCCGTGAACACCCGCCGCCACCGGTAAGATCGTGACGGGCTCATGCTCGTGAGTTGACTCCTATTTCTTCTGCATTCTGAGCGTTCTGCTCCGGCTGTGCAGCTCTTCCCACTTCAGCTGCTGGAGGATGGGCCGAATGGCCCCACGTACGAGCCAGATCTGACACCGGCGCCGCATGCGCCCGGAGCCAACCAGCCAGCGGAGGAGGAGGTGGCCGAGAGGGACGTCGCACCGGCTACTCGGGGTAAGCCGGGTGAGCCAGTCGATTCGCTTGTCGAGAGTAGATCCCATGAGGTTATTCTTATCCAGGACTTTGATGGGAGTGCAGAGACCGCCGAGTCTTCTGCCGCTCGCCCCCAATGGGCGAAACCAACCGATCTCGCCAGCCGGACCGGGGAGGTCGAGGTGGACACAGCTTCGCCATCCATCCCCCGTCCCAAGCGAGCCCAGCCGACGGCGCCGACCGGCCAGGTCAAGCCGGTGCAGAAACGGCAGAAGAGGATGCCCCCCCTAACGTCAACGTGTGAGTCCGGTTTCCTTCGATTCTCGATACTTTTTTACTTTCGGTAAATCACACACATATAGCTTTTCCTGCGGCCCGCCGAAGTCCTTGGGCAGGGCAGGCGTTGCCGCGCCGGCTGTCGATCCGACGGTGGCGGCCGGCTTGGAGGGGGCAGGCGGCGGGCGTGGGCCGGCCGAGCAGTTCCCTCTGCCGAGCAGCTAGCCGGGGCCGACTGGTCCTCTTGACAACGGGCGGAGGCAACGGTTGGAGGCGGAAGCGATGAAGCCGCCCCGGGGGCGGCACGGTGGTGGTGGCGCCGATGCAGCCGCCGAAGAAGGTGTTGGTCGCTGCTTCTGGTTCGACGAGGGAGGCGGAGAAGGTGGCGCGGGCTGCGGCGGAGAAGACTAAGATGCCGCCTGCAGCCGCGGTCGGTGCATCCCAGTCGGTCGCCGCGGCGGACCCGTCGATCACCGCCAACGCCAGAGGGCTCCGACGGCCGAATACCCCGGAGGCCTTTGCCCGAGAAATCGCGAAGGAGCTAAGGCTTCAGCTCTCGGAGTTTGAGGACTTCCAGGAGCTGCTCGAGGTAGGCCATCTTGATTCGTCTTGGTCTGGTTGCACGCAGCCGGTGTGAGTTTTGGTGTTGACGGCTATTTCTTTCGGAGTTCCCGGAAGGAGTCGAGCCAGAAGATCCGGCGGCTGGAAAGAGAGCTCGGGCAGTCAAGTGTGAGCTTTTCTCAGCCGGTTTTCCTCCGCGCGTGGCCGGCTTCGAGTTGTTGATGTCTTCCTTCGCCTTGCAGAGTCCGACAAGGTGCTGCGCGCACAGCTGGAGAGCCTTAGATTCAGCGAACTGGCGCAGGAGGTCGAGCGCCTCAAGGAGCTGAACCAGAAGCAGCAGTCGGAGGCGGCCGAGCTGGTCAAGGCCAAGGAGCAGGCGGAGAAGGTGGTGGAGGAGAGGAAGAAGGCCTTCGAGGAGCTGGAGCGGGGTTACAACCAGCAGCGGGAGGATGACCTCAACGAGATCGACCGGCTGAAGAAGGTTGTGGAGGAGCAGAAGGGCGAACTGTGGCGCATCGATGGGTCGTCCGGAGTGAGTCTTCGAACTATCGCTCGGAATTTGTTTTTTCCTTGTGGTTTCGCCGTGACGAGTTTGCCCGGTTGCAGGTTACTATCCCGCCGTCATGGAGGAGACCGCGAAGAGCCGGCTCGAGGATTTGGGAGTCGTCATCACTCCGGCATCTTTAGTTGGCTACAAGATGAGCGTGAAGGACCGGGTGGCACAACTCGGGGAAGATGCCCGAGCCCTTGGTCAGGCGGCCGGCGCCGTCTGCAAGTTCTTCTGGCCTCGGGACCATCCGCCAGCTGCCTTCTCCGATCTTGCTCACCAGCTGGCGCAGTCACCGGCTGCGTGGAAGAACTGCAGGACTCGGCAGCCCGCGGCGGGGCCTTGTGGGCGTTGTCCTTGGCGATCTCCTGGTACCCGAAGATGGACGTACAGACGCTTCAGCTTGGCTTCCGGGAGAAGGACACGTACGAGGGACTACACGAGCGGCCCCACGTGCGTGACACCGTCTGCCCCATCGCCGACTTTGTCAAATTCAACGAGTTCATCCCCGACCGGTCGGACGAGGACGAGCTTGAGGAGGAAGACGTTGGCGAGCCGAAGGACTCCACCAAGGGTAAAGCTGTTGAGCCTGTCGATGTTGCCAGCACCTCCAAGTCGCCAGAGTGAAGACCCCGGGATGCCGGGTAGTAACTGTTGAGAACTTGGTTTGATACTTTGTGTTTGTCCCCTGGATGCCGGGCGTACTTGTTGATACTTCGTATTTGATGTCGTGAACCGCGTGGAGCCTTGGCTCCATCTTTGCTATCTTTGCTCGGGGATTTTGTTCGTCGCTTTGTCTCTTTTTTTGGCGTTGCCTTTGGTTTATTTTTGCTCAGTCTACGAGTTGATGGGGACGAGTGACGATCCATTCATCCCCACTAGCCCCCAAGATTCGGCCCAGCTGGCGCAGTCAGCCAGCAAGTCCTTAAGTCTTCGAGACTACGCCCGGCTGTCACGAGCAGCCGGGCGTAGACTAGCCCCCGAGATTCTACCCGACTGGCTTGGGCAGCCGGGCGGAATCTTTAAGCTTGATAGTTTGACCGGCAAAAACGACACGGAGCTTGGTTAAAATGTTAGTCCGAAAAATCGAAAAGGGTTGGCATTTTTAGCTTTGCAGTTTTTATTCGATTAGTTGCTAGCTCGCCCTCGTTTTGTCGCCCGTACCCCTTCCCGTGCATGCAGCCAACCGGCCCCTGCTCTTGCCGGCTGGACTCTGCAGCCGGATCCGAAGAGAGGGCCGACTGTGGGCGCACGGTACTGAGATCTTGAGAGGCTGGACTTAGGCGAGCGGAGGCAGGGCCGGGCAGGTTATCTTTCTTAAGTGCGTTTCGCGTGTGACCCGTAGCCGGTTTCTGGCCAACATGTCAGCCGGGTTGCGGTCTGCAGCCGGATCCGAGAGTAGGCATCGGGGTCGGGCACGTTACTATGCTACTATAAGTAGGACACACAGACCGGCTATCCACGGTTGGAAAGATGAAAGTACAGAATTGAGATTGATACAACGGCAGCCCCCGAGTATCTGCTCGAGGTTGCCCACTAGTTCCATGACGGGATACAAGGTGTTACACTTTTGTCTCTAAGAATAGAAAGGGCGGAGGAGCTCCGCGTTCCACGGACGCTCCGTTTCTTCATACGGGGTGAACGGCTTGTCCTTCTTTTCTTCGCATACGTCAGTGAGGTAGTACGCGTTGTTGCTCAGTGCCTTGCTGATGAGGAATGGGCCCTCCCAAGGGAAGGACAGCTTGTGCCGGCCCTTCTAATCTTGGATCCACCAGAGGACGAGGTCGCCCTCGCGGAACGCGACCGGATGCACCTTCCGGCTGTGGTAGCGGCACAAGTTTTGCTGATAGATAGCCGATCTGGACAAGGCCAGCTCGCGTGCTTCTTCAAGGAGGTCTACCCCGTCTTCGTTTGCTCTTTTGGCTTCCTCTTGGGTGTAGAGGATGCTTCTGGGGGAGTCGAACTCGATGTCAGCCGGTAGGATAGCTTCGGCGCCGTAGACGAGGAAGAATGGTGTATAGCCGGTGGAGTGGTTAGGGGTGGTCCTGAGGCTCCAGAGCACGTGTGGCAGTTCCTCCAGCCAGCAGTCGGGTGTTCGTTCCAGCGGGTCCACCAGCCGGGGCCGGATGTCGGCCAGGATTAGGCCATTTGCTTTCTCCACTTGGCCGTTTGACTGGGGATGGGCCACCGAGGAGAGGTCTAGCCGGATGCCCTTCTCGCCGCAAAGGCGCTTGAAGACACCCTTGGCGAAGTTTGTGTCGTTGTCGGTGATGATGCTGTGGGGGTAGCCGTAGCGGTAGATGATGTCTCGAAAGAAGCTGTTCGGGAAGCCGTTCATGGCTCTTGTTCTACTCGTGTTGGGGGTGGAAGAAGATGAAGTATCAAGTACCCTCTAAGTGGAGTGCCGGACGACCTTATATAGGCCTGGCCGTCTGGCTTACAGGTGGGGCCGGCTGGTCTAGTCAGCCGGTCACATTAGTCTGGTCTTTGTCTCCCACGGATCCTCGCGGCGGCTGGCTTGTTCTCCACGGCCTGGCGCCCGTTGTCCAATGGGAGAGCTTTGACCCTGGACCCGGCCGCCTAGGGACTGTTGGAGGCGTAGGGCTGCAGGCTAGCCTCCGTAGGTCCGGCCGGATCTGGATGGTCGGCCAGCCGGTACAGGAATCCTATGCTGGCGAGTCTTGCCGAGTTGTTTCTTCAGGCAAGTTGACGAGGTTGGCTTGGGTCTTGCGGTCCATCTTGTGTCCTCATCGCCTTGTGGTTCACGCCAAGGAATCCTATGCTTCCGGCCGACCAGGGACTTGCGGTCCGTGCGGTGTGCTCCCCGGTTGGGCTGGCTACACTTGGGGAAGGTGGCCTGAGCGCGATGGAGAATCGAGGCCGGCTGCGCTCGGGGCAGGCAGCCTGGTCGAAGGAGGCATGCGGAGGCGGCTGCACCTTTGGCAGGCGGCTCCGGCTGGTTCCTCGGCCTTGATTTCGCCTTGAAGGGGTCGTTTTGGGAGGGTGCTTTGGCCACGCAGAGTTCATCCCCACGTCATCAGGAGAGTATTGCATCTTCACGGAATGGGTTAGTTAAATATAAGGATACTCTCCTCCCAGCTGACGAAGAACTTGTCTCCCATTTATACTTCACGGGATATCTGATCACATAGAGTGGGTTACCACTATGGACAACTCATACCGTGGGTCTCAACCATCTCCCTCAATGCACTATCTAGCACATTACGTGATAAACCCTTTGTGAAGGAGTCTGCAATTTTTTTAGATGTTTGGATATAATCCAAAGCAATAAAATCTAGAGTTCTTCAAAAATCTGAAAGATTTTAATCTTCTCTTCACATATCTTTATGACTTCATATTATCCTTAGAACTGTTTATATTTGCGATCACAGTGTTATTATCACAGTTCATTAGGATAGCGGGCATTGGTTTTTCAACCACAGGTAAGCCCATCAAAAGCTCACATAGCCACTCTACTTCAACAGTAGTTGTGTCTAATGTTGTGAGTTGTCCTTTTATAGTTTACCTCGTTAAGATGGTATTTTACAAGACTTACACGAATAGTGCCACCAGCGAGTGTAAACACACAACCACTTGTGGTTTCAATCTCATCAGCATCATATATCTAGTTTGAATCACTATAACCCTCCTGTACCCTTGGATACCCGGAATAGTGAATCACATAGCTCGCAGTGGCTTTTAAATAACACATAACTCTCTCAAGCGCATGCCAATGATCATCTCTCGACGAAACAAACCGGCTCAGTTTGCTCACAGTAAAAGAGATGTTAGGCCTCGTGGCACAAGACAAATACATAAGCGAGCCTATAATCTGAGAATATCTTAGTTGATCTCTAGCAGTACATCGATTCTTTAGAAGCAACACACTAGAATCATATGGTGTCAGAGAAGGGTTAAAGTCATCATGCCCAAAGCGACTCAATACCTTTTCCGCATAGTGATATTGAAGCAGTGTAATCCCACCATTGTCATCTCTCAGCAGCTTGATGTCCAAGATTACATCAGCTACTCCTAGATCCTTCATCTCAAAACAACGAGATAAGAAATATTTAACCTCCTTAATAAAATCAAGGTTGGTTCCAAAAATCAGTATGTCATCAACATACAAACACAGAATAACTCTCTCGCCCCCACCATGGCGCTAACACAGACACTTGTCAGAATCGTTTACAATGAAACCCGAAGTAGTTAAAGTTCTTTCAAAGTTTTAATGCCATTACTTAGGAGCTTCCTTAGTTCGTACAACGATTTCAATAACTTAGACACCTTTGCTTCCTGACCATGTACTACAAAACTACATGGCTGATCCATGTAAATTTCCTCGTCCAACTCTCCGTTTAGGAAAGACGTCTTAACGTTCATTTGATGAATGAGAAGACCATGCAAGGCAGTCAATGAAAGTGGCACCCGAATGGTGATTAGTCTAGCCACGGTGAGTAACTATCAAAGAAGTCTTCACATTATTTTTGGGTATTGATGACCCACAAGTGTAGGGGATCTATCGTAATACTTTCGATAAATAAAAGTGTCGAACCTAACGAGGAGCAGAAGGTGTTGACAAATGGTTTTGAGCAAGGTTTCATTGCAAATACTTAGAGACAAGTTTTTATAGGTTTTTGTAATAACAAATAAATAAAGAACAAGTAATAGAAGCAAACAAGAATAGTTGCAGCGAGTGGCCCAATCCTTTTTAGCACAAAGGACAAGTCGGTGGTGTTACTTATAATGACTAAAACATTTCCGAGGACACAAGGGAATATTGTCAAGTTACTTTCATCACATACCGATGATTTAATCTTCATTGTTTTGATAAGGTTGTTTGGGTGAACCTATGCAAATGCACCGCTCTTACTTGGACTAGTATACACTTGTGATTAGACCCCTTGCAAGCATCCGCAACTACAAGAAAGTAATTAAGAATCTAACCACAACCATAAACTCTGAAATCCTACACCCCCTTGTGCAATAGTTTACGTGGGGGTTTAGGTTTATGTCACTCCGACAGTCACTCAGTAAGTAAACTAAATACACAATGCATTCCCCTAGGCCCATAAAAGTCAAGTGGCATGTAGTCGACGTTCACATGACACCACTAGAACAATAACACCACAAATTAAATATTACTCAACATACTATGATTACTAGCAACAAGACTTCTCCCATGTCCTCAAGAACTAATCGAACTACTCACAAGACATCATATGGATCATGATCACATGTGTATATGCATGAATAACAATCTGGACATAACAAGAATTCACCGATAAAACTTAATAGCATCAACTACAACAAAGTAATCAACATCGGGAGAGTGATCCAATGAACATTACAAGATATAACCCTAGATGTTACAGCGGAACGAAGTGGAATGGTGGTGACAACGGCGCTGGTGGTGGAGTTGATGTTGATGATGATCCCGATGATGCCCGGCGTGATGACGATGACGATAATGACGATTTTCCCCGGCATATTCCTGCCTGCCGGAGAGCTTGTTCTCTCTGTATGGTTTCCGCCCTGAGACGGCGGCGGAAAAATTATGCAAAGCCTTCCCTGCAAGTTTTAGGTCAAGGGGTAGAAGTACGCCAAAGGAGAGTCGGAGTGGTGGGTCAGGGGTTCCAGGCGGCCTCTCGGCGCGGCCAGGGTTGGGCCGTGCCCAGGGGTAGCCTGGGCGCCCTGTGGCTCCCTCTGGTCGATATTCTGGCTCCATGGCTTATTTCCCAATAAAATAACTTCCGCAAATTTTCATAATTTTTGGAGCTTTGGAAGTATGGTATCTTGACGATGCTTTTTCCAGCTGAATCCTGACTTTGGTAGATAAATCTCGAGAATTTCGAAACATGCAAAATAAGATAAAATAACATAAGTGTCGCATTCTAATTTGAAATATATCAATGAATAAGAACAAATTATGATATAAAATAGTGATGCAAAATTGACGTATCAGGTATAACCCTTGGCCACAAGTCGCGCCTTGTACTTCTCAGTGGTACCATCAAGCCTAAACTATTTCTGTTGGAAATATGCCCTAGAGGCAATAATAAAGAGTTATTATCATATTTCCATGTTCATGGTAATGTTTATTCTCCATGCTATAATTGTATTAACCGGAAACCTAATACATGTGTGGTTATGTAAACAACACAGAGTCCCTAGTAAGCCTCTACTAGACTAGCTCGTTGATTAATGATGGTTATGGTTTCCTAACCATGGACATGAGTTGTCAATTAATAACGAGGTCATGTCATTGGAGAATGACGTGATGGACAGACCCAACCAAGCATAGCAATATTGATCGGATCAATAAGTATATATTGCCATGTCTTGTATTGTCAAGTATCCTGTTTCTTTGACCATGAGATTATGTCTATCCCGGGTACTGAGGAATACGTCTTGGGGACTTCAAACGTCACTTCGTAACTGGGTGACTATAAAGGTGTCTTACAGGTATCTCCGAAAGTACTTGTTGATTTGCATGTATCAAGACTGGGATTTGTCCCTCCGTGTGACGGAGAGATATACTCTGGGCCCACTCGGTAATGCACATTCGGTATCGCTTGCAAGCACGTGACTAAAGAGTTAGCCACATGGAATGTTGTATTATGGAACGAGTAAAGAGTACTTACTAGTAACGAGATTGAGCTAGGTATGGTGATACCGCCGATCAGATCTCGGGTAAGTAAAATATCGTGAGACAAAGGAAATGGAATACGTTGACATTGTGGTTCACACCGATAACGATCTTCGTTGAACTTGTGGGAGTCATTATGGGCATCCAGGTCCCGCTAATGGTTATTGATCGTAGAGGAGTCTCGATCATGTCCACTTGTTCTCGAACCCGTAGGTCACACACTTAAAGTTCGGTAACGCTAGAGTAGCTTTGGGATAATTATAATGGTGAGACCGAAGGTTGTTCGGAGTCCCGGATAGGATCCGGGATATCACGAGGAGCTCCGGAAGAGTCCGGAGATAAAGTTTCATATATAGGAATGTGGTTTTTGGGTTCCGGAAAGGTTCAGGAATTAACCGATATTGTATCGGGGTTTTTCCTGAAATGTTCCGGTGGGTCCCATGGTGGGGCCCACTATCCCGAACGTCCCACTTAGGATATTTGGCAGCCAAGTTCCTTCCTTGAGAAGTCTTGGCAGCTAGGTTCCTTCTGGAAGCCTTGGAGACGGGTTCCTTCCTGGGGAAGCCTTGGAGAGGTTCCTTCCTGGGAAGCCTTGGAGGCTGGTTCCTTGGGGAAGATTTGGAGGCTGCAACCAAGTTCCTGGGCCAGCTCCAAGCTAGGAGGCAAGCCTCACAGCTCCTCCCCACATCCTACATAAGGAGGGTACCATTTGGGGAAAGATAAGGATTGATTCCTAAGCCGGTACACTTCCTCTTGCTCCTTTCTCTTGTGGTCTTGGCTTGGTGAAGCCCTGCCCGCGTGAGAGCTCACCGAACCACCACACCGTCGTGCTGCTGGTTTGGATCCCATCTACTTCTCCTTCAAGCTTGCTGGATCAAGAAGAGGAGACGTTGCTGAGCCGTACGTGTGTAAATCTCGGAGGCACCGCTCGTTGTGGTGCTGATCGGAGTGAACCGCATCAAGGTCTACACCAAGCTGCGTTGTGATTAACGTCCAACGCTCGTGTTCTTCGAGGGTATGTTGATTACCCTCCCCGTTACTTGCATCTCCTTAGATAAGATCTTTGGGTGTTGCTTCCGCATGTGAGAGAAAATTTTGATTTTCTGTCGCGCATATCCCTACAGTGGTATCAGAGCCGTGCTTTGCGTAGTTGCTTTGTACGGATAGAACACAAGGAGTTGTGTGGCGTTTGATATTTATTGTTGCTACCCTCTCGCGTGTACTTCTTGGTTTTGTGGCATGGTAAGATGCAGCGGCCCGGACCAACTTTACAGTCTTCGGATTGAGACCGGTTCTGCACTTGACATGCAACTGGTTTGCATATGCGGCTGGCGGGTGTCTGTCGCTCTTATCATAGTGAAACCGGATTTACAATGGAGGGCTTATAGAAGTTAATAAGCAACTTGTATTATCAGCGTTGTGGTTTTTGCGTAGGTAAGAACGGTTCTTACGCAGCCCCTAGAAGCCACGTAAAATTGCAAAAATCAAGGGAGAGGCGTCTAACTTGTTTTTGCAGGGGTGGTTGTGATTTGGTATAGCCCAATTTTACAATATTTGTTGTATGAGATGCACATTGATTGTAATATTATTTTGTGACCTGCGTGTCATGAGATCGGCAGCCGGCAGGAGCCAAATGGTTGTCTTATTATTTTGTGACCTGCGTGTCAACTTAATACGCCATGTAATTGCATTACTTTATCGCTAAGGAGTTAGCAATAGTTGTGGATGCAACGTGATGGTGGAGGCAACCATGCATCTTGCTGGAGGGATGATGGAGATCATGCCGTGCGTTCTAGATGGAGATCAAGACGCAAGAAAAGGGCTATACCATATCACATTGTTTAAGCATGTGATGTTTATCCTTTATGCATCTTATTCTGCGTGTGCACGACGGTAGCATTATAAGATGATCCCTCACTCAAATTAAGATCGTGTTCTCCCCAAGTATGCCACCGCCAAGACAGTTCTTCGTTTCTAAGCACCACGTGATGATCGGGTGTGATGGATTCTACGTTCCACACAGCGGGTGTTGCTCGAGCCTAGCATGTACAGACATGGCCTCGGCACACAGGCAGATATACTTGGGTTAGCTTAACGAGCCTAGCATGTGCAGACATGGCCTCGGAACACAAGAACCGAAAGGTTAAACACGATCATATGGATGATATGATCAACATGGTTGATGTTCACCATTGAAGCTACATCGGCTCACGTGATGATCGGAGTTTGGTGTGGTGGATTTGGATCGTGTTCCACTTAACAACTATGAGGGATGTTGGTTTAAGTGGGAGTTCACTTGGTAATTTGATTACGCTGAACTCTTTATCATGAACATAGTCCAAATTATGTATTTGCATCATTCATTGTAGTCAATGGCATTCGTTTTCTCAACTACCACTAGGCTTGATTGATTGAGATAGATTAAACTGTTGGATATCTGGTAATTATCTTTACGGACTAGTACCGTACTGTGAGGATTGTCCTCAAAGTATCAAGTTAAGATTTAGTCCTATTGCAAACTTTTGGTAACCCTCCTGCTCAATGTATGTCATTAGATATGATCTATGAGATATGCATATATAGATGTGATCTAAGAGCATTGATTCCAGTTTAGCGTCTTATGTCATACTTGCCTCAGTGGAACTCAAACCTCAGAAATGTTTTTGAGCACTGAGTGTCTGAGAGACAATCCAGGAGCTGAAATTGTTTCAGACACAACCAATGGTTGAATGATATATGATATCAAAAGATTGGTTTGTGTGCAAATGACCAAGGATAATTCAGTGAGTTAACATGTATACCTAGATTGTCTAGGTACATGTCAATGTTGTAGACGCTTGGCGTCCTAAACCCCAACCAGTTGGGCACTGATAGTATTCTTGTTTTCCCTCCCTCCGTGCAATAGTAGCATTCTCATGAATTGTTCATGACTGAGATGGAAAACAGTATGGGTGATTTGATCACTATGCTTAAAAGACTGTTAAGAGTGGAATCTAGAAGAACGCCAATCATTTGATGATGGTAAAACTTTCAGACACGGGGAAACCGGAAGAGGAACTACAGAAAGAATCTGGCAGTAAAATAAAAGTCTGGAAATGTCCAGCTCAGGTATAATTGTTATACATGTTATTGATGTATTGTTTGTTGGTCAAACAACGTACTTCTTGGGTATAGTGACCAATTGTTGATCACAAGGATACCAGGTCGGTTGCTCTTGTTTGCAACTCGATGCAAGAAATACAATGGCCTAAGAGACCAACAAAGGATGTTATGGTGTGTGACAAGAACAAAGCAATAGTTGCTACGGTCGTCGTCATACATTCAGGATTTGGTGAAATCTTGACAAGTAACAAAATACATCTATAACACTGGCGCTAAACGTCGTAAGATTCATGATTAGAATTCCACATTTTGTGGTACTGCCGTCTAAGTCATATTGGAAAGAATCACATGAAGAGACTCCATAGTGATGGAATTTCTGGAGTCATTTGATTATGAATCATTTGACGCTTGTGAATCATTTCAAAAGGAAATGACTAAAGACGTCGTTCATAGGCAATGTTGAACAAACGGTTAACTTGTTGGAGATCATACATGTGATGTATGTGGCACAGAAGTGTAACCGTGGGCAGTAGATTCTTTTACTTCATATCCTTCTCGGATGTTTTGAATAGATATATGAGTATATGTTCAAACGATACATAAGACTGAAACTTTTGAAAAGTTCAATAATTTCAGCATGAAGTGGAAATCATTGTAACAAGAAAATAAAATCTCTATGATTGGATCACGGAGATAAGTATTTGAGTTACAAGTTTAGCGAACATCTGAAAGGTTGCGGAATTGTTCCACAACTTACGTCACCCGGAACACCATAGGTGTATGATGTGTCCGAGAGACGTGATCGAGCCTATTTTGACATGGTGAGATCGATGATGTTATTAATCTGCCATTATCTTTTGTAGTTGTGCTTTAGAGACTGTCGCTTACACACTGAAAAGAGCGCCATCTAAATCCGTTTGAACGACACCATATGAGATATGGCACGGGGATGCGATGCATATGTAAAGGAGTTTACTATTAGCTCGATCCTAAAACGGATATGTTTTGTTTCTTCGTTGGTTATGCCAAAAACGTTTTGGTATTCCTCGGCTACCGCACGTAAGGCAAAATGTTTGTCAGGAACAATGTGTGTTTTACGAGAAAGAGTTTCTTGCAAAAACATGAGTGGGAGGACAGTGCAGCTCGACGAGATTGTGAATCTTCGTCTTCAGGTCAGAGTGGCGCATCGGAAGAGGTTCCGGAGTTTCTCACTTTGACTGATACGGAAGCTTCTACATGTGATGTAGTAACTTCAGTCGAGCCAGCAGCTGAACCATGAAGATGTAGTAGGACTCACCCGAAACCAGAATGGTTATCGGATGGAATATTATTGTTAGACAATGATAAGCCTGCTACCTACACATAAGCAATGATGGGCCCTGACTCCGCTAAATGGCTAGGCGCCATGAGATCCGAGATAGACTCCATTTACGAAAATCAAGTTTGGAACTTGGTAGTCCCTACGGAAGGCGTAATGCCTACGAACGTATATGGATCTATAACAGATATGGATGTTTACATCCATGAAGCTTGACTTATGAAAGGTGTTTCTGTCAAGTTCAAAGAGTTGACTACGATGAGATTTGTCTCCCGTAGCAAGCTTGAAAGTCTGTTCGGATAAATCTAGCAATTGCTACATATATGATATGGCAAATGGACTTCAAAACAGCGTTCCTAATGGAAGCTAACCGAGGACATGCATTTGATGCAATCTGAGGGTTTGTCGTTGCATATAATGCTAGAAAGGTATGCTCACTTCAGAGTTCATTTTATGGAACTGAAGCAAGCATGACGGAGTTGGAATATTTGCCTAGATGAAGTGTTAAAATGTTTTGACTTCATCGTGGACGGCAAAGATGCTTGAGAATTCAAGAAAGTAAGTGGGAGCGCCGAGAAATATTTCTAAAACTTTATGTGGAGACATATTGTTGATTTGAAATAATGTATATTTTCTTAATACAGCTAAATCTTCATTGAAAATAGTTTTCTATGAATGATTAAAGCAAAGATGCCTACATATTGGATATAAAGATCTATGGAGATAGATTCCGATACCTAATATGGCTAAGCCAGAGTACATGGACATAGTACTGAAGTAGTTCGGTATGAAAAGGCAAGAAGTGTTCTTACCATGTTCATATGGTTGAAGTTGAGCAAGACTCAGTGTCTTCGACACATGATGAGCAAGAATGCATGATTGATTGGATCAATCATTCATACCATAACATGTACACAACCAGATGTGTCCTATGCCATAAGTGTTATGAGCAGATACCAGAGTGATCATGGATGATGATCACTGGACAACAGTGAAAAACTTCCTTAAGTACTTGAGAAGGACTAAGGAGTTGTTTCTCGTTCTATGGAGGTCATGATGAGCTCGTTGTAAGGGGTTACACCGATGCTAGACTCATGACTAATCCTGACGATTATCGATCTCAATCAAACTTGCTGGTTATTCGGAGACGCAGTAAGCTGGAAGGAGTTCCATGCTGGATTTGGAAGTGTTCCAAAGTTTAACACTGTGACGAATTCTACAATGATAGCTGAGTATATCGCCGCTTTGGAAGCAGCGAAGGAGGGTGTTGAATCAAAAGTTCGTAACTGAACTTGGTGTAGCTCCGACGAAGGTAAAGCTATGGAGCTCCATTGTGAGACAATGTTTGGCTCCATAATTAATGCCGAGGAGTTAAGGTTCCACCAGAGATTCGAACATATACAAAGCTGATTCCACATCATTATGAATGAGTGGAGCGTGAAGACGCAAAGATATGCAAAATACAAACGGACCTGAGGTGTCAGACCCGTTGACTAAAACTTCTTCCACTAGCCAAACATGATCAACACCATAAGCCCATGGGTGTTAGATCCTTACAATGTTAACTAGATTATTGACTCTAGTGCAAGTGGGAGATTGTTGGAAATATGCCCTAGAGGCAATAATAAAGAGTTATTATCATATTTCCATGTTCATGGTAATGTTTATTCTCCATGCTATAATTGTATTAACCGGAAACCTAATACATGTGTGGTTATGTAAACAACACAGAGTCCCTAGTAAGCCTCTACTAGACTAGCTCGTTGATTAATGATGGTTATGGTTTCCTAACCATGGACATGAGTTGTCAATTAATAACGAGGTCATGTCATTGGAGAATGACGTGATGGACAGACCCAACCAAGCATAGCAATATTGATCGGATCAATAAGTATATATTGCCATGTCTTGTATTGTCAAGTATCCTGTTTCTTTGACCATGAGATTATGTCTATCCCGGGTACTGAGGAATACGTCTTGGGGACTTCAAACGTCACTTCGTAACTGGGTGACTATAAAGGTGTCTTACAGGTATCTCCGAAAGTACTTGTTGATTTGCATGTATCAAGACTGGGATTTGTCCCTCCGTGTGACGGAGAGATATACTCTGGGCCCACTCGGTAATGCACATTCGGTATCGCTTGCAAGCACGTGACTAAAGAGTTAGCCACATGGAATGTTGTATTATGGAACGAGTAAAGAGTACTTACTAGTAACGAGATTGAGCTAGGTATGGTGATACCGCCGATCAGATCTCGGGTAAGTAAAATATCGTGAGACAAAGGAAATGGAATACGTTGACATTGTGGTTCACACCGATAACGATCTTCGTTGAACTTGTGGGAGTCATTATGGGCATCCAGGTCCCGCTAATGGTTATTGATCGTAGAGGAGTCTCGATCATGTCCACTTGTTCTCGAACCCGTAGGGTCACACACTTAAAGTTCGGTAACGCTAGAGTAGCTTTGGGATAATTATAATGGTGAGACCGAAGGTTGTTCGGAGTCCCGGATAGGATCCGGGATATCACAAGGAGCTCCGGAAGAGTCCGGAGATAAAGTTTCATATATAGGAATGTGGTTTTTGGGTTCCGGAAAGGTTCAGGAATTAACCGATATTGTATCGGGGTTTTTCCTGAAATGTTCGGTGGGTCCCATGGTGGGGCCCACTATCCCGAACGTCCCACTTAGGATATTTGGCAGCCAAGTTCCTTCCTTGAGAAGTCTTGGCAGCTAGGTTCCTTCGTGGAAGCCTTGGAGACGGGTTCCTTCCTGGGGAAGCCTTGGAGGCTGGTTCCTTGGTTGAGAAGCCTTGGAGGCTTAGCAACCAAGTCTCCCCGTGGGCCCGCTAGGTCCAAGCTTAGGAGGCAAGCCTCACAGCTCCTCCCCACGTCCTACATAAGGAGGGTACCATTTGGGGAAGATAAGGATTGATTCCTAAGCCGGTACACTTCCTCTTGCTCCTTTCTCTTGTGGTCTTGGCTTGGCGAAGCCCTGCCCGTGTGAGAGCTCACCGAACCACCACACCGTCGTGCTGCTTGTTTGGATCCCATCTACTTCTCCTTCAACCTTGCTGGATCAAGAAGAGGAGACGTTGCTGAGCCGTACATGTGTAAATCTCGGAGGCACCGCTCATTGTGGCGCTGATCGGAGTGAACCGCATCAAGGTCATCACCAAGCTGCGTTGTGATTAACGTCCAACGCACGTGTTCTTCGAGGGTATGTTGATTACCCTCCCCGTTACTTGCATCTCCTTAGATAAGATCTTTGGATGTTGCTTTCGCATGTGAGAGAAAATTTTGATTTTCTGTCGCGCATTTCCCTACAATTTCTTGAGCACCTTTAAGGACAATCTGTGATTTCCCAGGTTATGTTAGCCAAGATGGAGTCCATCTCTCTACGAACAACTTCCAATAATCAGCATCAAGAGATGTCTAAGATTCTGAAATTGTTCTAGGCTGCCATCCATGAGGTACACATGAAATGACCACCAAAGGACTTTGCAGTCCTCTGTCTCTTGCTCCTAACAGAAATTCATTGTCATCCTCCACAACAATTTCAATGTGTTCTATTAAAATTGTAGGATTAGAAATTGTAGCTCATTCGTGACTAGATGTAATAGCTATCTCCTGATTTGATGAGCTAGGCATACCCTTCATGGGAAAGATATCCTCAAATAAAGTCGCATCATTCGACTCCATAATTATACCAACATGCATGTCGGATAGCTCAGATTTTATTGTAAAAAAATCTATAGCAATGCTATGAAAAGCATAGCCCGAAAGAATAGAATCAACGATTTTTGGTCCAAACTTGCGCTTTTTGGGAATTGGTATACTGACTTTCGCCAAACAAGTCCAAGTACGTAAGTAAAAGAGTTTCAATCTTTTTCTTTCCCATTCCTCAAATAGAGTAATGGTTTTATGCTAAATACATGGCAATTAAATCATGAGCCGGGATCATTAAGAGCATACTGCGAGTCTTTGTGGGAACTTGGTTCAGCACATGACATGCAGTCAATAGCACATGCCCCACCATGCCTTAGAGAGACCCGATGTGTCTAACATGGCATCAACCAAATTAGTTAGACCCAACTAGAACGGAGTGGAAGAGCCCCTTGGCATTTCGTTCTGAGATTCCTGAGCAACTGGTTTCGAGTGCAGAAACTAGGACGCATCAGCTGTCCCAGGCTCCCAGCCACTAGGCTATTTTTTTAGGTCTAAGGTGGTCGTATCCACCGCCCGAATAGATAGAAAGAGGTGATCCAGTTTATAATGGAAACCGGGTCCAAAAACCATACAAACTATACAAAGAAATGACACAGACGAAGCGACCCGCCGCCCACACGACCCAAGTCGAACAAACGCCACAAAACACACCACCCGCTCCGGGGCTGCCGCCCCGGCGTAACAACCAGATCGACCTTCGCATTGCCCGAAAGCGATCCAGTCATGGTCGACAAACCCTCTGCCCACACAGTTTTCATCCAGGTTGCCATCAAAACCACCAAGTACCGGGGCCGCCGCCCCGGAGTAGCAACCAGATTGATCTTCGCATTGCCCGAAGATGATCCAGCCGAGTCGACGAACCCGCTACCCTCGTAGCTCAAGGTTGTCACCCAAACCCGTGCAAAGTCACGGTCCTGCCCCGTAGGATCGCCACTGCAACGGAGATCGAGGCCGCCACCTCGACGCACCACCACCTTCCGGAGCCGCCGCCCCGACATCCACCGCCCACGACCACACGCCATTCTGCACATCCGTCGCAAAACCGTTGCACCGCGCTGGCCAAGGGCTCCAAAGCGGCGCCTTCAACAAGGTAGTGACGAGACCGTCACCGCCGCCCGCTCACGAAGGAGCATAGGTTTTCACCCGGAGAACTTGAAACCACCACGCGTTAGTCGAGGTCGAAAAGCTCCACGACGACGCAATCAAGAAAGGAACGACGCCCGAGGGCGCCGCCGTCGTCGGCTCTGACCGAAGTCCATGCGAGCTTTCGCCCAGAGTTCAACCCGACCGCAAAGCTTCGGGAGCAGCAAGATGGCATCCTGACCATGTCGTCAACCACCGAGCTCCACCGCATGCCGCAGCCGCCGTGGCATCACCTTCCACGGCCGCTGCCATGGCCATGCCCACTTCAGCCGCTCCGCCGGAGTAGCCACTGTCCAGGGCCGCCGCCCCGGCTTGCCCCCGTGGCTGGCCCTCGCCAGGCCATCCACCTCCATCCTCCTCGAAGGGGCCTCCGCCTCCGCCCGCACGAACGGCGGACTGCACCCGCGTGCCCCCGCCCAGGCCCGGCGAGCCCAGATCGGGCCCGCCAAAGCCCATCGGGTGCGCCCCACCGCTGCCGACGGCGCCGCAGCCTCCACGCACCTTTGCTCGACGCCCGCAGCCAGCACCGTCTGCCGCCTTCACCCGAGCCCGCCGGCTCGGCCTCCTCCACACCGACTGGCGCCGTCCCCACAGGCCCGTCAACAACCTGCCGAGGAAAAGAGGACCGCCCCCCCCCCCCGGCGACCTTTGTGGCAGCCGAGGGGTGCCGCCACCGCCGCGGCCGAGGCCGGCGACGGCAGCGGCAGAGGTGGCGCAGGCGGGAGGGGGCGGGCGGCGCCGCTCCTTGTCGCCCCTAGCGCCGCCTGGGGGGGCGACGCGAGGGAGGTTGTGTTCTGGTTTTCCCAGCCACCAGGCTATGCCTTGGTCCATGCGATCCAACACGACACATAATCATTAGCCGGAAATTTTAGACTATCCACATCTCATTTTTCAGAAAATCCTGCCCACAATCCCGCTATCTCCCGGATCTCATTCTTCTCTCCGTTCAGAAATAGAATACCCCGCCAGCCTGCTATTTCTTCACAAAGCGCAAGCTGTAGAAGACCACAATCTCTATATCTTCACTAGCTCTGCCGTCTGTGCAGCACATCAAAAGCTCAAAATGGTGCCGCGGCCGGGCGAAGGTAGATGGCAGGCATCTGTCGTAGCTCCTGATCGGCGAAGCGAGTCAAAAGTGCGTACGTGAGCTGGTTCAGTTTCGTGCCGAGAAAAATGGCCGCCGTTCCGCGTCCTGTCCACGCTCGCTGCCGGCGGTGAATCGTTGTCTCGCACCAAGAGAAGGAAACGTTTGACAGCGAGCGAGGAGGATGGAGTCCGCCGGCGTGGCGGGGACGAAACGCACGGACGGAGACCGGTCTGATTGACCAACACCAACCAGTTTTCTCTCTAATCACTTTTTATCTCCTCGACATAACGAAGCCTACTCCAGCAATCGAGACCCGGTTTCGCTAACTGTCCTAATCACGTTGTCATGTCCACTGAGCATCCTTGCTAAAATTGTTTCGCATGCATGACAAATAAAATGCAATTTAATTTATTTTTTAGAAAGATGCATGAACCACACAATTATACAAGTATTCCACACGACAACCAACTTCAACTTGTATCGGAGGATCTGAGAATCACACAACTAGTAGTAGTACATGGTTAGGAGGGTGGCTGTACCCCCAACCCACCAGAGTTGAAAACCCCAGATTTGACACTGGTGTTTCTCATTTAGGCGAAAAACTTCAGGCGACGTTCCGTCGACAGCGAGACGCCTGTGGTGACTTCGTCAATCTCAAGACCCGACCGCCGACTCAGTCTTTCGGATGTGCTCATAGGAATAGAATAGGGTGTGCATGCAGTGAATGTGTGCACGTGTATGTGAACGTCTGCGTTGTATTATGTTTCGCAAAAAAAAAATAGTACACTTCATGACATCACGTGGAGTACAATATAAAAATATTACAAACTACAAATCATCGATGCAAATAATGCACAAGCGCGATAAACAAACCAGGGAATCAGAGCCCCAGTAAGAGAAATAACCCCAAAGAGGCAGTGCTGATGAGATGTCGACCCCTGAATAAAAGGTGAGTACACGAAATCTCAATGCCAGAATTTACTTCGGTGAGGGGTTTCATTTAATTTTTCTTGTGAGGGTGGAGAGCGACCAGAGTCCACGGGTGCTGCCAGTATCAGCTACTACCAGCGTACCAACAACAGCCAACGAAATACATATCATAACAAGCAGAGTACCAACCTCGAAAGGATACGATTTCATTGTTCTACTAAAGCCTACATACATATTATAACTGCATTAGTAAGAGACCCCTACAGCAGTAGCACTAATACAATGGCTGCCAATACCCTCACCTCGTTTTTTTCGAATGAGATTGGTTACAAGAGGTATCGAACCAACATGCCCCAAATGAGTAGCCAAAAATTTCCTAGTTGTTGCCCCAAATAGTGACGAATATACAGCAGTACCTAATATAGGAAGATAGTTTTTAGCGAGGCACCGATACCGTTGGATTTTCACCTTGTTACCAAGCCCAATGGTTTTACCGTTCCAGATAACTTAGGGATGGACAGACAGTACAGGTAACCTTAGTGTCTTGCATTAATCCCAGTATGCTCACACCGACGGGAAGAACTTGTTAAGGTTGAATGGCAGGGAGTAGAACTCCTCGCTCCTTGTGTCGGTCCGGTATGACCGGAACTTATCCCACCAGTGATATCCCCGGTCTTTCCTGACGGACGCCTCGTGCCTGTGGAGAGTGTTGTCCAGCACGTATGCAACAAGTCCACCAACAAAAGCCTTTGACGAGAACAGCACGTTCACCATGTCATTGAACTGTACACGTAGAGGAAACAGATGGTAAGTATCTCTATCTCTTCACATAAAGTTTGAGAACGGTTATATTGCCACATTACCCATCTTGCACGTGTGTGGACGGGGCCAAAACCAGCGACCGATGTGTACTCGTTGAAGTACTGAGGAATTGAAAGGCCCAAGAACAGTGAGAATCCTAGGATGAACTTGGTTCTGAAGCTATTGAGATTGCAGAACTGAAGGAAACCAAGCCCAGCAGAACCTGTTAACAGATTACACCAGAGCTCAGTTATAAATTGTCCCTCATAAGTGAGAAAACTTGGAATTAAGAAGAATCTACAACATATGTAATGTGAAGCTTTCCACCCACCAACATAAGCAAAGAACACGCAGTAGAGAGCTGCAAAGATAGGTGCCGGTATTGATGCAAAGACAGCTCCAAATTTCCCTGGGAAGACACAAGCAGCAATTAACTATTGTACATATCACTGTATCAGAAATCTTAAGGCGGGACGTAGTTTATCTGCAATGCATAATGCTTTAAACAGCCACCAATTCGAAATGTAAAGCAACAATGGATCATTGTAAATATCACATCTGTTATTGTGTTAACCATTATTACCAACGTAATAATAGTGGAATACATAAGTGAAAAGAGGCACATCTTCACCCTCTCTTCCCCAACTTCCACACAATATACACAGAAATTCTTCTAAACATACACAGCCAACAAAATACCCTGATGCAATGTATGTATTTAGAAATGGCCATGATACAAGAGCAAACTTTTGGGTAGAATTTAATAAATATCAGTAATTTTACTGTTATTTTACATTTACTTTATTTCATATCTATGTATTCAAATCTTTTGAGAACCTGGCACCAAAGACAGTGCCTACTACACATATGCAAATTTGGCAGACTAAGGTAATGATTTTCAGTTATAAATGCACCAACATAGACATTTCAACAGCAAAACAAGCAGGAGCCAATCGAGCATATAAACATCCGAGTCATGTGACAGCACCTACTTGTTGCTAATTCATTCAAATAGGACACAAGTGATCCCTACAAATAGGCAACTTCTCCATTAGGAAAGTGACACTCAGGGTTATTGGAAAAGTGATCCCTACAAATAGGCAACTTCTCCATTAGAAAAGTGACACCTACTGCTAAACATTTTTCCCTAAATCGGTCCCTCGGCACAAGCTACCAATTGACTTACAAGAGTAGACAAGGGTACAGAGGCAGTTTAGCACCACCAACGGTTCCACTAAATGTTGATTAAAAACTAACATTCAGAAGTTAAGGACCCATCAACTAATATCTAAATAAGCCAGTACCCAGGGTTATTGGATTAAAACAGTTCCGTTTACTCGGCAAACTATTGTGTTACTGCAAATTTGTAATGTCCACATCCCGAAAAGACTTGCTTCAAGGACATCAAGTGCGACATGAAATTTCCATGGAGAGAACATCAGTATATTTATGTTCCAATACAGTCTTCAGATGACACTTGCCTTGAGACAATCACAAAACAGTAAGCAGGAAGCTCAAGCAAACAGAAGGCCATTACATACATAGTGACACACAGACAAAACCTCATCTCTCGTGTGGGTGCCGTATTGATAGTTGACACACACATTCAGTCATTCACACAGACAAATGAACATACACAGATTAATTTTACTCCTCTTGTTAATTACTAAATTAAGTACACAATCTGTTTAGATGTGCTACATCCAATGACCAACAAAAGAATCAAAATATGGGATTTGAGGTAAGCAAACTTACCAAGAATAGAGAAGAATATCATAAAACCAGCTGATATTTGCACTACCCTTCGGCTACCAACACGTGTCAAGGCTAGCAACCCGGCATTTTCACTGCAGAAAAGAAGCATAATTGTGGTACAATGATTGGAATTAGATGTATTCCATAATAAGAATAGTGGTTGTGTAAGAATGGAAATAAGATGCATTCCTTAAAGAGATAGCACTATCAACTATATAATGCTTACATTGATACAGAAGATCCATTTCCAGTCCCAAATAGCCCATCCAGAAGAATACCAACACCCTGTAGCAAGAAGATTTACATACGCTTAGCATGAATTCAAATTTGCAGATTTATCTAGTCAAGCTTGGCATGTGACGGATTTAAACTTAGCACCTACCTGCCAACCAATACCACGGCTAAGTACAGAGGGCGGGAGAGGTGTGGCACTTGCAAATCTTGAAACAGCAATGAAGGAACCAGTAGACTACAAATATAGGAGTTAGGATAATGACTGTCTCATTATTTTAGAATCTCATGTGACTGGTGAAAACTGATAATCCCAAGAGCATGGGGTCAAACCTCCACAAGAGCAACAAATGATGCAGCCATCATTGCAAAAGCTTCACCAGCATCAAAAGTTGGAGCACCCCACTGAAAGGGATATGGAACTCTTATCCTGTCATTGTAACAGAAAGAACGTAAGTGTTCGTGTTACTAAAACAGCAATGTTGGCACCAATTGAACAAGCATATTTCAAAAGTTCACAGCAATACCAGGGAGCACCACCAATTAGTCCAGAACGGTCAGTACGGCAATGAAACTGGGTCTTCGGTGGTGCATTCCTGTATGCCCCTCCAACTGTCAGCAGATAAGCATAGAGCCACACTATGGGAATAGTGAATAGAACAGCGAATCGGTCAAAGATGGACTTCATCATGTGTATAGCATTTGGCAGGTACTGCAAAATGGAAGAGGGGAAAAGGTAAAGGTGCAGCCGGAGCACATATAGATGCTAGGTAACAAAGGGTCAAAACAATCGCATGCATATAAATTAATCGAACCATTGCAAAGACCACCAAGAGGATTAGTTCAGGCAGACCAATCTCAACACACTTAGCAACCTGCACATTTGCAGTTCAGACATAAGGAGCATGTATGCGTACACACATATCTAGTAAAGACAAAATGCTCAAAATCTTACCGATGGAAAACCCAGCTCATAAAGTCCAAAGCCAACCAGCGCTATCAAAGGAGCAGCTGACAATGGACTCAGATACCTGAAACAAAAGCAGTAAATATAACTTCGTGAGAGATTGCAGGTTAAATGCACTATTTCTGCTAGATCGCTTCTTTGCTTCAGTAACTATGGAGCAGCTACTGAATTGAGAAATAAGAATTACCCATTGTTCATCTTCCTACCTGGCAACATTACGCCAAAGGCCGCTGAAACCAACTATGATCTGTAGTGCAGAAGCAACAATCAAAGCACCTTGTGTTCCACGCATGATTCGGAGGAATTTCTTCAAAAAATACCACATGATTTTTAGCAGGTCTAATATAGGAAAAGAATACTTGGAAGTACATAGAGTTATCCTTATTTTCAACATACAGTGTGTGGATCTGGTTCATTGGCATAACGTCCCGCGAGTATGATTGAGATGGTAGGCAAAACAAATGTGAATGATCCACCAATCACTGCAGGCAACCGGGTACCAAAGAAGCTCTGCAGAAGGGTGTTAATTCCGGCCACAAACAGCAATGTTTGGATGACCACTGCCTTGTCCTCCTAACAAAGGAAGAAACACCATTAATCTTCGACCAACGGATTTGTCCAAAGCAACAGAACTGAGCAGACTTGCAGTCTTACATTGTTTCCTCCCATCTGTGGAACGAGTGCAGTTGGTATGATGACAGTAGTTCCCAGCATGACCAAATAGTGTTGAAACCCAAGGAGAATGGCCTCCGCTGCATTATGAAGCATTTCATACAGTCAAATTTCAGATTCAAGTTTCTTACTGAACACATAAAAAGATCAGTAAGTTGTGCAGAGTATACTGGAAGTAAGTTGTGCAGAGTATACTGGAAGTGTATAGATAGACTATCTGTATAGCAGAATTATCCTGCTTTCGATAGACATACTTCACAGTACTAGCAACAAGATGAAGTTAATGGAGGCAAACATATGGAGTTGACCAACCTTGGAAGGAATGCGTCAAAAATATAATTGTCAATATGACCATATCATTCAGTTAGTATTCTGAACACAGAGTTGTTATTGTCCATCATTTCTCCATATGGAAAATTCAAGCTTGCACCTTCTCCCATGTAAACTTCCGTGTAAGGAACTAAGGATTACTAATCAGTATGAATGTCTCGAGTCTTAGAACTTGAGGTTTAGGAGCAAAAAGTCAAGATAGGAAGATGAACTACAATATGGCATGCAAGGGTTGTAATTAACAAGACGGGGCCCTCCTGCTGAGTACATAACTCAGGGAGAACAACTGAGTGTACCTCTATGATGCGCACCCTTCATTTATAGTGCTAGTCTTACAAAGTGGAACATATGAACATCTTATTACTGTTACTGTTGCACTACTTGTACGGGAGCGCCAATACACACAGCAAGGCAACGATCACTGCCTGGGTATGACCATGCAGAAGGTGGGAAATTAGAATGAAAACCACCCACCCAATCACATGAGAATGAATGCAACTGAATGTGACAACGATGTGTGGATATGGACCTCTGGTTTGGAACCACCTACCGACATTGCAAAACATAGATGTATGCACAAAATGGAACACGCGAACTAACTAACTAAGTATAGATCGGCAACGAGATACAGCTGTAACAAAAAAAGTGGTGAAGCCGAAATTAGTCAACGCAAGAGTTCATTAAACCCAAGATTACCCTACGAAATCGCCAGTGCATCACCAGATTCCCCTGAATCCTCCATCCCGCGTGGCTGAGAATCGAAGTGCGAAATCATGTTGACAGTGACATAGGTCAAGGCGACAGCGAGAGTGGATCGCAGATTCAGAGCCAGTCTGCAACTTGAGCATCAGAGTTGACCCCCAAAAAAACCCATCCGACAACAATGCAAATCCCCTTTCGAATGAATGAATGTCGAACCTGCCAGTATCCTAGTACTACTAGCATCAACACGGGTCAAACCCGTGCAGGCTGCAGCATCAGGGGATAAACTAGCTGAGAGGGGATATTCAACGCAGAAGCTCATTAAAAGCGCATTAATAAACAAACTAGTTCGGGGGACAAAACGAAAAGGCAATCCACTTTTATTTGTTTTGTTTGGAATATCCCGAGATAGCAACCGGGAAGGGAAAAGCCGAGGCAGATCTGGGCGGGCAGTTCCCCCTCGCCGCGCAGCACAAGCTGGAGCGGCGAGCGGAAGCGGGGTTCACCAACCACCAGTCCACCACCGCCGCTGCCACGAATCCATCCACTCCCGAAAACGACGCGAGAAACCGCGAAGCTCGTGGTAGCGGACGGCAACGCGTCGGCATCGCGAGCAGACTTGGGCGAACTAGAAAACGCAAACGGACACCCGAAAAACTCTGCGGCGGGAGCGGCGAGTCCTCTAGACTAGAATCGACAGCGACGAACGAACCGAGCAAGGAAACGAGTCGGAGGAAGGGAGTATGAGTACTGACGCCATGGCGGAGGGCTGGTGATGCAGTAGGAGACCCCCGGGAGCTGGTCCTTGACGGGGTGCGGCGCGAGGTCGTCCTGCTTCTGGCCCCCGCCTCCTCCCCCACCTCCGGCCATCTCACCCACGTGGACGCAGCACCACCGGCCGGCCCTGAGATCACCCTCCTTCCGCGAACAATGCGAGCGAGCCCGATCGAGGCGTGGTGGAGTGGAGCGGGGAGTGGTGGTGGTGGTAGAGTAGGAGTGGGCGAGTGGTGTACTGGCGGGCAGTGGTACTAGCGTGTAGCGTACCCTGGTGGTAGCGGGGAGGCAGAAGCGGTCAAAAAAGGCGCTCGCTTGCCCTACGCCAGCACGGCCGCTGCGGTGCAGACTGCAGAGGTGGTGGCAGGGCGGGAGGAAGCGGTTGTTTTCTTGTGCTCCTCCGCGTCCTCTCTTGGTTCACGCCACCGCGCAAGCGGTCCAAAACCGCATTTAAGCCCGCCTTGTCCTGCGTGTGCGACCCCTTGCGCCCCACCGCGAATCTCCCCTGCTCTCTTTGTTCGATGCGGCGCGGTGGTGGGGTTTTCTCCGTGTGGATGAGCTTTGGAGCGAAATGTCCAATGTGGGGATGTGCATTTTGGGTTCGTACATTGCATACATTCGGGTTCTGTTTTGGAGTGAAATGTTACGGATTTGGGTCTCCGTTTGTTCGTTCGGTTGTTGGCTCTGGCTCTTGGTTTTTGCTCCGGTTTTGCTCCGGTTTTTCCGGTTCGCGACGTGACGTTACCGTGGGAGGGTTCTGGGGAAAGATGAACCAGGGCACCTGGCCATGGATTGTGCGTGAAGAAAGAGGTTCTCCAACTCCCCATCCCACGGCAACGCGCCACAGTGGTCTTCCTTCCTTGGCATTGCCACAGAGATAAACATGGTAAATAAAGGAAACCAAGCCGTGTGTATGAGATAGACTGTGCGGCCTGTGACTGAATTATTGTGGCTGTATGTACCGGCAGCAAACGACTAGAGGCCTGTTCTGTGGTGGACGGGAATCCGTAGTACGAACAGGATGGACGGAGCGATGGCCGCTCTCTTTTCACTTTCCCGTGTCTCTTTCCGAGGGGATATGTGAAAAAAGATCGAGCAGGACAGAGGCAGACAGAGATGCTTTTGACCTGTAAGCCAAAGCAGGGCCGCCGTACCGTCCCCTATCATTGTGCTCTTCCCCTCCCCCATTCACTGTTACTGCAGCATCTCGTCTTCTTTATCCTGCTAGGCCTCCCGGCGACCATGATTGGATTGGATCGGTCACGGACGGACGGGCTCACAGAAAATCCACGGCATGCAAGTGAATCTCATAAGTTATTAGTCTATCGATTTATTATTCCAACATCAGCGTGCAAATCTTCAGTCTACAGAGAGCACATGCTGTCTGCTGCAGATAATCGAACTAGTTGTCCTTACCTTGAGCAAAGTTTTTTTTTTTTAACAAGACCTTGAGCAAAGTGCACGTCTCGTTTGGCAAGACGATGGATACTTGACCACTTTCTTGTGGTTGTTAAGAGTAATTTATTTATTAGTACTAGGACTACTCCTGCATTGATTAGGGAAAGTACTCCTGCATGGAGATCTCGGCCATGCGAATGAATGATTCATCTGAAGCCATCATGATGACAGTTCGGCGTGTCTTTTTTTTTTTTTGAGATTTTCTGCATTCATATCACGAATTAATACAAAGTTGTTGACCCTTACAACCACGCTGTAACACAATCACAGAGGACCATGAACACCTAGAACACCCTAAGACAACCATAACACAAGAAGTTCTCCGGAGACCTGTGTCATCATCCCAGAATCTTGAGAGAAGACCCCTGCAGCAGAAAGATCTGCAACCAAGCGCAAGCAGGTCATCAGCTTCGACCACGGTACAATTGCCGCCACGCTGCAACAGCTGTCGCCATCTTTGGCTTTGAGTACCGCGAAAAGTGTCCCTCCCGGATGGAAGAGAACTCGAGTCAAACGACCGGTCCAGCACCGCGGCCCGGCCATCCGCCCGGGCAAAGCAGGATCTCCCGCCAACATCAGCGCAGAGGAAGGAGAAGAACAGCAGCAGCAAATCATACCGACAAGGAGGAAGAAGGGTTTTCGTCTCCATGCATCCATCGCCCATCTGAGGACCCAACCGGCCAGTGCCGATGGACCTCCAGACATCATAGCCCGCGACCTCGACGAGATCCGGGGATCCCCCACCCTGCTGGCTCCTAGACGAAGGCAGAAGCCTCGCTTGACCGCGAACGGAGCCCGGAGAGATTTATTCCGACGCGACACCACCGCAACGGTCTCGGCAGCGTGTCCCTCAACCCTAACCCTACCACGCACCCGCCTAGCGGACAGACCCGGGGTTCCCCCTCCCTCTCGCCGCCGGAGCGGCCGACGGAGAGAGAGGGAACCAGCGGCGTCACCGGCGGCACGCAAGGGAAACCCTCGTCGCCTCGTACGATCCGACTTTCCCGGGAGCGAAATGGGACACAGCAGGAAGCCTGGAAACTGGGATTAGTTTTTTTCCGCATTCATGTGGAAGGGGTCGATCGTTCTTCGATGGTGTACAGGGGAAGCAAAATGGGACAAGCGATCGAGACGTAACTGTTCGGAACCTGAAGGAAGTAAATGCAGTGGATTGAGTTGAAGGGTCTCACGCCAAACTTTTTTTCCGCATTCATGACTGTTTACCGAATTGATTGATTACGCGGCGGCGAGATGATCGCTTCTTCTCTTCTTCACGGTCGCAAGTATTTCGTGCACAGCAAATGACCGGAGTAGAAGCAAACGGGTACGGTGTGGGTTCTCTCGCCTACGTGTTCCTCCTCATGGCATCGCAAATCTGAATAGCTCTTTTTTTTTTTAAGCTAGTTACCAAGTAGAGAAAAGGGAAGGAAAATCCTATACGACCTGGGTCGTATGCCCTGATTGCTGGACCAACTCGGGAGGCCGACACCTGGCGGAACGAATCTCAAAGCAGCGTGGCATCCAATCCCCAATTTCTTCCAAGTCCCGTCTCCAGCAACCCACGCTCATGTCTGCTGGCTCCGCCGCCGCAATAGTTCTGGTCGTCGTGTCGCAAATCCACCGGCGTTAGCTGCTCTCCCCGCCATGTACGGAAACGCTCCTTGACGCCCTGGCGGCGCAACTCTCTTTCCTCGACTGTGCGGCCTGTGACTGAATTATTGTGGCTGTATGTACCGGCAGGAAACGACTACAGGCCTGTTGTGTGGGGGACCACGAACCGGATGGACGGAGCGATGGCCGCTCTCTTTTCACTTTCCCGTGTCTCGTTCCGAGGGGATATGTGAAAAAAGATCAGGCAGGGCAGACAGAGATGCTTTTCACCTGTACGCAAAGCAGGGCCGCCCCCTATCATTGTGCTCCTCCCCCGTTTACTGTTACTGCAACATTTTGTTTGTTTCTTTTCCGCTGGGCCTCTCTCGTCCCGGCGACCATGATTGGATTGGACGGACGGGCTCACAGAAAATCCACAGCTAGCCCCACGGCATGTAAAAGTGAATCTCATAAATTATTATTTCCATCTCTCTATCGATTTATTATTCCAACATCAGCGTGCAAATCCACAGTCTACAGAGAGCACATGCTGCTGCTTGCTGCAGATAATCCAACTGGTTGTCCTTTACCTGGAGCAAAGTGCACGTCTAGTTTGTTTGGCAAGACGATGGATACTTTACCACTTTCTTGTGGAGCAATTTATTTATTAGTAGTACTCGGACTAGTACCGCATCGTTGCTTTGATTCGCAAAAGTACTCCCGCATGGAGATCTCGGCCACGCGAGTGAATGATTCATCTGAAGCCATCCATCATGACAGTGGGCGGCTGGGATTCGCTGACGTTGTGGATTCGGTGACGTTGTGGCTGACATGTGGACCCCACATACAGTGGGCCCACTTGCCAGTTACTCAAAGTCAGATGACGTTGAGCCTGACAAAGTCGACAGTTCGGCATGCGGAAGGAGTCGGCTCGTTCTTCTTCGATGGGTACAGTACAGGGGAAGCAAAATGGGACAAGCGATCGAGACGCAACTGCTCGGAACCTCAAGGAGTAAATGCAGCGGATGGATTGAAGGATGTCACGCCAAACTTTGTTTGCGCATTCACGACGGTTCACCGAATTGATTTTACGCGGCCAGATGGTCGCTTCTTCACGGTCGCAAGTGGTGCGTGGTCAAAACGTTACGCTGCTGCTGCTGCTGTCCCGGGCAGCGTGATTCTCGCGCAAAAGGCCATTTCGTGCAAAGAGACATTTCAATGCAACGATGTGTGCACAACAAATGACTGGAGTAAAAGCAAAAGGGTACGGTGCGAGTTCCCTCGCGTACGTGCTGCTCCTCATGGCGTCGCAAATTCTCAATACTAGCTCATTTTTTTTTTGCTACTCCCGCCGTTTTTTAATATAAAATGTTTTAGGGGTACACATGTTATCTATATGCACACTAAAATAAATGAACATGCAAACAAAAATATGTCTACATACATTTATCTGCATGTGCATGTGGACAAAAGTTAAAACTTCTTATATTAAAAAACGGAGTAGAACAAGTAGAGAAAAAAATATCGTTTTTATGCAAGGAAATAATACTTACACAATAAATCAAAGAAAAGAACTGAGATAATACTACTCCCTCCGGTCCGAAAAATGTTTCGTGGGTTGTGCTGCCGATTTGAGCTACGTACGTTGTTTCTCAGCGACTGTAATAACGGATCAGAGGGAGTAGTTTTTTTACACTAAGACTATACTTGTCTATGCCTGTAAGCATGTTTCATATTTATTGGACCTTAGATTTGTGAGCAAAAAAAGCTAAAACAATAAATCTTTCAAAATTGACTTACAAAACATATGAAATCGGGTTTTAGCTTTAGGAAACACTAAAAAAATGAAAGATTTCTCATCCAAATGGTGCAAATAGGTTTAGAAGTTTGTGTATAGTGGTCCCGTGGTAGTGTAAACATCAAGGTAACAAAATGATGTTCCATACAACTATTATCAAACATGTTGACAACGTGCCGCATAATGATCTCAATTATCTAGTCTGAAGATTGATTTGCTCTATGTTGTCGAGACATTGGAAGCTAAAAAGGAGCATGCCAAAACAATATTATTGTCGATGCGGCTAATTTCCAATCAGGTGCCTTGTGATTCCGATTCACCGTGGAAGCCTTCTAAATGGAGATTGCATGCAAGCAAGTGAAAGAGAGATTAAACAAAATAGGTGACTAGTTGGAAAGTGAAGCTTTTATTGTCTAGTGGTGTGTTGTGAAGTCTTGACTATTGTAAGTCTATATTTTTTTTGTCAAAGTGATAATGAGAAAAAATATATATTGTTTTGCCAAATGGAATGTCTTGTGTTGTTTGATACGTCTCAAACGTATCTATAATTTTTGTTGTTTCATTCATATTTTATACCTATTGCTACATGTTTTATATACACTTGATACCATTTTTATGCATTTTCTGGGAATAACCTATTAACAAGATGACACAGTGTCAGTTTCTGTTTTCTGCAGTTTTTCCGTTTCAGAAAAGCTAGTCGGGAAATATTCTCGGAATTGGACGAAAATCAACGGACATCAGTTTTTCACCGACACGTACATGGAGTCCAAAGGGCGCACGGAGAGGCGACCCAAGGCCGCCACGCCATACTAGGGCGCGGTCCCCATGCCTGGCGCGCCCAAGTATGGCGTGGCGCACTCGGGTGCCTCCCGACGCCGCCCTTTCGCCTATTTATTCCTTCCGTCCCAAAAATCCTAAACACCCGAGCAATTATCCACGAAAAGTTCCGTCGTCGCCGCCGTCGCAAACCCTAGTTCGGGAGGGTTCTGAAGCTCTTCCCGGCACCCTGCCGGAGGGGAGATCATCACCGGCGGGCTCTACATCGCCATGCCTGCCTCCGGAGTGATGCGTGAGTAGTTCATCCTTGGACTACGGGTCCATAGCAGTAGCTAGATGGTTGTCTCTCCACTTTGTGCTATCATGTTTAGATCTTGTGAGCTGCCAATCATGATCAAGATCATCTTATTGTAATATGTTGTGTTTGCTGGGATCCGATGAATAGTGATATTATGATCAAGTTGTTTATCAATCTATATACTTGTGTTATTTATGATCTTGCATGCTCTCCGTTACTAGTAGATGCTCTGTCCAGGTAGATGCTTGTAACTCCAAGAGGGAGTATTTATGCTAGATAGTGGGTTCATGCCTCCAGTAACCTGAGACAAAAACGACTAAGGTTGTGGATGTGCTATTGCCACTAGGGAGAACACAATGATGCTATGTCTACGTGTCATTTGCATTGTTTACATTACACACTTTGCTTAATGCAGTTATCCGTTGCTTGCAACTTAATACCAATGGGGGACAGGGATGTTAACCTGGCGGTGGATTATTAGTCATAGATTAGCTGGATAGCGGTCTATGTATTATGATGTAATGCCCAAATAAATTCTACAGTAAACTATCTTGTCATATACTGCATTGTTGTGCCCTTACTATTTGTCAATTGCCCAGCTGTAATTTGTTTACCCAACATGTTTATTATCTTTTATGGAGAGACGCCACTAGTGAACTGTGGACCCCGGTCTATTCTTTTACACTGATAAAAACATCAACTACAATCATCTGTTCACTGTTATTTTCTGCATTTATTACTATTCTCCACATCGTACGTTTAATCCGTTGTTTTCAGCAAGCCAGGAAGACTGACAATCTTCCTATTTCGTTGGGGCAAAATAGTTTTATTGTGTTGTGTGCAGTTCCACGTCAACAACCACATTTTCTGGTGTTGCGTCGTGCCATATTTCTGGTGCTGTTGACACCTTCTGAAGCTCTTTTGATTCCTACTGGTTTGATAACCTTGGTAGAATTACAAGGGAAAATTGCTGCTGCACTACATCATACATTTCTCTTGGGGTCTTTCAACAAACGTGTGTTTTCACGTCATCATTGTTCAAAGGACCGAGATGGGTAAATAATTTAAAATATCGAGGTAAAAAATATTTCTCTTCTTTGTAAATGGTTATATAAACTTCTTACCGAGGATGTAGTGTGCCAAAATATGCGATGGAGTAAATGCATAGGTACCAAAGCGCTTTCACGGCTTCAATGTAAAACTTGAGATTTCCACTTCTAGGACAATTTGATGAAAGTTTAGTGTATTTTTTATAGCTTTAGTAGATTCACTAATGAATGGTAGCAACGTTACTATTAATTGATGAATTTGTCATTTTCATAGCTCCTAAACAATTTTGAGTTTCAACTTGCAAATTTGCATGTCTATAGAACTATACCTTCCCACGAAATACATTTTTGTTTAATTTTTTTAGAACTTTTAAACATGATTTGTTTCGTGATTTCACTGGTTTCCACTGAAAATTGGTTTCCACCGTACATTCTCTCGGTGGAGCAAGCGTCTAAGGAGGTGTTTACCCCATTTGGATGGCGGTGTACTCTATCGGTCGACCATCCATCACTTAGGCAGTTTCTACCTTTTATCAACCATGGTTTTGTGTTTGTTTTCCTTTTGGTTTGGTGTAGCTTGGTCTATGGACTTGGTCCATGAGGTGAAGGAATGGTCCATAAGACGTTGTGGAAAATCCCTTTGCTTGTGGAAAGAATGGTCCATGTGTTTCGCTACTAGGTCTCTTGTGGAAAATCCCTTTCCTAATGTCTACTAGACTCATCTTGAACATTTTAACTTTCTTTTTCCTTGAATTCTTTATTTTCTAATGTCTAGGATGTACATTCCATACAATTAGATAGCCGATTTTACCCCACGTGTGGAGCACTCCCGATACTCCAAATTTAGAAACTGCAGGTTAGACGTTATGAAAAAAATACAAGAATTGTAGCATGGGTACAATATATATCAACCGTGTCAGAATTCGATTCCAATTTCAAAACACAGATCTAGAAACAAAAAATGCAAGTATGTCTGCCATATATGGGTGCTGTTAAAAAATGGATCATCAAACCATGAAGCCTAGTTAGTTTTATAGTAAAGCAAAATAAACTACAGTTGTGGATCATCAAACCGTGAAACCTAGTTACAGTAGTTTTTTAGTAAAGAAAAATAAACTACAGTTGTGATTGCTGGCTTCTACTGGTTTTTTACACCCCATACATACAGGTGTGTCCTCTGCAGCGTGCATGATTTTGCATGACGTGGTAATCATGGACAGCAACCCAATTTCCCTTCTCGGCACACCTATCATTTGCGTCTCTGTTTGAAGAACAAACAGAGTATGGAACTGGGCGTCGACCAGTTGGCCAACGGAGCACGGTTCGCCACGAGCGCTGCCCACGACCCACGTTCGAGCCCCAGGCTCTGCGGTTGTGCCTACAGTTTCTTCTTAATTAAAATCCACAGGGGTTCTTCCCTCTGCTGGACTCGTTTTTTTATTTAAGAAAACAGAGTGATCCAGATCATATAACGTGCCGACGCATCAACAGAATCTGAATCACTGGACTGCTACTTTATGCATTCTATCACACAACCATGAACGAAATAATGCCATAACATTTAAGTTAAAAACAAGATTGGCACTCCTACGAAAGAATAATCACCGTAATAATACATGAGTTCACTTTCAAGTCCAATACATTATATATTGGAAAGAAAGGACTGAAACTTTTATTCCATCAGCAGGAGTAATACAAAAGTCTCAGAGAGTAATTCAAGTTTTGCCTTAGCTCCACATCTTCTTTCAGTGCCACCAATCGATTTTCTTTTCTTAGTTTGTCTCGGCCACACACCTTTTACTATCAGCAATAGAATTGACAACACAGTGTGCTGTAATTATCCAGCGCACAAATGACATCTATCAGTGTACAAACTAGCTATAGTTGGTGTGGTAATTTGTAAGAACAAGAACATGCTGGAACATATTTTAGAAAATTCAAGAGATGAGACAAAATAAACAAGGTAAGTTTTACAGACATAGCACAGCGGGAATTGAGGTGAAAAATTGTCAAGTCGAATAGGTTAGAATTGGCCAGGTACACGCACATGTTGTCTTTTCCTTTCAAAGTCCACCTGCACGAAACACAAATGAAAACAAGGGTAAAAATGGTTAGGTCGTTTTCCTGGTTCGGACGTTTAAAAATATACAAACATTCAAATAGAAGCATTACCACTTTCTTCACCCGTTCATTAGCAGCAGATGTTCCACCGCTGACATTTTCAGGCAGGTATGGACTGCATACACGAACTTCCTTCATTACAACAATGTCAGTCTTGTCCCAATGAACTGGAAGCCTGGTGGAGCAATAGACTCGTTATTTGCCGGTATAAGAACTAGAGATAGAAGTTAAATCTCCTTAGATTTTCCACACACCAAACATTCGCAACAACGATGCAACACATGAGCACCACTAACTAATACAGAAACACTCGGCGCCTCGAACATAGTTTCAAAATGTAGAGATACTCCACAATCATCGTAAACCAATACAATATTTGTCGTGGACAAATCGTAGCAAACCGCATACAGTGAAACCAATTTGTTCAGAGCAAACCACATCCAAACCAAATGACTGTACAGCAAAACAAATGTAAGGCATTGCAACCTTGACTGAAGTACAGAAAGTTTCAGCAATTCATGGTGTTATCTAATAACACATCTCTTACCACTCGAGGCCAAGGTTGATGCTGATTCTAGTCATACCTCAAAACAGGCAAAATGTGTAATTTCTATATTTGCATTTTATACGACACAAGCAAAATCTTTCTCTGCTTTTTAGAAAAGCCTCCACCAAGTCAAGCAAGACGAGTTTAACATAACAAGGAAAACAAACAGGAAATCAAACAACATATTGTGACAGCAGCTTCACAATGACCGCCCCAAAAGACCCTCAAAACCAAGTATACCTCTGTGTAGCACATCTATAAGTAGCATGAATTCACCCCTAAACAACAAGTTGACACACATGCCAGCAAGGTTTTTCAAATGATGTTCTTCCAGCCTTTGAGAACAGGCCACAACCAGAAGATTCCGCAATAAAATACAAACTACAGGCTTGTATATTTGCTTCATCTTTTGGCAAATACAACAAGAAAGTTGACTTGAGAATGTATTTGTTTAATAAGTCTGTGGGTGTAGAGCGAAAAAACAGCAGTTTATTAAATACAGAGTTAGAGAGAGGGTGGGAATCCCATGTTACTAAAGAGGACTAATATAATGTTAACAAATGTGTAAAAAAGCTACTCCCTCTGCTTCACTTGTTATGGATCGGAGGGAGTAAAGAGATTTAAGGAGCGTATAGACAAAAATCGCGTTCCTATTTACTGAAAATCAAATGTGGACTACAAAAATAAATGCTGATTCATAGCAAAATGGCCACAAAACATGGATATCCTTGAAATACATAATGACAGTTCAAACTTACGTCTTGGACAGTGCATCAAATAATCTTTGAGCTTCTGGGGTGACACCAACACCAATTCTCTCTGCTTCAATCTCAGCTTGCCTGAACATCATCACATGTAGTGTGAGAACCAAGAAGTCACAGTGAGAAGCCAACAACATGCAAGCTAATTGTCAGCTTTTATAAAGTAACATTAAGCTTTATAAAATGTATCACCATAAATAATAGAACCACGAAATAACAAAAGCAAGGCTATGGGTGATGACTCCTTACTGACAAATGTAATAAGCAAAATCACCTAGTTAAATAAAGCAAAATCATAGATCAACAATAGCTAGCTCTTCAGCACAAATCCAAATGGCATAGAGAGACATCTCTGTGATCATACACATCATTAGTCAACAGTACGACCTGTTGAGCTATTACAGTTATATATACTATAAAGCGAATCACCACAATATTATATTATCCACACAAATCGTAGATTTTTCATCTACTCGCAAAGACAACCCAAAGGCTAGTCACATAACATTGAGTCTGAAGTCAAAGATTATCTATCAAGTTAATAACCGGATAACCTAAAAGACTCTTCAGTGGCTGTAGCAAGGGGGCATATTGGGTGTATGTGCACTAGCACCTTAGTACAGTAGACCACTAGTTTAACATTAAGAAATCTTCAAAAAATGTAAAAAAAAAACATTTATACAAGATGTCATAAATTTATAGATCGAAATTCGACAACTCAAGAAATAGTAAGGAAAAATCCGTCTCTGAATAGTAACAGCGGGATAATTCAGTCCATATTTGAATTTGGTACTACTCATATCCTGATTTGTCTATGAACTTGTGAGTCAAATTTGGTATGATTTTTTGTGGCGTAGATGTGTATTATTGCTACGTCATAAATTAATTTCAAAAGGACGTATTATTTATGGCCTAGTGCACCAGTATTAAGGATGCCAATGCGTTTATATGCCCCCTGAAGCAAACACTTTCCTAGCTTTCTTATTTAGGACAGCTTAACAGTTCTCGTAAGATCACATAAACAAAATAGATTAAACTATATGTTATGAGCTTACAGGGGTCAATCGATGCTAATGAACAGTGTCAGACTCCAACGCAAGCACCAGTCATCTCCAACATATAAGATGGGACGGGCTAATTTTGAACCATTATTTTGTCAAGTAAGTGAATAATGCAAGATCAGCAGTGTTATGTGCATGTATATTTCCGCAGAGGATACTATCCTTGATCAACTCAGGAACTAAATTGCCCAGACCATTTTGTAACAATGATCAACTCAGCACCTAATTCTAAAACGGGGTATACCATACTGTGTCAGGACAGCACGGCTCTGATCATTTCAATTATCAGAGAGACAGAAGATCACAACTGAATTTCCAATCAAATAGCAAATTGATTTCTATATTCTGATCAAGATATACAGTACAAGTACTAGTTCCAAATTCTTTCATTTCTCCTTAGTTTACACACCCAATCTAAGTCCTTCAGACCATCGAAACAACACAATTCATCATCAAGGTTGCCTAATTGGGCTATGCTATTAACAGCCAAATAACAGGTAAATTGTAGGAAAATTATGAGAGTCGCCACAAGTACCATTTAGCTAAGTGGGATATATTTCGTTACGCCTCACCCAACAAAATTTGAGAGATCGTAATCTCTGTTTATTAGCCTCCTGGATCAAGAGATATAGGGCGGATGTCAAGTAATACTGGAAACCAGTTGTCAATTCAACATCAGAACCTCAAATGTCGGTCTGTGCTGCTAGTCATACTTTCCCAAAAAGGTGTTATTGGGCTAGTAAAGCTGCTTATTTTGGTAACCGGTGAGTGGCACGAAAAGGTAACATTCATAAAATCTGGAAGGACAACTGATTCGGAAAATCCAACCTGGCTACCATGTTTTGCGATATTGTATGTGCTGACGTGTTGGTGAATGAGACAAATGCAGTCATTTCTGGCACGAATGGTTAATCTATAAATCAATCTAATGTGATATGTGTGTCCAAGGAGTATGAACATGCCTGTTGTGGTTGTTCAGATTGCTTTTTCCGCTTATTTTTCTGCAGATGAAGATTCTAATTTGGAAGTTTAATGCTTCTGGTGACCACAGTACCCAATCTACTTATGCAGTGATCAATTCTAGAGCGATCTCGCCTGTTTATGTATCTTCTATTTGGAAACTGCCCATTACATTACGCATTCATATTTTCCTTTAGCTGATGTCACTAACAAGCTTTTAACTAGACATGGTCTTCCTAAAAAACAATATGTTACTGATAAATCTTATGTTCTTTGCACTAAGAGTGGGTACAAAACCTTTTCTCCGACCGTGTGGAGATTCACTCTATTAAAGTGTCATACATATGTGGCAGGCAGTAGTAGGTCAAATATCGAAATGGATAACATGCTCATTTCTGCTGCCTTGTGGAGTAATTTCTAAATGAGAAATTATGTACATTGCAGAATGTTTGCAGGAGTTTCACGCAGATGTTTTGAGGAAACTGGTACGAACACTAAGGAACTAGCACTTGCTGTGCCAGGACTCAAAAGTTGCACAAAATTCATCGCTTTATGAGATTTTGGAGAGCCAAACATTGCAACACAGTGAATGTACTGGTTCTGAAGAGACTGGAGACTGCAAGAGATAGAGTTGCAACTTGATGTTGTGAACTTGACTCCATTGAGGTAGAAGCTGGTCAAACAGCGTGGCTAAAGAGGATGAGCTTTAGAGGAAAGAATGCATGATAGATCAAGATGGTGAACTTTAGATATGAGAGACTTTGGGGTAAAGTTTAGATCTAAAGCAATAAGTTTATAGCCTAGCCTGGCAAAGTTTTGTGATTGGAACAAGTGGAGAATCCTAGCTTTTAGGACAAAAATAGAGCGACAAGAGCTGAATTGGCTAGCTCTCATACACAAGAATGGTACGCACAAAAGCAACTTTTCTGTCATATGTGCCCTGCCTTCTCTCGTCAAAGTGACCGACCTCGAAATATTTAGGCTTCTTTGCATTAGAACCAAAGAAGGTGCATTCAAACACGACATAACCAAATGTGTGGCAATGTGCAAGTGCCGTTCAACCAAACATGGCTAGTTTGCTTGTTCAAGCTATAGATCAGGTCAGCTATATCAGCATCAACTTTATTTCCTAGTTGCTACTCCACCTTTTTGTCCAGATCCTATGTATGTATCACCTTTACCAACTAGAATAGTCAGGCCCGGTTCTGGAACTAAGATATCGGCCAAATAGGGGTTGTGAGAAATAATGATCTTATTATTATTTCCACGAACATGAATTACACATTTACAGTAACTACTAACTAAATTCCGAAAAAGAATGTTGTTGTCTTCATGTTTTCCAAGTTGACCGCTAGAATCATGACCGCATCTCAAATCCAAGGAAGATAAAAATAAAATCACATGCATAGCTAGCAAATAACTACTCCTTAAAAGGAGTAGTACGTACCCAAAACCAAAAGGCTCGGGATGCAGTAAGTATGACGGACCTGAGGGCGGCCTCCTCCCTAGCGTGGATGGCGGCAAGGTCGAGCACGCAGCCGGCCGGGTCGAGCGGGTCGTCGTACTTGCCGACGACTGAGAACTCCTGGATGTAGTTGGCCTTGAGCACCCTCACGTTCCGGCGCTCGCCCCTCTCCGCCCTGCCCACGCCCTCCTGTGATCTACGCCGTCATGGAAACAAAGCACCGAACAGAAACAGAGCTGGAGGCAGAAGTAAAACGGCAGCCGGGGCGGAGCAAAGGGAGATTTGGGGAAGGATATGGATGACGAGGAGGTTGCTGGGGCGGTCGAAGGAGACGATCTGGCCCTCGAACTCCTCCCCGAGGGTGGTCTTGGCGGAGATCACCACGCCGACCGCGAACTCCTCGCCGCCGACCTCCATGGGTGGGGTGGGGGGAGAGGGCGGACCGGAGCTGTGTCTGCGTGCGTGGGGTTTCGGCAGATTCTGCGGGGCGATGCGCGTGCCAGTGAAAAGGGGCTCTCGTGGAGGAAGACTACGGCCCGCTTCGCGCTTGCAGTGTTTTCCCCTTTTGATTCCGTGTACACGGCCTGGTTCTATGAGGCCTGCTCGTCAAGCCCGGATGGCTTAGGGCATCTCCAGCCGTTCGGCCCTAGGTATTGGTGCGGCGCCTTTTTGTGTTTGCGCCGGCGTTATTTAGGACCTGGAAGGCGAAGTTTTCACTCGTTTTTGGTCCCCAGAAAACACAAATCAACATAATTTCAAAGTTCTCATTCCCGCCCCCAAAAACGGCCCGAGTTCGTCGATCGAAACAGCCACAGTTGGGCGATCATACAAAAAAACTATATAGTTCGGCGAATGGATCAAGCCACAGTTCGGCGATCTGATGAAATGGCCGCATTCGGCATGCTGCTGCGCAGATCAGATCAGATGGTCATCGGCGACACCTCGACATCCTCGTCGAGATCGATGGGCGTGGTCGTCGGAGCAGGGGCAGAGGTCGGAGTGGCGGTAGGCTAGGCGCTAGGCTCGGCGGTAGGCTCGGCGTGATCGTGGCCGAGCTCGTTTCGCCTGGAGTGGCCGAGCTCGTGTCGTCCGCCGTCGCAGTCGCCGTTGCAATCGGGTCGGGGCGGGGGCGATCTGGCTGAGAATCACGCGCCGCTGCGCCATGAACCACGCCCTGACCTCGGGGTCCATCGCCTCCGGGTTGCCTCCCATGAGGAAGGTGAGGTCGTTGTTCCTCTTCTTCGCCGCGGTGTTGGTCTTGAGGAGGTCGAGCTTGATGCCCTGGTTGGCCATGAGCGTCTTCCACCTCGCCTCGTTCTTCTCCTCTCTCGCCGCGGCGTGGGTTTGAGCGTCGGTGATGCAGGTGTCGATGGACGCTTGGAGCTTCGCGGCTGCTAGCGCCGCGTCTCTCGCCGCCTTGGCTTTCTTGTGGCCATCAGGGTGCCCATCTGCCGCACCGGCCGCCGGCGCGTCCGGGACATACGCCTTGCCCTTGCCGAGAGAATGACGCACTTGCGCCCACTTATCGCACCACTCGATGACGATGAAGACGTGAAGGAACTTGAAGTCCGCCTTCTCGTCGTTGCGGTACATGTGATGCATGTAAAATGCATACATTAACTTTGCACTTTATTTACTCATATTCCAATCATATTTGCATCATATAAGGGTTATATCAATGTTTTATCATGATTTTGGAAATACCTTAATGATTTCCTATTTTTATGGAATTAACCCTGCACAGGCAGAAAACACTAGTTTTGTATTTTAATGTTTCAGGGACCCAAACGTCGTCCAAATCACCTGCAAATTTAGGGGCGTCATTTTTTGGAAGGAAGAAGACCTGTGGGCGAAGGAAGCAAGCAAACGGAGGCCTGAGGCCCAAAAGGGGTGGCCCACGCGGCCACAGTACCTGGCCGTGTGGGGCCCACTCTTTTAGCCCTCGAGGCTCCGTTGCCGTTGATCTTTGCTCCACCGACTCCATCTTGACCTAAAAACGCCTATAAAAAAGGTCCCCCGACGTTCTCTGGAAGGAGGCGGCGTAGAAACACAGAACCACGAAACAGAGAGACAGAAGGCTGCCGCCGGAGAAGATCGGAGGGGGGAAACGCCGCCGGAATCACCTCCGGAGGGCTCCACCCCCCTCTGGCGTGTTCATCATCAACATCTACAGCAAGAACTTCTCCACCATCATCACCATGATGAAGGGGGAGTAGTCCACCCCTTGGATTTGGGTTTGTGGTGGTAACTTATGTATCTCTCCTCTCTCTTGAGCTTCACTAATTAGTACAGTATGAGTTGCTATACATGATTACGGTCATCTATGTAATACCTTTGTGGTGAATATTGTGGTATGAGATGATTTGTTATGCATTTACTGTTGTGTTGGAACTTTTGTGACTTGTCATGCTTTGATAGAATATTGTTCTTTAACAAGTATGATGTATGTGGGTACGGGATTGCCGATGTGACACGGTACCGCCCAACATCCTTTATCCGGGGGTAAAAAGAAAGAGTATGATGTGGGAGTGAGAGAAACCACGCTAGCCTTACGAGGGGTGACCTAGCAACACAAATGAGTATTTCTTTCAACTATGTGTTTTAGGACATATAGCCGTCATAAAAAGCTACCATTAAAACATGACAATTGTGTGTACTTTATCTATAACATGATGATCACCGTAGATGAGAGAGAGGGAGGATTAAGTGAACCCATGAACCATGTCCATTGTTCCTTTAAGAAACACACTTGAGCTTGTCCTCTTGATACATAGAGGATTGGGCTTTCTCTCTTTGAGAGCTTTCACTTGCTACTACCTTTATCTTGTCCTCTTGCAAAGAAGAGGATTGGGACACTTTTACATCCATCAAACCAACCATCTTGTTCTCTAAACTTGTTTAGTGCATAATCAACTAAAACTTGTGACACTTTAGTTGTAGGGAATAGATAACTTTTCCTTCTTGCTCCTGCGGATCGATACCTTACTTCCACATTGAGAGGTGCTACAGTGATCCCTTGCTCTTGGGGGTTATCAACATGTCGAACATCCGGACCATCTACATGTGAAACCGGCCGGAATGAGCAAACCGGCGAAGTCAAAAGGGAAATGACAGCGGGAAAGAGCTCACCTCCGTCTCGTAGTTGTTGCCGCTCTTCGGCCGATTGGCGACCTCCTCTTGAATGCCATGCCATTTGTTGCAAGCGTGCTGGATGTTCGACCAATGGTTGGCCATGGCCTTCTCGCCGCGCGGAGTGACGCACAAGGAGAACTCGGCGTCGATCATCCGGCGCTCATCGTATGCCGACTTGACCCTCTTCCAGTAGTTGTCCATGTTCTGGTTGGCGCCGACGATCGGGTCGAGGCTGACCGTCTTCCATGCTTCGGCGAGGAGAACATCTTCCTTCGCCGTACACTTGATGCACGGCTCGACGGGAGGCTTCGGCGCCTTCGGCACCTTGGGCCGATGGCCGCCGGCTTCGTCCCCCTTGGCTGGTGCCCCTCCTTCGTCCACGACCGCTGGATCGTCCGCCGCGCCTTCCTCAGCCGCCTCGCCGCCGCCAGAGCCACCGGAGCCGCCGGACTCCCCGCCGCTTTGTGAGAAAAATTCCCCACCTTGCGAGAGAAAGCCCAGGCATGCCGCCGTCGCCATCGAGCCGGTGGTGATGATCTCCTCCATGAAGGAGTCGGCGTGCATTCCGCCGAACAGGAGGCGGGGGTCCTACTGAGGGGCGAAAGGGAGCGCGCGGCGAAGCGACGGCGAGGTCGAGTAGCCCGGCGAAGCGTACATCGCCGGAGGAGGGTGGGGAAAGGCGACGTTGGGGTTGAAGCCACCATGGGGGTCTGCATCGGCGTACCCAGGGGAGGAGTAGCGGTGTGGGGACACGCTCCAGCGCGGCGAAGGGATGGAGAGTAGCCGGTCGGCGACGCGACGCTGGCTTGGCTGGCCCATCCGGCGAACTGGGGATGAGGAGGGAGGCCGATCCTCAGCTTGGCCGGCGGCGCCGGAGCCGCAGCAGCAGCCGGTTCCTCCACCGCCATCGCCGCCTCCTCTTCCTCTTCTTCTTCGGCGGCAGCCTCGGCCAGGCCCTCGACCAAGAGCTTTTCACGCTGCCTTTTCTCCCTCGCCCGACGCTGGGCGTTGTCGGACTTCCGGCGCGCTTCGTCGGCGATCCACCTGGCGTTGGTCCATCCTGGCGGCCTCTCCCTCGGCGCCCTTGGCTTCCTCGGCTGCATCTTCACCTCCAAGGCGGTGGAGGGCGCGGCGACGGCGGCGACGCGGGGGCCGGTGAATTTGCTGGGAGCCATGATGGGCAGATCTGAGGGAAATGGCGGGATCGGCCGGCGGGGGAGGGTGTATGTGGGGGCGAAAATGGAGGGAAAGAGCAAAATTATAGAGGGAAGGGCAAAATATGGAGGGAAAACCGCCGTTGCTCGCCGACAGGTCTGGCCCACGGACGCCTTTTGCCCCCCAAGCGAGCCCCGACGCGCTGGGTTTGGCTTGGGTGCGCCGGCGCAAAACGGCGCTAAAAACGGCGCAAAGCGGCGCTAAATGAGGTTCTGGGGGGGCGACTGGTAGAAAACGACGCAAAGCGGCGCTAAAAAGGCCTCCTGGGGGCGCTGGGGGACGGCTGGAGATGCCCTTAGAGCAACGCTAACAGTTACCGGATAAAGTATGCAAAAGCTACAGGCCTATTTCTTGCCTATGGATAGAGAGGTGATTCTCAATATCCCATTGAGCACGAGGAGACAGCCTGATTTTTGGGCCTGGCATTATGAAAAATCCGGAACCTTTTCAGTTAGGTTGGCATACGGGATGCTGGTGACTACTCGTGAGAAGAGGACAGCATGGCTGGAAGAATGAGCTGGTTCTTCAGGTATAAAGAAACAAGAAAAGGAGTGGTCTGAAATCTGGAAAGTACAAGTGCCGTCTAAAATCCGGGTATTCTTTTGGAGACTTGCAAAACAGTCTCTTCCGACTATGGATGTTTTGCATCACAGGAACATGGCGACACAGCGGGCATGCACGATTTGTGGAGCTCCATATTCGTGTAAACACTCTCTCTTGGAGTGCAACATGGCACGTTGTGTGTGGGCGTTGGCACCGGAAGAAATAACTGACTTGATCGCGAACATACAGGAGACCGAAGCCAAGGCGTGGCTGGCAGTAGTGTTCAGCGCGTTATCGCATGTGGACTTGACGAGGACAGTGGTGACCCTTTGGGCTCTGTGGCATGCGCGGCGGAAAGCAATTCATGAAGGAATCTATCAGAGCCCACTGTCAACGCATTGTTTTGTCGAGAAGTTCTTAGCAGACCTCGAGCTGGTCGCTCCGGCGGTTGCTGCACGGCGATCCCGGACGGCTCAAGGGCCAGCATGGATTCCACCTCCGGAAGGCATGGCGAAAATCAATGTGGACGCTGCTATCTCAAAGAACTCGAACATCGCAGCCTTTTCAGCGGTTGCTCGAAGTTCTGATGGGCAGTTCCAGGGTGCTTCTTCGGTTGTAGTGGAAGGGATCATGGACTCTGAAGCCCTGGAAGCAATGGCATTGGCCCTGGAGAAACGGTCGAATCGGCTGTTCCCAGCGAGCCAAATTTTTGGGTGCTTTAATGATTGTACCGTGCAGCAGATACAGTTTGAAGTTCAGACAACCAAACGGGACATTTTTGTATCGCCACAACCTGCATGGAGGCTTTGCGAGCAATCAAACAGACCCCTAGACGAATCTATGTGTGCATTTTTACTTTCCTTCATTTACATGCTTTCCTGGCGAACCAACATGTGGTTGAACGGTTAGGAAGGTGGTTCAGAGTTTAAACTCTAGATTTGACACCCATGTGTCGCATAAAGGCGGAATATTCTTTGAGTGGGAGGCGACGATCCCGCTGGTAGTGGACGCTTGTGGTGAGTTCGTCACTTCAGGACCCGACCCGTGGGCTTAGTTTGCCGAATGAGGGTGTGCGTGCCTGCATTTATAGCCTTGCGTGCATACGCATAGAATAACAATCCCATGGCGCAATCGTCATCCTAGTGTGGAAATCACGAAAGCATGTGATGTTTCGTTCTTGTAAATCGTCGGTTTTATCTGCTAGTTAATTCTCTAGCACTTCTGATGGTCTTAGACGGTAGTGGCAGCATTGGTAGTGTCAGGTTTGGTTGTGCTGGTGGCTCTCATGTTTTGGTCTTTTGTGGCTGCGAACTTTTTATGTCAAAAAAGTTTGATGATGAATCAACGGTTTTACTTTCCCTGCCCTTTTAGCGACCTTAAGTTCTCACCCGTTGGTTTGAGCAACTTGAGGGCTCTTGAATTTTTTTTATTTTTTTCCCTGTTGTGCAAGTTTGGTCTTGTGTTCTAAATTTATGTCGAGATGCAAAAGAAGAGATAAAGAAGACAAGTTTGAAAATCTTCGATGTAACTTTGAGTTTCTTGAGGTTATTTGTATGTGATTTTATTTAGTCGATGTGATATATTTTTGGCTGCTTAATCAACGAAGTCAGTTTGCTTGTTAAAATATGGATAAACCACATAATAAAATGTTATGTATATTGAATTCCACACGAGTTCAATACTATTTACCGGTAGCATTGAAAAGTGTTTGACATGCTATCTAGAAAAGGAGAGGAATAAATCGTAAAAGAGCTTTGAGTTGACGAAAATATTCATTCACACAGACTGAGCCAACATAAGAATAATTTATAAGGAAAAAATCTTGGAGAAATCATACAAAAATTAAAAAGGCATAAATATATGTGGTTGTCATTACCGTGGAGTAAACCACCGCTAAAGATAGTGTGAACACAACGAGGTGGGAGTGCTATTTTATGAAAATGTGACATAGTAGGGAGGTGGTTTCTATTTTTACGAATGTTTTCATATAACTCGTTGTCGTTTCTAACTCTAAAAAAACAAGCAAAGAAGAATATCAAAATTATCAAACACAGAGGTGAAAGGTGGAAGCAAGAACAAAACCTTTAAAGCACCAGGGAACTAAAGGTTTCATTGGGCTTGATGCATCTAAGCTAATTTGACAACTATATCTATTTATACTACTGGACCCGATTTTGGCGAGAGTCAGTCCATCCTTATTTTGTGTAAACCCACTATGCGACCGTAAGCAGGCCATGTGCCACACTAGGTCTTGTGGGCCGTCTCTCTTGTCACCTTCACACCCGAACCTTCAAGATCCTCAACGTTGATCGCAAGCCGAGAAGTTCGAACCTTAGATGATGGTGGCACCATAGTAAGCACATTTGTCACAACATTTTTGTCAAAACTCAAAACCCTTCAAGTCATCCTCATCGCATAGTGGTGCTATCAAAAAATCGACTGCCTTTGGGCACATATGCGCATCACAAACAACATTGGAGCATATAAAAAAGCCAATCAAAAGATATGAATGTCTAATTCGCTATATCTCAAGTTCCCATCAATACTCGCTAGTATCAATGGTTTGGTTTGGTTGGTAGGATCTCTTCCTAAACCAGCCACATGTTGTACCAATCCTTTCCAAATGGTGTAATTATTTTAAAGTGTTTTCCACCTATTTTTCATCTGCTTCTCGTAATTTCTCTTTGTGTGCTTGTTGAAGTCCTTAACCAAATTGGCATATCCAATTGTATTCAACAAATTAAAACTTGGGTCATGCGATTATTTGCGGCCCTTCTTCTTTGCACACATCAAGAAAAGCATAGTGAGCAATCAGCAATGACATCCCAATTTGCTTTCGCACATTTCACCTTTCCCATGTACATGTATTACAACATAATTGCCATGATCCAACAATGAGCACATTGAAAGGGCATGTGTTGCCACATGCGTGGTTTTGGTAATTAATGACAATCCTTATGGACTAATGTTTGCATTGAGATATACTTGTAGATCTTGTCCATAGGAAAAGATTGGAGTTCATGTGTTGGACTCTAGAAGATTTCATGATGACCAAGGTTCCATCCAAGGGTTTATATGAAGAATGGTCATGTGAAGAGTTGAGCTTATTGCAAGCATGGCTTGGAAAAGAAGATTGAGTGAACTTCATGTTTATCTCCAAGCCATCATCTATATCAAGATAAGAAGATGAAGTGCAAGTGGATTCATGAAGACGGAGTTTAGCAAGGCTCTCCCATAATGGTGTATGGGGGAGTATTTGGAGAAGTCTTCATCAAGCATGTGCTAGCAAACACAATCAAGAAAGGTGTTCCAACTTGAGAGAGTCAAGATCGTCATCATCGAGCTCATTGGAATGCGCAAGGCAAAGGTATGATCTTGATAGGTTTTCTATTTTACCGGTCTCGTGGTGTTAGTGGGAGACCGGGTTATAGGATTGATACGTCTCCAACGTATCCATAATTTCTGCTGTTCCATGCTTACATTATACCATTTGCTATATGTTTTATATACACTTCGTATCACTTTTATGCATTTTCTGGGACTAACCTATTAACAAGATGCCACAGTGCCAGTTCCCTGTTTTCTGCTGTTTTTGGTTTCAGAAAGTTACTTCTGGAAATATTCTCGGAATTGCACGAAACAAAAGGCCAGGTCCCTATTTTTCCAGCACGTACACGGAGTCCGAAGGAGAGACGAAGATGAGCCACGAGGTGGCCAAACCACATGGTGGCGCGGCTGGGCCCACAGCTGCGCCTGGAGGTGGTTTGGGCCCCTCGGGGGTCCGCCGACATCGCCCCTTCGCCTATTTATTCCCCGAGACGCGAAAACCCTAAAACACCGAGCCATTCATCCAGAACATATTCGTTGCCGCCGCCGTCGTCAACCCTAACTCGGGGGTTTCTGAAGCTCTTCCCGGCACCCTGCCGGAGAGGGGAATCATCACCGGAGGGCTCTACATCGCCATGCCCGCCTCCGGAGTGATGCGTGAGTAGTTCATCCTTGGAATATGGGTCCATAGCAGTAGCTAGATTGTTGTCTTCTCCACTTGTGCCATCATGTTTAGATCTTGTGAGCTGCCTATCATGATCAAGATCATCTTATTGTAATGCTACATGTTGTGTTTGCTGGGATCTGACTTATATTGATACCTATGTGGAGCTGAATATTATATTATCATGTCTATGTCATTTGTGATCTTGCATGCTCTCCGTTACTTGTTGAAGCCTTGGCCAAGTGAATACTTGTAACTCCAAGAGGGGGTATTTATGCATGATAGTTGGGTTCAACTCTATTTAACCTGGGATAGTGACAGCAAGTTCTAAGGTTGTAGATGTGTTATTGCCACTAGGGGTAAAACATCAATGCTTTATTCAAGGATGAATGTATTGTTTACATTACGCACGTTACTTAATGCAATTGTCTGTTGCTTGCAACTTAATACTGGAAGGGGTACGGATGTTAACCGGAAAGTGGACTATTTAGGCATAGATGCATGCTGGATAGCGGTCTATGTACTTTGTCGTAATGCCCAAATGAATCCCATAGTAGACACCACAGCTCACACATGCATGTTATATGCACTTATCAATTGTCAATTGCCCAGCTGTAATTTGTTTACCCAGCATGTTAGTTATCTTATTGGAGAGACACCACTAGTGAACTGTGGACCCCGGTCCATTCTTTTTCATCTGAAATACAATCTACTGCAATCATTGTTCTCTACTGTTTTATGCAAACAAACATCATTTTCCATTCGATACGTTTAACCCTTTGTTTTCAGCAAGCCGGTGAGATTGACAACCTCACTGTTAAGTTGGGGCAAAGTAGTTTGATTGTGTTGTGCAGGTTCCACGTTGGCATCGGAATCCCTGGTGTTGCGCCGCACTACACTCCTTCACAAACACCTTCGAAGCAAACCTCGTTTTCCTACTGGTCCGATTAAACCTTGGTTTCATACTGAGGGAAAACTTACTGCTGCACTCATCATACCTTCCTCTTGGGGTTCCCAACTGACGTGTGACGTACAAGCATTGTTTCTGGCACTATCAAACTAGAGCCACCAAGGATAGACGGCGTACTATCAAGAGGGGCTCTCAAGTGAGTAACTTGATCGCACCTTTGTGGAGAGCTCAAACCTTTGCATATTTGGCATATCATCTTTCTTGGTTCTTATTTGGCTTTTATTCATGTGAGAATTTAGAGTTTGTGTTCATCTCCATACCAAGCTCTAGTTCATCAAAAACGGATTTCATTTGGATATCTTGTGGTGTTTTTGATGTTGGAGGTTTTGCCGGTTCGTCTCTTGTAGAGAGGTCAATCTCTCCTCTTGTGTTATCCTCCTCACATGATGGACTATGATGTGTATATGCATGATCTTGTAGTGCTTGTGATTATCTTCGGAGCAAGCCCAAGATCATTGAAAACGGAGTCCGGATGGAAAACTTGTTCCGTTCTCGGTGTTGGAAATATTACCGGTCCTCCTCGAGATAAGATCCACACCTCCCATGTTGTTATCTTTCCAACAAAGTTGGTTTCATCGCATTTGGATTTTTATTGAAAAAGATATGGTTTTTAGAATGTTTTTTTCTGCGCAGGCTGACCCAGGCCGAGCTCCTGGCCGGTCGGATCGGGTAGCAGGCCGGCTCCCTGGCCGGCCCAGGAAAGGCTCCAGGCCGGGCGGCTCGGGTAGCAGGCCGGCTCCCTGGCCGGCCCAGGTCGGGCTCCAGGCCGGGCGGCTCGGGTAGCTGGCCGGCTCCCTGGCCGGCCCAGGCCGGGCCACAGGCCGGCTCTATGGCACAGCTCGCGAAAAAACAACCCAACGGCCATTTTTTCTAGTGGACTATTTAAAGGGGTTTTCTTCCCCATTGTTTGATACATCTCTTGAGCAAGTTTTTCTCCCATATCTCCTCCATTGTTGTCCTTTGGAAAAAGCTTGCCTTCCTCTCATTCACTCCCATGATTCTTGCATATCTTTGAGGGAAATTGAGAGGAGATCTAGATCTACATATTCATCCATTCCATCTCTCCTCTAAGTGAGGGGAACCTAGTAGATCTTGATCTTGGAGTTCTTGGTGCATCTCCTTTTTGTTCTTCCTCTCTTATTCCCCCATCAGCATTTGTTACTTAGTTGGAATTTGAGAGTGAAGGATTTGAGCACTTGTGCTCTTGCCTTTTGCGTTTGGTGCATCGGTGTGCTCTCCACGAGGATTCGTGGAAGTTGAAAGCTTGTGAACTTGTTACTCTTGGTCTTTGGACCCTAGACGCCCGTGTGATAACCCCCAAGAGCAGGGGATCACTGTAGCACCTCTCAATGTGGAAGTAAGGTATCGATCCGCAGGAGCAAGAAGGAAAAGTTATCTATTCCCTACAACTAAAAGTGTCACAAGTTTTAGTTGATTATGCACTAAACAAGTTTAAGGAACAAGATGGTTGATTTAATGGATGAAAATTTAATGCAACAAAACAAAAATGTAAAAGTGTCCCAATCCTCTTCAATGCAAGAGGACAAGACAAAGGTTTTCTCTTATAGGAACAATGGACATGGGTTCATGGGTTCACTTAATCCTCTCTCTCATCTACGGTGATTATCATGTTATAGATAAAGTATACACAATTGTCATGTTTTAATGGTAGCTTTTATGACGGATATATGTCCTAAACACATAGTTGAAATAAGTACTCATTTGTGTTGCTAGGTCACCCTCGTAAGGCTAGCGTGGTTGCTGTCACTCTCACATCATACTCTTACTTTTTACCCCAGATAAAGGATGTTGGGTTGTATTTCACATGTCACTCAATACATATGCCGTTGTCACACGGCCATCCCGTACCTACATACATCACTTTATAATGGACAATATTCTAAACACTAGTGCAATGATTCATATTTCGTGTGCATGACCACATCTCTCTCACCTATCCACACTTGGTGGTGTCAATCACCTCATGACAAGGATAAACAAGGCATTATGCATAAATCAAAACCATCACATGCATCATAGAATATCTCCAAAGTATGACAAATCATAAAAGCTCCAACACAACGGTAAATGTATAACAAATCATCTCATACCACAATATCCACCATAGGAATTACATAGATGACCGTAATCATGTTCAGCAGCTCATACGGTACTAATTAGTGAAGCTCAAAGAGAGGAGAGATACATAAGTTACCACCACAAACCCAAGTCCAGGGGGTGAACTACTCCCCCTTCATCATGGAGACGGTGGAGAAGTCGTTGGGGAAGATGGAGACCACCCCGGCAGCGCCCCGCCGGAGTTTTCCCTCCAATCTGCAGCTCCAGGTCTCTGTTTCATGGTTTCTGTGTTTCGGCGGCGCTCTCTTTCGCGAAAGCCCTGGGGGGTCTATATAAAGTCGTTTTTAGGTCAAGACGAAGCTTCGGGAAGAAGGATCGACATCAGCGGAGGCCCGAGGGCCAATTTGGTGGGTCCCACGCGGTCAGGGAATCTGGCCGCGTGGGCTCACCCTTTCGGTCTTCTGGTCTCCGTTTCTTCGCTTCCTTTGCGCCTACGTTTCGTTCCTTCCAAAAAATGATCCCCGTAAAGTTTCAGGTCATTTGGACGTTGTTTGGCCGCCTGAAACGTAAAAATATAGAAAAAGGGGTTTTCTGACAGTGCAGGGTTAATTCCAGAAAAATGGGGAGATTGTTAATTATCCCCAAAACTCAATATAAATCATGGATATAACCTTATATGATGCAAATAACATGGTAACATGTAATAAAATGTAAAGTTCATGTATGCATTTTACATGCGTCAACATCCCCAAGCTTAACCCAGCTCGTCCGAGTATGAAGGTGATAAAACTAACATGGACTTTGCATTTTAATACTATCAATTGATATCAAAGGTGATTACTATTGCTACATAAAGTCAAATGATTCATTTTTTCAAAGGAATAACAATATGCAAGATAATTATGAAGTGATATCAAATACTCAATGTAAAGATGTTCAATGATAAATTCACAAAGTGTAACATATAAGAAAGTACTATGGACCAAATGTATGCGTAATGAAAAGTAAAAACATCCTATAATGGTCATAGAGTATTCTTGTAATCTGAATATAAAAGGTGGACACTTTGGAAAGATATATAACTGAGTAGAGGTAAAGCATGCATAAGTTTTCATCTAACTTCCAATGCTTCTACTTAAGTTAATGTTTGCAATGTGGTATTGATGGCGTGAATCACACGCTCGTTGGGAGACCCCAAGAGGAAGGTATGATGCAGTTCAGCAGCAAGTTTTCCCTCAGAAAGAAACCAAGGTTATCGAACCAGTAGGAGCAGCAACTCTTCAGAAGGTTGTTGGTGGCTCGCACGGCGCAATACGATGACCAACGTGGAATCTGCACACAACACAATCAAACTACTTTGCCCCAACGAAACAGTGAGGTTGTCAATCTCACCGGCTTGCTGAAAACAAAGGATTAAACGTATGGTGTGGAAAATGAGTATTAAATTGCAGAGAATGAAAAAGGAACAGTTTGCAGTTTGTGGTTGTTTAATCAGTGTAAAAGAATGGACCGGGGTCCACAGTTCACTAGTGGTGTCTCTCCATAAAAGATAACTAACATGTTGGGTGAACAAATTACAGCTGGGCAATTGACGAATAGTGAGCGCATGACAATGCATATACATGACATGTTGACTACTATGATATTTAATTGGGCATTACGACATAATACATAGACCGTTATCCAACAGCATCTATGACTAATAATCCACCGCCGGGTTGTCATCCGAGTCCCCCGTTGGTATTAAGTTGCAAGCAACGGATAATTGCATTAAGTAAAGTGCGTAATGTAAACAAACACATATGCCCGTGGACATAGCATCGTTAGGTTATCCCTAGTGGCAACAGCACATCCACAACCTTAGAACTTTCTGTCACTGTCCCAGGTTAAACGGAGCATGAACCCACTATCTAGCATAAATACTCTCTCTTGGAGTTACAAGCATCTACTTGGCCAAAGCATCTACGAGTAACGGAAAGCATGCAAGATCTTAAATAACATATAAGATAGATTGATAATCAACTTGACATATATTCAATATTCATCGGATCCCAGCAAACACAACATGTAGCATTACAATAATATGATCTTGATCATGTAGGGCAGCTCACAAGATCTAAACATGATGGCACAAAGTGGAGAGACAACCATCTAGCTACTGCTATGGACCCGTAGTCCAAGGATGAACTACTCACGCATCACTCCGGAGGCAGGCATGGCGATGTAGAAGCCTCCGGTGACGATTCCCCTCTCCGGCAGGGTGCCGGGAAGAGGTTCTGAACCCTCCCGAGCTAGGGTTGACGACGGCGGCGTCTCTGGAACTTTTCGTGGATATTTGCTCAGGTACTTAGGGTTTTCGCGTCGGGGGGAATAAGTAGGCGAAAGGGCGGCGGCTGACCCCCGAGGGGCCCACACCACCCTAGGGCGCGGCAGAGGGGGGCCCGCGCCCTGGTGCGTGTGGGGCCCTGGTGGCCCTCCTCTGCTGCTCCTTCGCTCCGTCAGGGGTTCTGGAAAAATAGGACCCCGTGTAGTTTCGTCCAATTCCGAGAATATTTCCAGACTAGCTTTTCTGGAATACAAAAACAGCAGAAAACAGGAACTGGCACTTCGGCATCTTGTTAATAGGTTAGTCCCAAAAAATGTATAAAAGTGATATAAAGTAGATGCAAAACATGTAGCAATTGGTATAAAACAAGCATGGAACATCAAAAATTATAGATACGTTTGAGACGTATCAGCATCCCCAAGCTTAGTTCCTACTCGTCCTCGAGTAGGTAAACGATAAAAACAAAATAATTTTTGAGGTGACATGCTACATCATAATCTTGATCATATAATATTGCAAGGCACATGTAAATGAATGAAGTGATCCAAGTCAATGGTCTATAATTTGCTACCAAATAGATAATGAGTAAACAATGAATCACACAAGCTAAACGTTTTCATGAATAGTACTTTCGAGACAAGCATCAAACAGTTTTGCATAAGTGTTAACTCATAAAGCAATAGTTTCTAATAAAAGGTATTAATCAACACAAAGGAAGAATTTAGTTTCAGCATTTGCTTCAACTTTCAACATATTTATCTCATGGATATTGTCAACACAAAGTAGTATAACAAGTCCAATACATTGCATATAACGCATGTTGTAACAAAGTTGACACTAGTGTTTGCTTGTGGAAGACAGAAAGAATAGGAAAACTGACTCAACATAAAAGTAAAAGAAAGGCCCTTCGCAGAGGGAAGCAGGGATTAAATCATGTGCTAGAGCTTTTAGGTTTTTGAAAGCATATAGAGATTGCATAAAATATTTGATACTCCTCCCAACCTTGCTAACACAAGCCATGGCTAACCGAATCCTCGGGTGCCTTCCATCAATCACATACCATGGAGGAGTATCTATTTTTGAGAGGTGTTTGTTAATTGTCAACGAATGGTAGCGGGTGAGAACAGTATTCTACCTGTCGAACGGACTTTTAAGAGCGGCTCCCATGAAGGACGTTATTTCTACCAGCAAGGCAGATCATCCCTCTTTCTCTTTGGTTTACACACATTCAGGTATTTCACTGTTTGTCATTGCTTACTGATGAATCAGGGCAAAAGTGTGAAGAGAATTAATTGGTTAAAGTTGTAATTAATTGGGACTGGGCACCCCGTTGCCAGCTCTTTTTGCAAGTTATTGGATAAGCGGATGTATATGCCACTAGTCCAGGTGTAAAAGTCCAACAAATAGAATAAAGAATAACCACACTAATTCCTCATGAGCTAGTAAACATTGACACAAAAAGGGAATAATAACATTTTGAATAATTTAAAGGTAGCACATGAAAAATTTACTTGGAGTGGCAAGGAAATACCACATATAGGTAGTTATGGTGGACACAAATGGCATGGATTTTGGCTCAAGGATTTGGATGCACGAGAAGCATTCCCTCTCAGTACAGAGTTTAGGCTAGCAAGGTTATGTAAGCAAACAAGAATATCAACCCGTACACCAAGTTTTATATGACAAACATATTGCAAACGTTATAAGACTTCATACCGTCTTCCTTGTTAACCAAACCCTGTTATTAGAAAATATCTAGACCTTAGAGATACCACCGATGCAAACCAAATTTTCAACAAGCTTTACGGTAGTTCTTCACTAATAGGCTTAACTCATGTGATGCACAATTTAATCATGATCTACTTGTTAACTCAAAACAATTGACAAGCATCAAGTTATCCATTTTAGTGATCTACAAGATTAAGCAAGTTTTTCCTTATACCAATTACCACATGCAACATTTTCTGAACCAACCAAACACCAATCAATTTATTTCATCAACTCTCCAAACAAATATAAGTGAAGCAAGAGAGTACTTTCTACAAAAGAAAGCTAATAGCTCTGACAAGAGATACATGAAAACAAGAGCTAAAAGCTGAACAGCGCTAGATATGAATACTCAACAAATATAAGTGAAGAATAGGAGTATTCTCATGAAAAAGCGGAGCGTGTCTCTCTCCCAATCAAGAATGCTAGGGTCCAGTCAAGCTTTATTGAAAATAAAAGTGCAATACTGAAAATAAAAGCACACAGACGCTCCAAGAAAAGCACATATGATGTGAAAGAATTAAAATATAGTTTCACTAGAGATGACCTGATAATTTTGACGATGAAGAAGGGGATGCCTTGGGCATCCCCAAGCTTAGACGCTTGAGTCTTCTTGAAATATGCTGGGGAGATCCATGGGAGCCTCCCCAAGCTTAAGCTCTTCACTCTTCTTGATCCTATTATATCATCCTTCTCTCTTGACCCTTGAAAACTTCCGTCACACCAAAACTCAAAGTAGATCTCATTAGAGGGTTAGTGCATAATCAAAAATTCACATGTTCTATAAAGACGCAATATGATTTGTTACTTTAAACATTAGCTACAGCCACTGATGTTATGTGAAGCTCTTCCACCCAAAAAAGAATTTCACTCAACACTAGTAAAAGAGAGAATGCAAAATAAAAAGGCATAATCTGTCTAAAACAGAACAGTCCGCAAAGACGAATTTTTTCGAGGCACTTACGACGCTCAGATCGAGAAACTCTGAACTAATGAAAGTTCAGACATTCATAAAGATTACGCACAAAAAATTTCAGATTTAATTAACAATCTGGTGATTTTAGGAATTTCGTACAGTGAACAGCAAAAATCTGTTTCTGCGCAGCAATCAAAATTAAGCATCATCTTAACATTAGAGGCTACTCTTGGCACAACAATGCGAGAAAATAAAGATACAAAGGAGTTGCTACAGAAGTAAACATCCTCCTTGACTCAATAAAAGAAAAATTGCAGAAAAAAATAATGGGTTGCCTCCCATAAGCGCTTTTCTTTAACGCCTTTTAGCTAGGCACAAAGCATGCATCAAGTATTACCAAGTGAAGAAAGGTCTAATTCATCAAAAGCTTCATCAAGAACAGGGTTTGTCACACTAGGACTTTTCAGTTTACGTAATTCTTGGGAAGAAAATTTAAATAGACCATTATGTGACTCACCCTCAAGCTCATTGAACACGTTATCCGTTTTAAACACACCCGTGGGTTTTGGTTTAGAAATTTTTGGCACATACATAAATTTTTGCTCTCTCCCCACAAAAGCCTTTTGCTTTTAGTTTTAAAGAGGTAAAAGTAGAACTTACATCCATAGCCTCCTCTAATTCACCAATCCTAAGATTTTGATTATCTTGAATAGTACTAGTTTCTAAAACAGCAATTCTTTCATTAATGGTTCCCAGTGATTCATCAACTTTGCTAGTACTATCAAGGAGATTTGGCAAATTTTTCTCTATAGACTCCAATTTCTTTATAACATCTTCCAAGGTGATCTCATTTTTAATGTTACTAACAGGTGGTGTTCCTACTAGACTCTCAATAATATAACTAGCTTCCAACGCAGGTACCAAGAAAGTTACCTCCCGTCAAAGTGTCCAAGACATATCTATACCAGCTAGTTATGCCAACATAAAAATTTCTAAGCAGGATCATAGTGGAATATTTTTTAGTACACCTACGATGAGCATCGCTGATTCTATACCAAGCATCTTTCAAACTTTCTCCACTTTGCTTAAAGAAAATCAACTTCAGGAACCAAAACATGATGAGCAACCAGACATGATAACTAACAGAAAACAAAACTGAAAATAAACTAAATGCAAGTAACTAATTTTTTTGTGTTTTTGATAATTGAAAGCAAACAAGATAAAATAAAATAAACTAAGCAAGACAAAAACAAAGTAAAGAGATTGGAAGCGTGAAACTCCCCTTGCAGAAGACTGCTGTCTCCCCGGCAACGGCGCCAGAAAAAGAGCTTGATGACGTGAATCACACGCTCGTTGGGAGACCCCAAGAGGAAGGTATGATGCAGTTCAGCAGCAAGTTTTCCCTCAGAAAGAAACCAAGGTTATCGAACCAGTAGGAGCAGCAACTCTTCAGAAGGTTGTTGGTGGCTCGCACGGCGCAATACGATCACCAACGTGGAATCTGCACACAACACAATCAAACTACTTTGCCCCAACGAAACAGTGAGGTTGTCAATCTCACGGCTTGCTGAAAACAAAGGATTAAACGTATGGTGTGGAAAATGAGTATTAAATTGCAGAGAATGAAAAAGGAACAGTTTGCAGTTTGTGGTTGTTTAATCAGTGTAAAAGAATGGACCGGGGTCCACAGTTCACTAGTGGTGTCTCTCCATAAAAGATAACTAACATGTTGGGTGAACAAATTACAGCTGGGCAATTGACAATAGTGAGCGCATGACAATGCATATACATGACATGTGACTACTATGATATTTAATTGGGCATTACGACAAATACATAGACCGTTATCCAACAACATCTATGACTAATAATCCACCGCCGGTTGTCATCCGAGTCCCCCGTTGGTATTAAGTTGCAAGCAACGGATAATTGCATTAAGTAAAGCGTAATGTAAACAAACACATATGCCCGTGGACATAGCATCGTTAGGTTATCCCTAGTGGCAACAGCACATCCACAACCTTAGAACTTTCTGTCACTGTCCCAGGTTAAACGGAGGCATGAACCCACTATCTAGCATAAATACTCTCTCTTGGAGTTACAAGCATCTACTTGGCCAAAGCATCTACGAGTAACGGAAAGCATGCAAGATCTTAAATAACATATAAGATAGATTGATAATCAACTTGACATAGTATTCAATATTCATCGGATCCCAGCAAACACAACATGTAGCATTACAATAATATGATCTTGATCATGTAGGGCAGCTCACAAGATCTAAACATGATGGCACAAAGTGGAGAGACAACCATCTAGCTACTGCTATGGACCCGTAGTCCAAGGATGAACTACTCACGCATCACTCCGGAGGCAGGCATGGCGATGTAGAAGCCTCCGGTGACGATTCCCCTCTCCCAGGGTGCCGGGAAGAGGTTCTGAACCCTCCCGAGCTAGGGTTGACGGCGGCGGCGTCTCTGGAACTTTTCGTGGATATTTGCTCAGACTTAGGGTTTTCGCGTCGGGGGGAATAAGTAGGCGAAAGGGCGGCGGCTGACGACCCCCAGGGGCCCACACCACCCTAGGGCGCGGCAGAGGGGGGCCCGCGCCCTAGGTGTGTGGGCCCTGGTGGCCCTCCTCTGTGCTCTCCTCCGGTGAGTTCTGGAAAAATAGGACCCCCGTGAGTTTCGTCCAATTCCGAGAATATTTCCAGACTAGCTTTTCTGGAATACAAAAACAGCAGAAAACAGGAACTGGCACTTCGGCATCTTGTTAATAGGTTAGTCCCAAAAAATGTATAAAGTGATATAAAGTAGATGCAAAACATGTAGCAATTGGTATAAAACAAGCATGGAACATCAAAAATTGTAGATACGTTTGAGACGTATCAGGTATTCATTGGTGCCAAGCTCTCATTAACCCCTATCATAGCATCTTGAATGGTTAAAGTTTAAAGTGAAAGCAAATATGAGTGGTGTGCTTGACAATGTATTGGTTGAATGTCTCATGTCCTTTGAATACAAGTACCTACACCATGTGTTACTCACTTTGGTCCACAAAGTAAATTTAAATAAAGGTCATTGCAAGTATAATAGTATCATCAAGAACTGCACTGGGGACCTCTTGCCCCTTGACATGAACAAGCCCATGTCAAAACAACAAGACAAACAGACAATGAACAATCTCGGCACTCTTTTATTTACTATGGGTATAGCTTTTTTATTATGAGGTGCATCACTGAATGAACATTATGGTTATGCTGTAAATTTCAACCATGAATGATGCATGGCTTAGATTAGCAGCCCAGGCATTTCTCTAACCATTTATACAAACTCTTCGAACTTACTAAGTATCCACATTCATTTCACCCATGATAGGCATCCATAAACAAAAGTACATGACATCAACTAAATATAAATAAGTGCAATGTTGAAAGCTTGCCATGTGACAGCACATATGGGCTAACTCCCAACCAAAACTATTGTCAAGCCCACAACTTCATAATTTTAATCACAATGGTTCATGCTTATTAAATGCAATAAAAGTAAATTGTGCATCAAGTTCGTGAGAGCTTTTAACCAATTTCCCATGACAATCAATAACATAAGCATTTAAATTCAGAAATGTAGATAACACAATATAACATGATAAATATTTTTGGAATAGCATAAAGCTAATAGGTAGATATGGTGGACTCACTGGAAAAAAAACTTATGGTTGAAGGTGTTGGGAAAACAAGCTTTTTACTTGTTGTAATTTTTGGGCTAGCAATAGGGAGAAAATTGACCATCTAAATGCATGCATAAGTGTCCATAGAACTAATCAATCCATGTTAAACCAAGTAAGTTAAAATTCAACATCTAAACATGGTAAAAGATAGCTCTTGACAACATACTTGCAAATTAACATTCATCAAAGCACATGAATTATGCAACTATATGTGTCTTTTAAAATCAACTCAAACATCCCTATCCCAATATATTTAATAGCATCCAACATAATACACCCAAACTTCCAGTAGCTCTCTCATATATAAATGATAGTGGGTGTCTTATTAACAAACCGAAATAAACAAAATCAAATAAAAAAAGACGCTCCAAGTTTATACGATAAAGTGCTTTGATCGAAAAACAGAAGTTAGACGTGTGCAAACCGAGAGTGTGTTGGTCTAGGGTGGTTGTCTTGACATCCCCAAGCTTATGGTCTTCACCATCCTTGGATAGCTCTTGGTGCAGCTCCTCTAATCCCTGTGAAAAAACTTCAAAACACCGTTTTTCCCAATTCTTTCTGTGGGGTGATATTAGTAGTGATAAACAAATAGGTTCCTTGATGCATAAAATCTTTAGGAAAAAATTCATATGAATGTCCAGAGAGTATATAATGTTGTATGCCTACTCATAAACTCAATTTAATCAAAAGATTCAAGCAAAAGTTCAAAGAATGCATCAAACAATATTAAGACAGAATCTGTCCAGAAAAACAGCAGCAGCAAAACGTATTTTCTACCCTACTTAAACTCGTTAGAAAAATCTGTAAAAAATCACGTGTGCAGAGGATGAAAAGTTGAATCTACTGTTCAAATTACAGATCAATCGGAGTTACAGATAAAAAATGAAAAGTCAAACCGTGCACAGACTTCGGGCAGGCAGAAAACTCTCGAAAATGAATAGCAACTTTTCAAACCAAAATAGGTAAACTTGGTTCTTTATTAAAAATTCTAGAAACAAAACTAACAAACTACTCTCTTTGTTACAGCAAGAGGACTCAAAGAAAATCTCAAACAAAAACAACCGGGTTGCCTCCCGTAAAGCGCTTTCTTTATAACCATATAGTAGGCTTCTTAGTTGATGTTCATGAAGGTTGAAGCTCAAGGGAACTATACTTTGATGTGTCCCTCTTCCTTGGAAAGTGTTCATGCATAATACCAGGATCCCATGGTGTTCTCAAACCAATCAAAATAATAGTCAAGTTGAACCCTAGTTGAGAGAAAAACAAAACACAAAAGTAAATAACAACGAAATCTAACTTTCTTTCTATGCATTGGCATTTTGTATATGAGTGAATCACCATAAATAGAAGTTTCCCAATGCATATTAACAATGTTTACTTGCAGCATATAATTTATAGCATAAAGAGGGTTCTTATCACCTCCTCTTTCATAATAGTTGCAAGTAGTAGAAATAAATTCAACCATATAACCACAAGAATCATTCAACTTAGATACTTTAGGCACATAAAGAGGATTATTAAATTTATTATGGAATTCATTAGCATGCTTCCCTCTTTCAAAATAGTTAATAAGATCAATATTAAGTTTAATATCATGGTTACAACAAAGATTTGGAACTAAAGGTAATTGCAAACCACATAAGTATTCTCAACATAAGCAATTTTCTCCTCTATGGTGTAATTAGGAGAATTTAAGAACAAAGTAGGACCTCATGAGTAAGAGTACCATCACAAACAACAAGTATATCATTTTTATCCTCAATAATTTAGTAACAACTAAACATGGAGGTTTATCAATAAGCATAGACCATCATCTAAAGCATTATCATATAGCATATTTAAGCAATACTCCTCATTATCATCAATAAGTTCACTAGTAGTATTAATAGAAAGTAAAGGAGCATTATTAGTTTCATCAAATAGCATGGGTTATCGTATAGGACCATAGCATTTTCAGTTTCACACTCATCATAACATGGATTCTCATAAATAACAAAAGATTTTTGAATTTGAGTGTTACTAACATTTGTTGATGGTGAAGTTGGTAGATCCAACTCTTCCCCAAGCTTAGGTTGGAATAATCCTTTTCAATCTCCTCTTCACATTCTTCCTCTTCCAAGCTTATGTTTTCATCATCCTCTTGGGGTTGCACGGGCATCCCCAAGCTTAGGTTCTTAGCCTCCTCTTCCTGCAAAATGTTAGTGCTTTCCGTGGCAGCAAGAATTATTTCTTTAACATAAACATTATCACTAAATTCTTTTTTGTAAATTTGGAGAATAATAGAAACTTGCCCTTTCATCATTCACGAGCTACATGACTAGTTGCAAGAAATTTATCAAGAAGAGAGTCTATCTCATGGGTTCCAACATAAGCAATATATTTCTCAACTTGTTCTATATCAGGGCATAATACTTCATCTTCACTATAACAAGCAATTATAGGATTACTATTATACTTGCATTGATAGTGGGAATGTTTAACAACTCTTCTATCGCAACAAGTTATACCATGTAACTCACAAAACTGATTAGCTATTTTGTGAAGAGCTTTGAGCAATTTACCCACTCTTTTTCCCTCTTTGGTTGATTGATATTCAGAGTAGGCGTCATACATTTTAAAATAATCATTACCCATAGACATTCCAGAAAGTTTCTCCATTTTTTTTTAATTTTTTGGGTTTTTGATATATAAAACTGAAAGTAAAACTAATGAGAAACTCACAACCAAACAAGTTTAAAGGAACCTCCCCAAGCTTAGATGATTGCAAGATATAAAACAAGAAAAATCAATCTAAAGTCTAGTGCACACAAGAATAGAAACTTAAGCGCTACGCTCCCCGGCAACGGCGTCAGAAAAGTACTTGATAACCCCCAAGAGCAGGGGATCACTGTAGCACCTCTCAATGTGGAAGTAGGTATCGATCCGCATGAGCAAGGAGGAAAAGTTATCTATTCCCTACAACTAAAGTGTCACAAGTTTTAGTTGATTATGCACTAAACAAGTTTAAGGAACAAGATGGTTGATTTAATGGATGAAAGTTTAATGCAACAAAACAAGAATGTAAAAGTGTCCCAATCCTCTTCAATGCAAGAGGACAAGACAAAGGTTTTCTCTTATAGGAACAATGGACATGGGTTCATGGGTCACTTAATCCTCTCTCTCATCTACGGTGATTATCATGTATAGATAAAGTACACACAATTGTCATGTTTTAACGGTAGCTTTTATGACGGCTATATGTCCTAAAACACATAGTTGAAATAAGTACTCATTTGTGTTGCTAGGTCACCCCTCGTAAGGCTAGCGTGGTTGCTGTCACTCTCACATCATACTCTTCTCTTTTTTTACCCCTAGATAAAGGATGTTGGGCTGTATTTCACATGTCACTCAATACATATGCCGTTGTCACACCGGCCATCCCGTACCTACATACATCATACTTCATAATGGACAATATTCTAAACACTAGTGCAATGATTCATATTTCGTGTGCATGACCACATCTCTCTCATCTATCCACACTTGGTGGTGTCAATCACCTCATGACAAGGATAAACAAGGCATTATGCATAAATCAAACCATCACATGCATCATAGATATCTCCAAAGTATGACAAATCATAAAAGCTCCAACACAACGGTAAATGTATAACAAATCATCTCATACCACAATATCCACCATAGGAATTACATAGATGACCGTAATCATGTTCAGCAGCTCATACGGTACTAATTAGTGAAGCTCAAAAGAGGAGAGATACATAAGTTACCACCACAAACCCAAGTCCAGGTGGTGGACTACTCCCCTTCATCATGGAGACGGTGGAGAAGTCGTTGGGGAAGATGGAGACCACCCTGGCAGCACCCCGCCGGAGTTTTTCGCCTCCAATCTGCAGCTCCAGTGTCTCTGTTTCGTGGTTTTCTGTGTTTCGGCGGCGCTCTCTTTCGCGAAAGCCCTGGGGGGTGTATATATAGTCGTTTTAGGTCAAGACGAAGCTTCAGGAAGAAGGATCGACATCAGCGGAGGCCCGAGGGCCAATTTGGTGGGTCCCACGCGTCAGGGAATCTGGTCCCGTGGGCCCACCCCTTTCGGCCTTCTGGTTTCCGTTTCTTCGCTTTTTTTGCGCCACGTTTCGTTCCTTCCAAAAAAATGATCCCCGTAAAGTTTCAGGTCATTTGGACGTCGTTTGGTCGCCTGAAACGTAAAAATATAGAAAAAGTGGTTTTCTGACAGTGCAGGGATAATTCCAGAAAAATGGGGAGATTGTTAATTATCCCAAAACTCAATATAAATCATGGATATAACCCTTATATGATGCAAATAACATGGAATAACATGTAATAAATGTAAAGTTCATGTATGCATTTTACATGCATCACCGTGTGGTGGTTGAGACCCTGGTGGTCATTTGTAGCTGTTCGGAGCCCCCAATCCGTTGTGGGTTGTGCCCCGATCGTTGTTGAAAGGCTCCGGATTTCTGCCTCGAAAGATTCCGATAGTGGAAGGTGAACCAAACCTTTGTGGCGCGGTTCATTGGAGAAGAAAGTGAAACCTTTGTGGTTGTTGAACCATTGTGTTGGTTCACACCTCTCCAACGGACGTACTCCCTTAATTAGGAGGAACTCGGGAAACATCCTCGTCTCCGCGTGTCTCGGTTATTTTTATACCCAGCTTTTTACTTATGCACTTTTACATTGTGATAGCCTTCGTGCTTGAAGTATTCTATATTACTATCACCTTGTTGCTTGTCTTGCTTAGCATAAGTTGTTGGTGCAAATATGTGAGCCTAGTTTATTTAGGTTGTTGACTTGTTAATTTAAACACATAGTTTTATTCCGCAATTATCAAGTTTAAACCGGAAAAGTTTTAATCGCCTATTCACCTCCATCTAGGCGACATCCTTGTCCTTTCACACATGGTAAAAGACTATTACTGCGAGCTTACTTTATAAGAAGATATATTCTAAGAGCCTAATTCTCGATAAAAGTAGGCCACATTTTTTCAAGAAAGAACGAGGCTCACTAGTGATAGGCCTGAATGTACAGTTACCTCTATGGTACACGACCGCGAGTAAACATGTCAAAGAGGTTGTATACACGTGTGTGTGTGTGTGTGTGTGGGGGGGGGGGGGGGGATGCGATTGGGAATGAGGTTGGATGCGACCGCGATGGTGCTTGAAACTCTCGAGTAAGGTGATATTGTGAGGAGATACCACTCCAAGAGGAGAAGGGTGCCACGAGGAAAACCTTCCGAGAGGAGAGATAAGTCGTGTGCATGATCCATTTTAAGTCGAGAAGCTCGAAAAACACCTGCGGACCGACGTTGTCAGTTTGCCCTGCCAAAACAGGCTGCTTGAAAATAAGCTGTGAAAAACGACCTAGGTAGTACGTACAAAAAAAAAAATAGCTGAGGTGCTTACGACACTTTATCTGGACCAGAGGGAGATTTTTTTTTTGGCTCAGTAGAGACGGCCCTGAACGTACCCTCCGCGCCGCGCGAGCATACACGGCAGCAGGAGCCCGTCTGAAGCGCTGACACCCACGGAGAGCCGAGAGCACGGCCCATTTCCACTCCTGGCGAAACAACAACAAACCCTCCACGTGACGTGAGAGTGAGACGAGCCCTTTACGTCGGGAAACGCATGGGACCCAACACCCAGCCAGTGTCCCACAACAGCGAGACGCGTTCGTGGCACCTCGTCACCCGCCCCGTCTTGCACGGCGCGTCGCAATCCGTCCTCACCCACCCGCCTCAATGCCACGTGGGATCCACCGGCCCGGAGCAGCACCGTCAGTGGCACATTCAGCCACCCCGCACGTACGGTTCGGACCACTCGCCCAGTCCACCCACCGCGTCCACGTCATCTCCCCGCGGGAAAACCGCTACGGCCACCCTGCCCTGCCTCGTCAACAACTGTCCCACCGCGCAGCGACCTGCTCTCTCGAGACGCGACCGCGCGTAGCACGCAACAGGTGGCGTCGGGCTCGCGCGGCGGCCCGCTCGCACTGCACTGCACAGGGGATCTTCGTGCGGGCGGCGGAAATGTCGGGAATGCCCCCTGCCTCTTTCCTCACGCTCGCGACGACGTCCCTCCTCTCTTCCCCATCCATCTCCCATCTCCGTCTCTGCCGTGCTCCATATAACCATCTCTCTCCAAATCTCGCCCCAAATCGCCATTTCTTCCCCCCCCTCCCGACCACCCGCCCCACCATAGATCGAGGCCGACCCGCGCGCCCGCCCGCTCGGCCCCGCTTCTCCGGCCCGACCCCCAAAATCGCCGATCAAATCTCCCCGCCGCGCCGCGCCGCGCCGCGATTCGACCGAATTCGAGCCCCGATCTGCGGCCCTCGGACAGGCGGCCCTTCGGAATCGGCCGCGCCCGGGTCCAATTCGCGCGATCCGATCCCCAGGCGCATGGCGGGAATCCGGGCTCCGGAGCTAGGGTTCCCGCCGGCTGGCGATCTGGTGATGGTGCAGCGCGGCGCCCGAGGATTGGCGGCTGGGAAGATGCGAGGCATGCATGGGGGCGGTGAGGGTTGCGGCGACCGGCGTCCTCTCGTCCCGCACATGTGGCCAGCAGCAACACGCGTAGAGGCAGCTCCACCACCGCCAAAGGGACCAGCCTCTCCCCCTCCCCGCTCCTCTGTTGCTCCGCTCCGGACGACGGTCTGTTGTCCGCCCGCACCGACGACTCCCCCGCCAGCAGCAGCGGTCCACAAGCAGGAGCGCCGGCTCCTGTCTCCCCGCCCGGCTTCGGCGGACTCCTTCCTAAAGGTGCTACCGGTGGATAATCAATCACTCTGGGATTTGCTAAGCTCCATGTGTTTGTGTTAGACCAAATCGAATACTATGATGGATTCGTTAAATGGTTACCATACTGCGCTTCAAAAACGTTATCTATAACACTAACTGGCCGGATTGAGAGGTTGGAGGTTACCGTAGTAGTCCGTCATTGTAGGAATGATTCTGTCTGAGTAAACATATCTGTACCGGGTTGAGCTCAACGTGGTTCTCGCTTGTGATTTCATGGATTCTGCCTCACTGTGGAAATTTGGCGCCCCGCTTACAAGGCGTGTTGCGTGCGTGGTTATCGTTTGGGTATTGGATAGCGTGATGCTATGCTATTTCGAATTCAAGGCGTGCATGGTGAGAATTGTTTGGATCATATCGATTGGCTATTGGATAGAGTGATGCTATAGTATTCGAATTTAAGGTGTTTTCTACAAGCGGCATGCACTCGGTATCCAGTGTTAGTTTTGGACCACGTAGCCCTACACGTGGTGCGAGTCGTGTTTTCTTTGCGCGAGTCGTGTTTTCTTTTCTGCGCACATCAAGATAACGACTTTTGCCCATCATTTCTTATCCTTGTTTTCCTTTTCTTTTGCTAATATACAAGGAGGCAGTAAGGATCTATCTGCCCTTTCAAACAAAGTAATAGGAGAAATGAAAACAAACCAAGACTTGGTTGCAAGGCATTATGCATTACCAATAAATCGTGGTAATTTAGTTTTGGGACCCATGTTCTACGTGTGGTGCAACGGTGTGTCTTTCTTCTTATGAACGTCATCAAGATACCGCATTTCCCCACCGTTTCTATATCCTTGGTATTTTTTTGCAAATATAATACAAGGACGAAGTAATGATTGATCTTCCATTAAAATGATGGAAAATAGGAGAAATGAAAACATGACTTTGTTGTGAATCATTATACATTGGCTATAGATAGAGGAAATATTAGATTTTGTGTTCTAAGGGTTGTATATATTCCAGTAGCCCAATTTACAGCGTGACAAGCGTTGCTGTTCTGCCGCGACTTGATTTTCAATGTTTACATGCTTGACACACATAAAGTACAAATTGGATATTAACATTAGAAACATGCCTCATTTTGAATGTCTTGTGACTTATGAGTTGCAACGGCTTTTTTTGGCAGCTGGCAGCTGGCAGCTTAATGAAATGTACGTTGTTGCACGAACATTTGTTTGCTTTGCAACACGACAAAATGAGATATTTCGCTACTTATTTTTAGCTGATTGGATTTTATAGGGAGACTTTTCTCTATTTATTATGGTTGCAGTTATGCTGAACTGTGCCTCTAGCTTTGAAGTTAGTTCTCCTAGTATTATGCTTTTTTTTTTCCTTCACTGTTATTTTTTTGCGATGTGACCATGTTCTTTTTTCTTAAAGACTTAACAAAAGTGTATGTATATTTTGCAGGACGGACGGGAATTCCGAGTTGGAGATTGTGCACTTTTTCAGGCTGTTGATGTTCCTCCTTTCATCGGGTTGATACGTTGGATTGAGAAAAAGGAGAAGGTTTTTCCCATTACGTGTAAGCTGGCTCTATAGATCTACTGACGTCAAGCTTAACAAGGCATACAGCTTAACGCTGCACCAAACGAGATCTTCTATTCTTTCCACCAGGACGAGACATCGCTGTCTCTCTGCTACATCCTTGCAAAGTTGCCTTTTTACGGAAAGGCGTTGAGCTGCCAACTGGATTTTCTTCTTTTGTGTGTCGGCGTGTGTATGATATTGACAAGTTGCTTATGGTGGCTTACTGACAAGGATTATATTAATGTAAGTTTACAAGATTCTTTCCATATTTTT
>CAMZMU010000087.1:29222155-29580409 GCA_947311845.1 Poa pratensis
AAATAATGGATTAGGTTGAGACTCCAAGTGCAGAGTGTATAGTAAGTGGAAGACAGTTTTCCCCGAGGGGTGACTCGAGGGTTTAATATCGAACTCTCGGGAAATCTGAAGTGGTAGATTTATCTTCTTATCCTTCTTTTGGTTACCTACAAAACAAGGTTAGATGTTTTGGTCCTCAACCTCACCTGTGGTTGTCAAGCACAAGGTGTAAGAATGATATCAGGATAGTTATGCAATGCAAACAAAATAAATATGCAATGATGGTGGATGCAATGAAATGATATTTTTGGGTTTTTGAATGATGTATGCAAGATGAAAAGTATTTTTGTATTTTCGGATTTAATGATGGCTGAAAATAGAAAAGTGGTATATGGTGTTGGAAAGGTGTTTCTTATGATTAAAAATGGACTGGGGTTCATGGTTTCACAAATGCACTCTCTCTTTATAAAGTGGTAGACAATGGAACACACACAGTTAACATATGAGATTGCAACAAGTTACTTAATATATGGGCATCACGTCCTAACATAGAGATCTTTTGGTTATTAACCTCTCTTATACTCCACCAAGATGCGAACTAAATCATAACACCTCAGTAATTAAGATAACTCAGAGTATAGCATTAAGTATCATGACATGAAGTGAAAATAAGAACATGCTAGATCTAGTCATGGAGTAGTGGCAATGGTCACGCCCACATCCCCGGTAGCATGGTATTTTAGTTTATCCCTAGTGAGGTAACAAAGTAAGGTAAAGATACCAAAGTGGATCGCAGAACTTTCTCTCACGTTCACTGCACTAGCCACCCCCCGTTACTCCAACTAATGCACACGTTCCCCCACACGCTCTCATAAACATGCTTGATCAAAACAAGTAGACAAGAACGGGGTACATAATATGCATCTATACTCATAACTGAAACAAACATTGCAATCTCAAACATATATTAACTCATAAAGATCCACCACAAAGGTATTACAACGGTGACCGTAATCATGTTCAGCAGCTCATACGGTGCTAATTAGTGAAGCTCAAGAGAGGAGAGATACATAAGTTACTTCCACAAACCCATAGTCCAGAGGTGGACTACTCCCTCTTCATCATGGAGACGGTGGAGAAGTCGATGGAGAAGATGGAGACCACGCCGGCAGCGCCCCGCCGGAGTTTTCCCCCTCCAATCTGCAGCTCCTGATCTCCGTTTCGGTGTTTCTGTGTTTGTGCGGCGCTCCTTCCAGAGAACGTCGGGGGACCTTTTTTATAGGCGTTTTTAGGTCAAGACGATGTCGGTGGAGCGAAGATCGACGGCAACGGAGCCACGAGGCCCAAACGGGTGGGTCCCACGCGGCCACAGTACCTGGCCGCGTGGGCCACCCTCGTTTGGCCCTCGGCCTCCGTTTGCTCGCTTCCTTCGCCCACAGGTCTTCTTCCTTCCAAATATTGACGCCCGTAAATTTCCAGGTGATTTCGTTGACGTTTGGGTCCCTGAAACATTAAAATAAGAAAACGGGGTTTTCTGCCTGTGCAGGGTTAATTCCATAAAAATAGGAAATAAATGAATATTCCCAAAATCATTATAAAACATTGATATAACCCTTATATGATGCAAATATGATTGGAATATAAGCAATTAAAGTGCAAAGTTCATGTATGCATTTTACATGCATCAACATCCCCAAGCTTAATCCATGCTCGTCCTCGAGTATGAAGATGATAAAACTAACATGGACTTTGCAATTTAATACTTAACAATGATATCAAAGATGATTACTATTGCTACATATAGTCAAATGATTCATTCTTCAAAGGAGTAGCAATATGCAAATAGTTTATGAAGTGATATCAAGTATTCAAGACAAGGATGTTCATTGATAGTTCACAAAGTGTAACATGTAGCAAGTAATATGGAACACATGTATGCATAATGATAAGTAGAACATCCTACAATGGTCATAGAGTGTAGATGAAAATCTGAATATGATAGGTGTACACTTTGGAAAGATGTATATGTGAGTAGAGGTAAAGCATGCATAAGTTTCATCCAACTTCCAAACTCTTCTACTTAAGTTAATGATTGCAATAAGGTATTCATTGGTGTCAAGCTCTCATTGCCCCTATCATAGCATCTTGAATGATTAAGGTTAAAGTGAAAGCAAATATGAGTAGTGTGCTTGATAAAGAATGGGTTGAATGTCTCATGCCCCTTGAATACAAGTACTTACACCATGTGTTACTCAACTTGGAAACAAAGCAAGTTCAATTAAATATCATTGTAAGCATAATAGTATCATCAAGAGCGTCAACTGGGGTACCTCTTGTCCCAAGATATGGAACAAGCCCATATCAAAATGACAAGACAAACAAACAAAATGAACAATCTCAACACCCTTTTTATTTACCATTTGGAATAGTTTTTTATTGCAAGGTGTATCACAGAAGGTTCACCATAGTATGTAAGTAAATTTCCACCATGAATGATGCATGGCTTAGATTAGCGGCCCAGGCGTCTCTCTAACCATTTACACAAACTCATTTAAACTCACTCTATTTCCACATTTATTTCAACATGATAAGCATCCATAGACAAAAGCACATGATATCAACTAAATGAGATGAAGAGCGTGTTGAAAGCTTGCCATGTGACAGCACATATGGGCTAACTTCCAACCCAAAACATTCATCAAGCCACAAACATCATAATCTTAATCACAATGGGTCAAGTTTTATTATGCAAATAAAAGAACATTGTGCATCAAGTTCGTGAGAGCTATATAACCAATTTTTTCCATTGCAATCAATAACATAAACATTTTCATTCAGAGGTAAGATAACACAAACAACATGTTAAACATACTCGGAATAGCATAAAGCCAATAGGTAGATATGGTGGACTCACTGGAATAACTTTGGTTGAAGGTGTTGGAAACAAGTTTTTGCTTGTTGGAGTTTTTGGGCTAGCAAAAGGGAGAAAGTTGACCATCTAGATGCATGCATGAGTGTCCATAGAACTAACTAATCCATGTTAAACCAAGTAAATAACAATCAGCACCAAAACATGAATAAGTGATAGCTCTACAAAAAGAATTTGCAAACTATTACTCATAAACAAGCTCATGAATCATGCAACTATATGTATCATTAAAAATCAAGTCAAACATCCCTTTTCCCAATCTTATAAAAGCATCCAACATATTTCAACCCATATTTCCAGTAGCTCTCTCATATATAATTGATAGTGTGGTGGTCTCTCAAGACTCAAACAAAAACAAAAAACGACGCTCCAAGTTTATGCGATAAAGTGTTTCGATCGAAAAACAGAAGTTGGACGTGTGCAAACCGAGAGTGTGTAGGTCCAGCGGGGTTGTCTTCACATCCCCAAGCTTATGGTCTTCACCATCCTTGGATAGCTCTTGGTGCATCTCCTCCAATCCCTGTGAAAAAACTTCAAAACACCGTTTCTCCCATCTCTTTTCTGTGGGGTGCATTAATAGTGATAAACAAATAGGTTCCTTGCTGCATATAATCCTTGAACAAAAATTCATATGACATGTCCAGAATATAATGTTGTATGCCTACTCATAAACTCAATTGGATCAAAAAGATTCAACTTAAAAGCTCAAAGCATGCATCAAACAAAATGGGACAGAATCTGTCCAGAAAAACAGCAGCAGCAAAACGTATTTTTCTACCCTACCAAACTTTCTCGAAAAATTCCGAAAAAATTCATGCATACAGAGGATGAAAAGTTGCAACTACAGTTCAAATATGAGCTCATTCGGAGTTACAGAATAAGAATTAAAAATCATACCGTGCACTGACTCGTGCAGGAATAAAATCTCCGAACGCTATAAGCAACTTTTTCAAACCAAAAAGGGTAAAACTTGGCACTTTATTAAAAACTCCAGAACCTAACTAGACACAAAATCTCTTGTTACAGCAAGAGGACACAAAGAAAAATCACACAAAAAAATAACCGGGTTGCCTCCCGCAAAGCGCTTTCTTTATAGCCATATAGCTAGGCTTCTTACTTGTTGTTTTATTGTGGACGAAGCTCATGAGGGAGCTTGAACTTTGGTGGTTCCCTCTTCCTTGGAAAGTGTTCCATGCACTTCTTGTGTGGAAACTGAAACTTTACATTCCCTTCCTTTGAATCAATGATAGCACCTGTGGTACGAAGAAAAGGTCTTCCAAGAATAATAGGACTAGAGGTTTTATTCCCCATATCCATGATTAGAAAATCCACAGGCACAAAAGTCATATGTAACTCTACCATAACATCACTTACTTTTCCCAAAGCATGTTTAATAGAGTCATCAGCAAGTGCTAGTTCAATAGAGCATTTTTCAAGATTTTTCAATTCAAGCACTTCATATAGTTCTTTAGATAAAACAGAGACACTAGATCCTAGATCAAGTATGGCATGGTGTGTCTCTTTTCCAATAGTTACTAGTACCTTAGGTATCCACATATCCCCAAGCTTAGGTGGTATCATAGCCTCTTGGTTGTACCTAGCAATCTTTTCTTTCAAGACATGATTAGCAATATAAGAACCAAAACCTGCTTGGTTAGTGTTGATGGAAGGATCACTTGCAAATTTTTGTAAGATAGATATTAATTCATGCAAGCTACAATTTTCTAAGTCAAGCAAAGGATCCTTGACTTCATTAAGCATTTTAACTTCCTCAACTTTCTTTTCCAACTCAATCAGCATAAGAGATTCATCATGTTCAGTTTCTTTAGCTTCTTCTTTTAAACTACCAAGTTGAGACATGAGTGGCAACAAATATTCAGGGTAGTTCAATAATTCATCAAGAGTTTCCTCCAAAGTAAGAGGAACATTTTCAGCAATGTTAACAGAATTCATTCCAACCACAGGTGATGCTTGTGGTTTCCCTGCAGACATACTCAATAAAGTGGCTTGATTATCAGCTAGTTTAGACAAAGCTTTGTCTAGTCCTGCAGCTTGGAGTTGTAAGCCTTTAATATCAGAACTAATAGAAGCAACAGACTTATTCAACTCTTGTATCATGGTATTATGACTAGCAACTTGTTCCATGAGAATTTTGTTAGCCTCAGAATTATCATTGCGTGATAACATAGGCTTCCAATTATTATCATTAGCATTAGGATATGGAACAAAAGGACGATTGTTGGGAACATATGGGGGTTTATTATAAGAGTTATAATTGTTGTTACCATACCCATTATTACCATAGTTCCTAATGAAGTTGACATCAATATTTTCAGAATTGTTTCCAACTAGTTCTTGCAAAGGAACATTTTCAACACTAGGTTTATTAAGCAAAGCAAGAATAGTATCCATTTTAGATGACAAATCATTAGTTTCTTCAATAGAGTTCACTTTCTTAGAAGGATTAGGTGCCCTATCAGTATGCCATTGACTATAGTTTTGTAAAATGCTTTCCAATATATTTTTAGCTTCTACTATAGTCTTACTCATAAAAGCACCTCCAGCAGCAGAATCAAGTATGTTTCTAGACATGTAGTTTAAACCATTGTAGAAAGAGTGTAATATGGTCCATTCATTAACTCCATGTGAGGGACAAGTTCTAAGCATAAGTTTTATCCTATCCCAAGCCATAGCAACATGTTCATTTTCATTTTGCCTAAAAGAAAGGATGTTGTTTCTATTTTGCAAAATTTTAACAGGGGGATAATATTTCTTAATGAAAGCTTCTTTTAGATCATCCCAAGAATTAATACTACCAGATGGCAAGGAATGCAACCACTCTTTAGCTTTTCCTCTAAGTGAAAAAGGAAATAACTTCAGTTTTAGGATATCACTTTCCACATTTTTAAACTTTTGCATGTCACATATTTCAACAAAGTCATGAAGATGCATAGAGGCATCCTCCATAGCACTACCACCAAATTGTTCCCTAGTTATCAAGTTCAACAAACTAGGACTTACTTCATAACTCTCAGCATTTATCTTAGGTGTGGCAATAGCTCTCGTGATAAATTGATCATTAGGAGTGTTTGTGTAGTCACACAACTTAGTTCTTTCTCCCATTTTAGCAAGTTTTTTTTGGTATTTTTAATTTTTTATGCAAAACTGAAATAAATATGATATGATATGCAATGACACTAACAAAACAAATAAATTGCTTTGTAAGTAAAGATGGATAAGATGGTGCTCACGTAGGTGCAACCTCCCCAAGCTTAGGTGTTAGCACAAGTTGGTGACGTTGACTTTGTTGTGAGATGAATGCGATGATGCACACCCTTGGATAAATCTCTCAGCTACGATTCCCCGGCAACGGCGCCAGAAAACGTCTTGATGATCCCGAAGAGCAAGGCTTGATACCTGCAAAATAAACGGGATTAGGTTGAGACTCCAAGTGCAGAGTGTATAGTAAGTGGAAGACAGTTTTCCCCACGAGGGGTGACTCGAGGGTTTAATATCGAACTCTCGGGGAATCTGAAGTGGTAGATTTATCTTCTTATCCTTCTTTTGGTTACCTACAAAACAAGGTTAGATGTTTTGGTCCTCAACCTCACCTGTGGTTGTCAAGCACAAGGTGTAAGAATGATATCAGGATAGTTATGCAATGCAAACAAGAAATAAATATGCAATGATGGTGGATGCAATGATAAATGATATTTTTGGGTTTTTGAATGATGTATGCAAGATGAAAAGTATTTTTGTATTTTCGGATTTAATGATGGCTGAAAATAGAAAAGTGGTATATGGTGTTGGAAAGGTGTTTCTTATGATTAAAAATGGACTGGGGTTCATGGTTTCACAAATGCACTCTCTCTTTATAAAGTGGTAGACAATGGAACACACAAAGTTAACATATGAGATTGCAACACAGGGTTTGATAACAAGTTACTTAGATATATGGGCATCACGTCCTAACATAGAGATCTTTTGGTTATTAACCTCTCTTATACTCCACCAAGATGCGAACTAAATCATAACACCTCAGTAATTAAGATAACTCAGAGTATAGCATTAAGTATCATGACATGAAGTGAAAATAAGAACATGCTAGATCTAGTCATGGAGTAGTGGCAATGGTCACGCCCACATCCCCGGTAGCATGGTATTTTAGTTTATCCCTAGTGAGGTAACAAAGTAAGGTAAAGATACCAAAGTGGATCGCAGAACTTTCTCTCACGTTCACTGCACTAGCCACCCCCCGTTACTCCAACTAATGCACACGTTCCCCCACACACGCTCTCATAAACATGCTTGATCAAAACAAGTAGACAAGAACGGGGTACATAATATGCATCTATACTCATAACTGAAACAAACATTGCAATCTCAAACATATATTAACTCATAAAGATCCACCACAAAGGTATTACAACGGTGACCGTAATCATGTTCAGCAGCTCATACGGTGCTAATTAGTGAAGCTCAAGAGAGGAGAGATACATAAGTTACTTCCACAAACCCATAGTCCAGAGGTGGACTACTCCCTCTTCATCATGGAGACGGTGGAGAAGTCGATGGAGAAGATGGAGACCACGCCGGCAGCGCCCCGCCGGAGTTTTCCCCCTCCAATCTGCAGCTCCTGATCTCCGTTTCGGTGTTTCTGTGTTTGTGCGGCGCTCCTTCCAGAGAACGTCGGGGGACCTTTTTTATAGGCGTTTTTAGGTCAAGACGATGTCGGTGGAGAAGATCGAAGGCAACGGAGCCACGAGGCCCAAACGGGTGGGTCCCACGCGGCTACAGTACCTGGCCGCGTGGGCCCCCCTCGTTTGGCCCTCGGCCTCCGTTTGCTCGCTTCCTTCGCCCACAGGTCTTCTTCCTTCCAAATATTGACGCCCGTAAATTTCCAGGTGATTTCGTTGACGTTTGGGTCCCTGAAACATTAAAATAAGAAAACGGGTTTTCTGCCTGTGCAGGGTTAATTCCATAAAAATAGGAAATAAATGAATATTCCCAAAAATCATTATAAAACATTGATATAACCCTTATATGATGCAAATATGATTGGAATATAAGCAATTAAAGTGCAAAGTTCATGTATGCATTTTACATGCATCAACAACTCACACAGAGTCATCCTAGAGGATAAAGATGAGATGCTTGAGGAACTCACGGATCCTCATAGGGCAAAGAAGCTAGGAAAGAAGATAGTTCAGGAGGCAGGTGGAGCACCTAGATCACCAGGAGTGGGCACTTCTAGGCAGCCACATTATTCTAGACCATCTAGATACTCACCGACTCCTGAGCCTATACACTATCCTATCATAGAGCCTAGCGAGCCAGAGTCACACCCTTCACATGGATTCTCGGATTCGAAGATGCCGATAGAGAACTCTAATGGATGGAGATATGACTGGAATCCTGGTACCAGTCAGCATGCGATTCCATGCTACGACACAGCTGATGATGAGTTTGAGTCCAGTCCTATTGGAGTAGCAGGATTCGCAGCTGACGGTATGGATCATGAGGTCTTTAACATATCGTCAGATGAGGAGGAGCCGATGGAGGCACAGGAAGATGTGTTTCCTAACATATTGTCCGATGAGGAGGAGCCGATGGAGGAGGAGCCGATTGAGGCACAGCCAGCACAGGAGGTACATTTTGATCACTCTCAGTGTACCACCACTACCTGTTTCGGAGAGGATGGATCTTCACAGCATATGAATGCTGAGGAGATGAGAGCTTACTTGGCGAACTACGTCAACCTGGAGGGACTTTTCCTAGGTGATACTTCAGTCACAGAGACTTCAGACTCGGACTACATCCCATCCGGGAGGCCCTATATTCCAGAGGCAGTACGCAGGACGACACGCCAGCACGGGTGGACTCCTGGCAGGTACCGCGAGTAGTGTTGCAGCGAAGCGACGGAGGACTGGACGGGAGGCCTGTACTAGTATGATAGTTTGGTAGTGTACTATGTGTGAGTTTGGGATTTTGTAACATAAATAAGGGTCGGAGAGCTTGTGAGACCCAGGAGTACTTTTATATGACATATGTGTGTAACTCACCTCTGGTGAGGGTATTGTAATAGATGATATAGTTATGTATGTATAATATGTTTAATACTTCTGGTTTTTATTTGGATTTGGATTTTGATTTCCATTGTTTGACTAGTGTTGCACGTGAAGTGAGGCTCAGAAAGCATGGGCATGGTGTAATATGAGTTTGTTCGCTTCGTGTGCAGGACTAGGGGGTAATGGACACAGGTAGAAATGGCGAGTCTGAGGAGGAGCGCGGGGAGCGCGAGGCCAAAGAAAAGGCAGACCAAGAGGCTAATGGAGGATTACCACCACCACCACCTAGACTGTTGTCAGAACAGAACTTCATGCAGTACATGCAGTTTATGCAAGAAACGCATAACAAGTTATGCAAGAACTGCTGGGAACAGCGAGGGGTCCCGAGACCAGATCGGCAAGTTTATCTGACTTTCTGAATACCAAACCTTTACCCTTTGCTACTGCACCTGAACCTATGGATGCAGAAGATTGGTTAACAGACATCGAGAGGAAACTGAAGGCAATTGGTGCTAATGCCGAGGAAAGTGTGCGTTATGCAACACATCTGCTGACTGGACCGGCGGCATTTTGGTGGGACAATGAGGTGGTACTGCAGCCGCCGGAAAAGGTATTCACGTGGGAGGAATTCAAAGAGAAGTTCAGGGAGTTCCATGTACCTGAAGGTATCATGGAGTTGAAACGGAGAGAATTCGAAGATCTCCAACAAGGAAGTTATCCGATGAGGAAGTACATCGCAGAATTTAGCAAACTCTCTCGTTATGCGACTGACGAGGTGAGCACGGATGCTAATAGAGTAAAGAGGTTCCTGAGGGGATTGGACCCGTATGCGGCAATGCAACTGAAGATGACCAAGCCCAAGATTTTTCAGGAATTGATGAACTCTGCAATCACTTGGGAGAATGATTACAAGTTGGTTCAATTGAGCAGGAAGAAAGGGCAAAAACAGAGGCTCAGAAGTTCCAACCAAGCAAGCCGGTACCAAATCGGAGTTTTAAGCCCAGAGTGCAGTCGGGAAGAGCCCCGGCTAATCGAGGATCCTTTACGCCAAGGAGCAGAATTGTATGTCATAATTGTGGATTTCCCGGACATCTCAAGAGTGAATGTAGAAAGCCCAAGATTATCTGCTTTGGGTGTGGACAGGAAGGACATATCAAGCCTGATTGTCCTAACAAGCAAGCCGGAGGCGGGTTTAATAAAGGAGGAGGTAGACCAGGAGGAGGTGGCAGATTCTTAGCTGGAGCGGGAAACAGTGGGAAGAACAACAATGGCAAGAGAGGAAGGACTTTTGGAAGGCTCAACCGTACCTCTTTGGAGGAGGTCGACAACTCAGAGACGGTGGTACTAGGTACGCTAAGTATTCTTACCCATTATGGCAAAGTTCTTTTTGATACTGGTGCCACCACTTCATTCATCTCCAGTAATTTTGTTGAGAAGTATGGGATAAGGTGTGCACCGTTAGAACGCCCTATCTACGTTGCTACGGCCGGGGGTACGTTATTAGTAACCCAAGTGAAGCAAGAACAGATCATTACGATCTGTAATTGCCCATACTACGCAGATCTTTTTGTGATTCCATTAAAGAATATAGAAGTTGTTCTGGGAATGGATTGGATGTCAGAACACGGAGCTCAAATTGATTGTGAAGAGAAAATAGTGTCTATCAAGAAACCAGGAGGTGGTAGAATCACTTATCAAGCAGATAAGCATACCCATGTGGAGGCTGAAATCCAACTCAACTCATTAAAGGAAGCCAAGTTGGAGGATATACCAGTAGTAAATGAGTTTCCAGATGTGTTTCCCAAAGAATTACCTGGAATGCCACCTGATAGGGAGATAGAGTTCACCATTGATTTAACACCAGGTACTTCACCCATTGCTCAAGCACCATATAAAATGGGTCCTAAAGAGTTAAAGGAACTCAAAGAGCAGCTTGATGAGCTGGAGGGCAAAGGATTCATTAGGGAAAATGTATCACCGTGGGGATCACCAGTTATTTTTGTGGACAAGCGAGATGGTGGAAGAAGAATGTGTGGGGATTTCAGAAATCTGAACAATGTTACTATCAAGAATAAGTATCCATTGCCAAGAATTCAAGATTTATTTGATCAAGTTCAAGGGGCAGGTGTATTCTCCAAGATTGATCTAAGGTCAGGTTATCACCAGATTAAAATCAAGCCTGAAGATATTCCCAAACAGCATTTGTATCAAGGTATGGACATCATGAATACTTGGTTGTTCCATTTGGATTGACCAATGCACCAGCTATTTTCATGAATTTGATGAACAAGATCTTCATGCCATATTTGGACAAGTTCGTGATAGTGTTCATAGATGATATTTTGATTTACTCCAAGAACAAGGAGGAACATGCTAAGCATTTAAGGACAGCATTGCAAGTTCTGAGGGAAACAGCAACTTTATGCCAAGTTTAGTAAGTGCGAGTTTTGGCTGGATCAAGTGGAATTTCAGGGCATGTCATCAGTAAGGATGGTATTGCAGTAAATTCGGACAAAGTACAGTCAGTTTTGGAGTGGAAATCACCAACAAATGTCAAGGAAATCAGAGGTTTCTTAGGAATGGCCGGATACTATCAACGATTTATTGAGGGATTCTCTAGGATCGCAGGACCAATGACCAAGTTATTAAGGAAAAATACACCTTTTGAGTGGTCAGACAAGTGCGAAGCAAGTTTTCAGGAGTTGAAGACTCGGTTAACAACCGCACCAATCTTAGCAGTGCCGGAACCTGGCAGGGATTACACAGTTTATTGTGATGCATCCAAGAATGAATTAGGTTGTGTACTCATGCAAGACCGAAAAGTGATAGCTTATGGTTCAAGACAGCTCAAACCTCATGAAGTTAACTACCCAACACATGATTTGGAGTTGGCAGCAGTAGTGTTTGCTTTGAAGAAATGGAGGCAATTTCTTTATGGATCCAAGTGTGAGCTCTACACAGACCATAAAAGTCTCAAATATTTTTTCACTCAGAAAGAGTTGAATATGAGGCAAAGGAGGTGGCTGGAGTTGATTAAGGACTATGATCTTGCAATCAACTATACTCCGGGAAAAGCCAATGTTGTAGCAGATGCTTTAAGCCGAAAGAGTACAGACAATCAACCAATACACCATGATTTGCCAAAGGAGTTAAAAAGAGATCTTGAAAGATTAGGAATTCAACTACTGGAAGTTTACCCTCCGGAGTCATTGAATACCGTGAGGGTAATGGAAGAAAGACAAAGTGACCTTCGGAATGAAATCATCCGTCGGCGAGAAGAAGATCCTTTCATAGCAGAAGAAATTCGTAGAATTGAGGAAGGAAGACCATCAGTATTCCATTTGGGTGAGTATAACTCACTATGGTTTAACAAAAGAATCTGTGTACCCGATATACCTGAAATCAAGGGATTGATACTTCGGGAGGCACATGAAACACCATACTCTGTTCATCCTGGAGGTACCAAGATGTACATGGACCTCAAAGAGTTATTCTGGTGGAACAACATGAAGAGAGATATTGCAAAGTATGTGTCTGAATGTCATACATGTTAGAGGGTGAAGGCAGAACACCAGAGTCCAGCAGGACCATTACGACCTTTAGAGATTCCAGAGTGGAAATGGGAAGAAATTGGTATGGATTTCATTACCGGTTTACTATTGACCAAGAAGCATAAAGATATGATATGGGTAGTCGTGGATCGACTTACCAAGAGTGCACATTTCTTAGCAGTGAACCAGAAAGACAATGCTGAGAAACTGGTTGATATCTATGTGAAGGAAATTGTCAGTAAACATGGAGTACCAAAAAGAATAATTTCTGATCGAGGATCTGTATTTACATCAGTATTTTGGAAGAAACTTCATGAAGCACTGGGATCACAGTTGGATTTCAGTACGGCGTATCATCCACAAACAGGTGGGCAAACCGAAAGGACTAATCAGATCTTAGAAGACATGCTTCGGGCATGTGCTCTAGATTTTGGAGGATCATGGGATGAACATTTACCACTGGCAGAGTTTTCTTATAACAATAGTTATCAAAGCAGCCTGAAGGCAGCACCATTTGAAGTACTCTATGGACGAAAGTGTAGATCACCGATATGTTGGTACGAAGCTGGAAGCAGTACAGAGTTTGAACCAGATTATGTCAAGGAGAAGCAAAATATCATTGATATAATTCGAGACCGTCTGAAAATTGCCCAAAGTCGTCAGAAAAGTTATGCTGACCAGAAGCGGCGGACATGGGAACCTGAAGTAGGAGATATGGTATATCTTAAGGTTAGCCCAATGAAAGGGGTTAAGAGATTCGGAGTGAAGGGAAAATTAAGTCCCCGATACATTGGACCTTTCAAGATTCTGGAACAGAACAGAAATGTAGCTTTTACACTAGAGCTACCAGAGAAGTTGAAGCAAGTCCATAATGTTTTCATGTATCACAACTCCGGAAGTGTTTAAAAGTGCCAGAAGATGCAGTCACTCATGAAGAACTGGAATTACAGCAGACTTAACTTATGTTGAAGAACCAGCTCGGATCTTAGAGGAAAACTGGAAAAGACTCAGAAATAGAGCAATTAAGTACTGTAAAGTCCAATGAAAGCACCATCCTAAACGAGAAGCTACTTGGGAGAAAGAGGAGGATCTAAGACAAGCTTATCCTGGACTCTTCAGGTACACAAACCTTAACTTCGGGACGAAGTTTTTGTTAAGGGGGGAAGACTGTAATATCCCAGCGTTTAGGAACTAACGAAGGGTAGAAAAAGGAATTTGTGCATCTGCATGCATACATTTGAAAAATCCGAATAAATTTTTCGCAAACTAAAAACCCTGGAGGGATCGGAGTTCATTCATCCTCTTGAATTAGGTTTAGTTCATTTTAGGTGAATGTAGTTAATTTTGACATGACCTCTAGATAATTTACTTGTAGTGGGAATTTTGAATTCAATTTGAATATTCAAATAAATTGAACTTATTAAGTAATTAAAATTAAAACAATAAAGTATAGAAGTGATAACTAAATAAATAAATTCATAGTTGTTTGAATAATTTCAAATCCATACAATACATATTACAAATCAAAGAATTTAAGAAAGACAAATAAATAACTTTATTGATAGAGTACAATAATACATTGTCATTACAAAATTATTACAACAAATTGAATTGCAAAAAGGAAAATTTACAATTAATTCTAAACTACAAAGTCTTGTATCTTCTTCCTCTTCATTTGATCTCAACTACAACATTGTTTTCCTGCAAAACAAATAAGAAACTAAAATATAAAACAAAGAGGGGTTAGTGATTAGTATTACTCTCAGTTTAGCAATGTAATGCATTGCTAATCTCATCATGGAGTTGTATTTTGGGGCTAAGTGCAGTATCTGTTCTTCATCAACATATATTAGCCTCAATACAACATCATAGGCAGGCTACAAATTCCACTTGGCAATCAAAAATAATCACACAAGGTGGGATAAGACCAACCGGCCGAAGTACCAGATTACTTGAACATGGAGGCACACAAGCAAGCAGGCAGCACAGTCACAAAGGTAGTCACCCTGCTGCTTACAGCACAGCAACCTCACTACAGAGGGATAAGAGCAAGGAAGCAGCCGTAGGAGCTAGCAAAATAGAACCACTTCACTCACACTAGTTCCAGTTCGAGTTCATCAACAACAGCCACAGTTCATCACCCAAATTCCACATCCATCCAATTTTCACCACTGAATCCTTGCCAAAAGCAAGAGCAAGATGGGATAGAGGAAGCAAGAAGTATTTGAGCAAGGAGGGGAGGCCAGAAGCTCAAGGGAAGCATCTGGAGCTGGAGGAGTAGGCCAGCAAGGAGAGGAGCATCAAGAACTGTTGATCAAGCAAGCAGCAGATCCACAAGCACACCACACAGCTAACACCACCATCCATCAGAAGGTGAATAACCAATATTCTCTAGCAAATAAATTGCTAGATTTAAATATGTGGTTCAGCTGTGTATTTCCCTCAGTGTGGCATAGAAATGCTATGCTATATCTTCACAGAGAATTAAAAATCAAGCAAGTATCTGTTCTTATAAAGAAAAGGCCTCAGCCTGTGCATCATAGGCAGGGGATGTAAATCCACAAAATTGGAGCAAAGGCATGTAAGCAAATCCTGCTAGAAAATACTTTGGTAATAGCACAGACCAGTATATGATTGCTGGACACAAATCCATCAAGGAAAAGCATCTCAAAAACAAAACACATACCAGCCAATTTGTTCACCCACCTGAGCACAGGAAAGCATAAAAAGATTTCCAGAGCTAAGTTAACTAGCTAGCTTCTGTGTAACTCAAATTGAGGCATCACAGCATGCTTAGCTAAATTATTAAGTTAAAGAAATTAATCCCCATTTGCTCAGGGTTGAGCAACATCATAGCAACCGAACAGATCAGCACCTAAAACCACAGAACAACAAAAATTGTGGGGAATTATTTAGCAACACTGGGCATAGCATGGTGGTCGAGGGAGAGAGGAAGAGAGGAGAGAAGCAACGGCTTACCATCGCCACAGGCCATAACTCCACGGCGACGGGGCAGTGCCCGTGTGGCCGATGAAGGAGGACCACGGGAGGAGCGCACATCACCACCACCACCACAGCGGCACAGAGATTAAAGCCCTGCACCAGGCCATGGCAAAGCCGAGGCAGCACAAGCTCGACGAAGCTAGGAACACGGCGAAACCCTAGTTTGGGAAGGGGTTGTGCACGGCTGCGTCAGGCAAGGAGAAGTAAATCGCCGGGGTTGGATTGGAGAGGACGGTGGGGCGCGTCGTTTGCGCCATAGCTCGGCAGCGGAGCCTGCCGGAGCTTGCCGTAATCGCACGGCGACGGCGGCGGCGACATAGAGAGCAAGGCGAGAGAAGAGCACGGGGTCGGGAGGAGAAGAGAGAGTGATCACGGGTGGCTCGGTCGGAATGACTGGGTCGAGCCAGACCCTGGCTTTAGGTTGGGTTCAACCCACTCGAGCCAGGGGTAAAATGGTAATTTACCAAATAAATATAAATGAAAATTGAAATAACACATTAATTCAAAACTAAATACAAATTTAAATTACAAAATAGATAATCTATCTAAAATATATTTTTAATGTTACAACAAATTAAACCATAAATTAAAATTCATTAAAAATATTGTATTTTCAAAATTGGTTAATATTTTGAAATATAACCTCTACAAATTTGTAAATTTCAAATAACATAAAATAAAAAGTAAAAATCTACTCATTTGTGTTTATCACTTATTAACACAAATTCTTCTATTTTTAAAACAAATAATGGACTATTATTTAATAAATAAAGAATTTCTTTTAAGGTCTTTATATAATTCAAAAGGACAAATATTATTAAAAAACCTCCAAATTTCATAATTCACAAAGAGTGATATAACACACTAAAGAAACTCAATGCATAGCATTCTTATGCATAATAGCATCATTTGCTTCTTTAAACATTGTCCTTACTAGACAATGATGGTATTTTGTAGAACAAGGCAGACAAGAGCCACGTCCAGCATCAGACTCCACTACCTTTCAGTCGCAAGGCAAGTTCATTACTTGTTCATTTCCGTTGAAGTATCTGTTAAGAAACTATTTGCAAAAAACCTTATATGCTATCATCCCTACTCGAAGGAAAAAAGCATAAAACCCTATCTTCACAATAATATGACTATTTGGTTGTCTACTTAAGTGTGGATATCCTATTATGGCTGGCAGATGGAACCATGGAATGATGTGGTTGGTGGAGGTTCCATTTGCACGGGAAAGTATTATATAGGACTTAATAACCAATGCCGTCAGTGTTCTTGCGCCGTAAATTACGCGTTAACCATAAGACTTGGAATGGGACGGGAAAACCATCTGCGACCTTCTTCCGTTCACATGTCAACGGGCAGCCAGAGCCGTACGCTGTAGGTCTTGCGAGACTACATGCACATGGGTGGGACCCCTTAATGCCCACGGACTCTGGTGCCTATGATGGTCTGCAAGGGGATGCCTAGGTACCTATCGTGAGGGGTAGTGTATCAGGGGTGATTCTGCTATGCATGAATTGGGTGGGCATGTGGGGTGGTGGAGAAGCACAGTGAATGGTTTGGATCAACAGTCGGGCCCCACACCAAAGAGAGTGTGGACAGGAACGTACGCCTGGTTGTGCAACAAGGTCTTGATCTCTTATGGGTAAAGCAACGCACCTCTGCAGAGTGTAAAAAAGTGTGACATGTTACTCCCTGTTCCGGGAAGGAGCTGCGAACGCTGCAGGAAAGGTGGCTCCAAAAAGCCCTAGCACCTGTGAATGGATGACGGGCATAGTTTTCAGAATAAAAGAAACCTCTTGAAGAAATGTTTACAAAACACTTTGCATTAGCTTAAGACTCTTTAGAGTCCAAAGCTGTAGATAGTGCATAAACTTTCCACCATATACAGTGAACTTGTTGAGTAACGCTGGTTACTCATTCCTTCCCTTTTGACCTTCTGCTTAGACTGTGAAGAACTGGACGACACAACGTTGTATCTCATAGGAGGCCAGGAGGACATCTACTATGAAGAACATGACCTTTCAGGCGGAATAGAAGGAGTGGATTACATCATCCGCTATGGAGCCGGCAACGAGGAGGAGTCCGAGTAGAGTTAGCTTGGACTAGTAACCATTACATAAGCACGGTCGAATCGAGCAGCTGGAACCTATACTATAAGCTGTTGAGTTCCCGTGTATGCACTAATTTGCTTCTTGTTCGTTGTTGTAAAACTCTAAGTATGAGGTGACCTCATGTTGGGATCATCTCCACGTTTGGACGACTTTGTTTTGTAATAAATGGTTGCATGATATTTGGACCCGCAATGTTTCTGTTGTACCACTCTGAGGGATGTAATATTTGCGGAACGGTGTTCTGTAAGTGTTATGTCATCGACTTGCGTACTACAACATGCAGTGGTATGCTGGGTCACCGCATGTATAGACCGGAGATGGGGAGAACATAAGCGCTTTGCGGTGGAAAAAGGAGGGCACGTGTCAAGCATTGCATGCATGTTGACACGTACACGTACACGTACACAGATGGTGCACCATGCGTGCGAGGTGTGGCGAGGCGGACGACAGAGGAGGAGTGCGCTTGAACTACTCATGTTCTCACTCACTTAACGAGAGTAGAAGAGCTCACCATATAAACAAGTCCAACTCTTTCTCAGCTAGCAAGTCTCAATTTCACTTCCTATACATAACATGCACCAAACCAAATGTATATTTGAGATTTTCAAAATTGGGCTATTTGGGCCAAACCCATATAAAATCCAGCAATATATATATATAATTCTTATGAATGGAACTGGGTAGGTGGCCAAGGTGGTTTGTGTTCGTTGGGTTACTGTCAATCTTGTACTAGTACGACATTACTCCTTTAAACTTTAAATGTCACAAGCTTCCCTGGCCTCTCAGCCATCGGGCAAGGCAGCTTATCCTGTGCCTTGAAATCGGTCAAACAGTAATTTTCCCATCCCACGTTTCACCACAGCCGTCGGATGCTTTTCTTTACTCTGTGGCTATCAGAATGGGCCACTGACGGGTAGGACAGGATACGCACAGGGCCCACAAGTCAGCGCATGAGACCAGCTCGCCTGCGTCTCGCTCCGGTTGCCCCTGCCCACAGCGAGACAAAACTATCTCCCGGGGTGAAACCCTAGAGAGCAAATCCTCGCTCGCTCTCTCGGCCCCCAAAATCCCCTCCCGCGTTTCCTCCGACCTCGTCGTCTCGCGCCGCAGCCGCCGCCGCTGCTGTCGCCCTCATCTACGTACTCCCAGCCGCCTCTCTGGCCTCTACCCTGCCTTCTGGACGGAGCAGAAGCGGGCCGGACGGCGGCGGCCGCGGGCGCTCGGCTCGACGGCGCCTCGGAGTCTCGGACGGCCGGCAACCTAGCGGCGAGGAGGCATTGACAAGGTGAAGCGCAGCTTGCCGAGGGGTCGGAGAAGGACGCCGCCGTTCGCCGTCACCAAGGACCTGCTCGTCCAGTGCAAGCAGCTCCAGGTTTTATACGCTCTTTTCCCTTCCCTCCATTGGTTCAACATGCTTATACTGGCTGATGTTTAGGTAATTGTTGTGAAATTGTTTGGTTGGCCTCCCGCGCGCTCAACACTGCAGCTGTGCAAGGTTTTATGCTGCCTCTTTTCGAAGGCCAATTCAGGATTGAAGAACATGGACACAACACATTCAGGATGGGACATTACTGAACATGTAGAAAACACATTCAGTTGCATGTTAGTTCGGATGTTCAGGATATAATTGCATAATTTTTCGTCAGTAAATTGCACAATATATCTACATATATTTGGCAATTTGGAGGAGTATATATACAAGTAGTGTTAATTGGTTCGTTGTTAATTGAATGTCGTTTGCAGATTAAGGTGGTAGATCCAGTCACAGTTAGTAGAACTGCTGCAGTTGTCAGTTTAGCAAGTGCAGTGCTATTCTATCATGGTTATAGGTCAAATATTTGTCTCTGGATTTATTTTCCATGCATGTCAGAGGTTGTTTTCCAATAATTTGTTTTGGCTGCTCCCTTCCTTTCTTACATGTTTCTTCTTCGGAAATCTTTGAGCATTACGTTTTGATGGCTGTTTTTTGTTGCATGTGGCCTTTTTACTTGAGACGTTTCTTCGAGACGTTTCTTCTTTGCAAATTTCGTGTGGAGTTTTCCTGATATTCCTTCTGTTTTCCTTTTGTCGTTGTCGTTCAGACAGGTTCAGCAGGTCCAGAGTGTTTCCTAGGCTCGCTACTGCCCTGTGCTGTGCTAGCTGCTCCTCTCAGGGTTAGTTTCTTTACTATACAATATATATATGTGCCTCTGTGTGGACGTGTTATTGTACTCACGCTTGTTTTCTTCCTGCGGATTACGTCCGTGCGTTCTGTCTGTGTGTTCTATTTTTCTTACTATTTTGCTGCGATGCTCTACAGGATGTGTGCTGTTGTTTCATTCGTCCTTCCTATTTTAGAGACTCTTGCAGCTCGTTGTGCTTTGCCAGCGTTGTTTTACTTGTGTGAGGTAACCGAGGATGGCTCGGTTTTAGCTGGGGTGGAGCTTGAGCTTCCTTTGGACGGCGTTGGCGCCGTGCCGTAGAGACAGTTTTTTTGAAGCACGTGTTGGCGTGGCTGCGTTGGCACCTACGATCACGCTGCTATCCAGGCGATAAGGTTTTTGCAAGGAATCTATGGGTTTGTTATCCGAGACTACAACTGTGAATCCATGACGGCGTATAGGGAGTCTATGTGTTCCGCTGTTCTTGTCGCTGTGTGTGCTGCTCGACACGCAGGGAGATTGGAGAGAGAGGCCTCTGTTCGGCCAGAGTCGTTTAGTTCGCCTCCTGGTGGGCATGGGATGTTAGACCGAAATTTATTGTGCACTTGCCTTAGGGCTTCCATGCGAAATGTGTAGTTTCTGTAATTGTTTCTTGTACTGAAACCAGGTTACTTACTATTTGAGATATTTGTATAACGAGGTGTGGTTTATAGTGAGTTTATGGCGTGGTCTGGTGTCCTATATAGTTGCTTGCTCTATATGTCAACCATTCTCAATATAGCACTGCAATTATCGATTTTGGTTACTTCAACTAAGACGTAACTTAGATCATATTTTTTAATAATGACACGCATTTCACTATATGATAGACTTTAGTCATGAGTAGTGAGGATTAACAGGGAATGTAGTTTTAGGAGGACTGATTACAAAGCCATACTGCCTAAAAATGTAGTTGTGCTGCCAGAGAATACCATCTTCCAGAAATCAACTAATCTGCCATTTACCTACTGCCCTTCTTTCGAACAGCGACAGAGAGAAATAATATATACAGTAGGAAGAAAAATCATTTTCAACTGATTTTTACTTACGGTGGCAGGAACATCTAGGGCCCATGCTTTTAAGTGGGTTGTTAGTTTTTTTTCCTGAGCTTTCAGAAAGGCTGTGGCTCTTGCTGACTGAGCCTTGTTCATGTACCCTAGGCTCAAGATGAGCCCGACTTTAACTTAATGAAGCTACCACTATCTCTTCCTTTTGGTATATACTTGCTGGAGGAATTATTGGTTTAGTGCCTGCAAGTTCTAAGATTGTCTGCTTTACTGACATTCTGTTTGGGTTGTCAGTATGTGGTACAATGTTTTTTTTTTTGGGTTACTGTTCTAAAAAAGGTTGTTTCCTACTGCCTTTGGGTATGTTGTTTTCTTGCTTTAGTTGATGCTTCCAGCTCCGGCATGTATTTCTTTAGACTTCTCTGGTTTGCTTGGGTGCTTTCTTGATATCTCTGGTGATGTCCGTGCTATGGTGTAGGTGTGTACGTCGGTTCTTTTGCTATGGGTTCCCCTCAGGCCTATGTCCTAAACTAGATGCTATGGATGGCCCTCCTGCTGTCCGTCGCCGCCGCAGGGCAACTGCTGGGGTGGCCCTTGTGCCTCTTCCTCGTGCCTCTCGCCGTAAGGTGGTGCCACCGCCGCCAGTCTTTGTTGAGTATGGGTATATTGCTTCAGGCCTTCCGAAGAGAAAATGTACGTCACTGCTTTTTCACTTTTCGGTGCTGGCATGTTTTTATGTATAGTTTATTGATGCGTTTGCTTGTGTGCTTTATCTGTGGTTGCTATAGACGATGGTTTCTTCCCTGTTCTTACCTCTGAGGTTACTGCTACGAATCGAAAGAAACGCAAGGTCATACACGATAGATGGTGTGGTCGTACACCAGGTGCTTATTGAATTCCTTTGTTGTTATTTATTTCCTTAGGCTTGTCTTATGTTTATGACGCCGTGTGAGATTATAGGTTTCTGTGTTTCATACAGATGCCCCGTTTACTTCTCCCTTGGAACCTTCATGGGTTGGTTTCACGGACGAGGAGGTTGTCATTTTAAAAGGTAATACATGCAACGTCTTGTTTGCGTTTCCTCTGTTTTTACCAGAGTCTTTTATTGTATGCTTCGATCTAAGAATAGACTTTTCCCCTAGCTGGCTATGTAGGCAGGTCTTTCTATGGAGGCCCGGACTATAGGTGTCCTCACTGTAAGGCAAGCTTCTGGTATCATGAGAGGGTGCGAGGCTTATCAAAAATAAAACAGAGGCTGATTGTCTACAACCTCTGCTGCAAGGGTGGGAAAGTCTTTGTTAACCCTTTCAAAGAACCTCCTCAATATCTTCTTGACTTTCTAAAATTTGATGGACCCCCACAGACCAAGCAATTTATTGAAAAAATTCGGCAATATAACTGTCTATTTGCTTTTACTTCCATGGGGGCGACCATAGATCGTTCGGTAAATGATGGCGGTGGTCCAAATATTTATAAAATATGTGGCGCGATATGTCATCGGATGGGATCTCTTTTACCTCAGGAAGGGGATGCTCCAAAATTTGCAGAGCTGTATGTATTTCATGGTGGAAATGAAATTGATAATCGAATTCAGGCTTTAACCAGGGAAGATAGAATTCTGGGTGGATTAGATAGGGATATTGTTAATGGTCTCAAACTCATGCTTGACGCGCATAATTCTCTTGTAAAAAAATTCCGCATGGCTAAGGAGATTTTGCTTGAAAATGAATTTGCTGAGGTTTCTATTCGTATAGTTGCTCCTGGCAAAGATGATGGCCCTCAGTTTAATCTTCCTTCCACGGATGAGCTTGCATGCTTAGTTGTTGGCGAATTAACATTGGAGACTCCCTGCCGTGATATAATAATCCGTGGTAGGGGAACTCATTTGCAGCGAATTTCATCTTTACATCCTGCTTATATGGCTTTACAATACCCTCTACTCTTTCCGTTCGGTGAGCGTGGATTTCAGCTTGGTGTAAAATACATCGCAGTAGATCCTTTGGATTCCAGAAAAAGACAGAAAATGACCATGCAGGATTATTACTGTTTTTGTTCACACTATAGAGAAGGCCAGCATAACCCTTATTTATCCTGTGGTCTGTTGTCTGATCAGGCGGTCGTAGATTCTCGTGTATGCATAGATGAGGCGAGGCTAAAGTTTATTTTGCTGTCGAACAATGATTTGAGAGCTGAGAATTTGCAAGGTCTTGTAGATGCAGTTGGAGCAGGCCGTATGGATGGAAGTTCAGTTGGTAAAAAAAATATATTGCCCTCTTCTTATACTGGTGGCCGGCGTTATATGATAGAAAATTTTCAGGATGCGGTAGCTATCGCCCGTGTGCATGGTTGTCCTGATCTTTTTTCTACTTTCACGTGTAATCCTAAGTGGCCTGAGATAATGGAGGCTCTTTCTGTTGAACCTGGCCAAAGACCACACAATAGGGCTGATATTACTGTTAGGGTTTACCATATGAAGCTTAATGAGTACCTTCGTGATATTAGATCTGGAAAGGCATACGGCAAGGTGGTCGCAGGTAATACAGCATGTTGATTCCTTTCTCTATAGAGTCTGCCTTTCTTATTGTTTCTTTAACTTGACTGCCTTTTCCCAGTGTTGCACACCGTGGAATTTCAGAAGAGGGGGTTGCCGCACGCACATATACTTACTTGGCAAGACAAAGAGAAGCGGGCTGAGGTCAGCCCTGCTTTGATCGATTCGTTCGTGTGTGCTGAAATTCCTGATCCCGTGGCAGATCCTCTTGGGTATGCCCTTGTTGCTGAGTTCATGATGCATGGACCATGTGGGGATGATCACCCTAAGTGTCCATGCATGAAAGATGGCTTGTGTTCAAAAAAATTCCCTAAAGAATTTCAGGAAGAAACATCGATTGATGAAAAAGGCTTCCCTGTCTATAGGCGTCCAAATAATGGCCGTTTTATCATTAAAAACAAGGTTAGGCTTGATAATAGGCACGTTGTACCTTATAACATGGCAATGCTTAAGAAATATCAAGCTCATTTAAATGTTGAGTGGTGTAACAGAACACATGTCATAAAATATCTCTATAAGTATGTTACCAAGGGCCCTGACTTCTCAAAAACTCTGTTTAATAGGATTAGAAATGCTGATGATCCAACTGATGAAGGGATAGATGAAATTGAAGAGTATAGAGCATGTCGTTACGTATGTTGCCATGATTCGTTCTGGAGAGGTTATGGGTATGACATCCACAGCAAAACACCTTCTGTAGAAAGACTTGCTGTTCATTTGCTAAATAAACATGTTGTGCGGTTTCGCGCAAAGGCCAATCTTAAGGCTATTGTTAACAATGACCTGCTGCACAAAACCATGCTAACAGAATGGTTTGTTGCTAATGTTAGATACAAAAGTGCTAGGTCTTTAACATATTGTGATTTTCCCACTAAATGGTCTTGGAATGCACAGGGTAAGAAGTGGATGAAAAGAAAACGTAGCAAGCGAATTGGTAGGATTTATTACGTGCATCCTTCCACTGGTGAACTTTATTATCTTAGAATGTTGCTAATGATTGTAAGAGGCGCAAAGTCTTATGCTGATATTAGGAGTTACAATGGCGTTGTATACGAGACGTTCAAAGATGCATGTGCTGCCAGGGGGTTACTTGGGGACGATAACGAGTGGTTTTGTGCATTTGATGAGGCTTTGAAATGGGGTATGGGAAACCAGCTGCGTCAGCTATTTGTTACTATGATCCTTTTCTGTGGAGTCATTGATGAAAAAGGGTTTTTTCGAAAAATATTGGAGTCATTTGGCTGAAGACATTCAGTATAGGATTTGTCATGACCGTCGTGATCCTTCGTATTGTGTTCCTGCTGATCAATTGAAAAACTTGCTGTTAGATGAGTTGTCTCTTGTTTTTTCTAAGAATGGTTGTAGTATTTTGGATCATAATTTGCCTCTAAAATCTGTCTATGATAGCAGCTCACGGACAGCAATATGATTAGTGATGAACTTTGTCAGGATTTTGAATCGAACATTGAAACTGCTGAAGCTATGATGAAAAAACTTAATACAGACCAGGAAAAGGCTTTTAAATCTATAATAGATCGAGTGAGGGAGGATAAGCCTGGGTTATTTTTTGTTTCAGGACATGGTGGTACTGGAAAAACTTTTCTTTGGAATGCTCTTGTTGCGTATCTTCGAGGATACAAAAGAATTGTTTTAGCTGTCGCATCTTCGGGTGTTGCATCGCTGCTGCTCCCTGGAGGTAGGACGGCGCACTCTAGATTTAAAATTCCTTTTGATCTTGATGAAAACGGGGTATGCGACATTCGGAGGTCTACTATGCTATCATCTTTGATTGAGTCAGCGTCTCTTATTATTTGGGATGAAGCTTTGATGACACACAGGAAATGTTTTGAGGCGCTGGATCGAAGTTTGCGTGATGTCTTATCTGACCGTAATCCTTCTCTGGCCGATGTTCCATTCGGTGGTAAGGTAGTGGTCTTGGGTGGTGATCTTAGGCAAATTTTACCTGTTATTGAGGGCGGAACCCGATCTCAGGTTGTCAATGCTGCCGTTACAAATTCTCCTCTATGGAATTATGTCACGGTTCTTCGCCTTACTATTAACATGCGACTTGCTGTTCAGACTGAGGATCCTAATGTGCAGGCTGAGGCGGAGGCTTTTGATCGGTGGGTTCTAAGCATTGGCAATGGCACCATCCCTGCTGTGGCACGGCAAGGGGAATCTGACCCTACCTGGATAAGCATTCCCAGCGAACATTTGGTTCACACCGATGGCCCGAAAATTCCAGCTATTGTCGACGCTGTTTATGTAGATTTCTTGAAGCATTTCTCTGATCCTAGCTATTTGAAAGAGAGAGCTATTTTAACACCAACAAATGATATAGCTGTAACCATCAATGATCATGTTCTTTCTTTGGTGCCTGGTGAGGAGAAGGAATACTTAAGTTGTGACTCGACGGGAAACTCAGCAGATGTAGCTCGCAACATAGATATTTTTTATCCTGTTGAAGTATTAAATACCATCAAAGTAAATAACTTTCCTTATCATAAATTGGTTCTAAAAAAAGGTGTTCCAATCATGCTCCTTAGAAACATAAGCCAGGCAGCTGGTTTATGTAATGGCACAAGACTTATTGTTACTAGACTTGCTGAGAAACTCATTGAGGCCGTTGTAATGACTGGTTCCAATATCGGAGATATAGTTTATATACCAAGGATATGCCTGACTGTCAGAGATCCTAAATGGCCATTTACTTTGCATCGGCGACAGTTTCCTATTAGAATTTCATATGCCATGACTATTAACAAAAGCCAGGGACAAACTCTTACATCCGTTGGTCTTTATCTAAAAACTCCTGTGTTCACTCATGGCCAGTTTTACGTCGCGGTGTCACGCGTGACCTCTAAAAAAGCACTCCATATATTGATTGAGAACGAAGATGGTACCTGCGGTTCTGAGACTAGAAATATTGTGTTCTCTGAGATTTTCGAATCTCTTGTCGATAAGTAATATTAGCGCCTGATATAATTACCTAGCTATGTATATTAGATACTTTTGTGTACTGCCAGCTTTTGAGCTATGTCTTTTGGACAGTTACTCCTTTTGTGTACTGCCAGCTTTTGAGCTATGTCTTTTGGACAGTTACTTTTGGGTGCAGATTGCCTTACTACTATATGCTTTCTGTTATTTTGCTCTTGTTTAATAAATATAACGCTCCCAGGTATAAATCTATGTTCTTGCCTATGATTTCCTTCACCTCGACCTATTTTACTACACTGTCCTTGCTGTTTTAATCGTGCTTATCATATTTTTTGCAGATGGGTGTGTAGCAAGCTTTCTGAGATTAGCGATAATAGTGACCAGTGGACCATTTGTGTTTTTGTTTCTCGCCTGTGGCATTTCCGTGGCGGAACTGATGAAGGTCCGATCAAGCATACTGACCTTGTCCTGCTTGATAGTGAGGTGAGTGCTACAGCTTTAGAGTGGACTAGGCCCTTGTTGTGTTGTTGTAGGCAGGTTCATTTCTTTGTTTACTGATGAGTCTAATGCAAGTGATATTTTTTCAGGGAACTCACATGTATGGCCAGATCCCTTCAACTAGAGGCACGGCAGATCGCCTAAAAGATGTGTTGAAGGAAGGAAAGGTCTATGTTATTAAAAAGTTCTTATGCAACGAATCAAGGCCATCTTATAGGCCTGTGGAGAGCCCTTTCACGGTACAGTTTACAAGATATACCGTGGTTGAAGCAAGACCTGGTGTGGAAGACACTTTTCCATTCTGCACGTACAACCTGACTGCTTTCGCGGATATACCAAGGCCCAGCCAAACCCCCGAGCGTTTCGTGGGTTAGTTATATATTCTGGAAGTTCTGCTTTAGACTCCTTCTATTCAATGGTCCATTGTCACCCTATGTCCATCTTAGCTATGATTTATATATATCTCACTTTCAGCTTATGTGTTTGACTTGGGTTTTCTAATTTGTTTTGTTGCAGATGTTATTGGCAAGATTGATGTGACACCTGTTCAGTCCATGTACCAGACAACGGCTTCAAACACAAGGACAATTACGTTGACTGACCTGCCGGTCACGGGATTCACAGGCGTACTCGTGCTGGTCACACCACGAGGGGAGTTGACCTCGAGCTCCATCTGCAGCAGCTCATCTCCAAGGTATTCAGGCTTCATCCTTGCTTCCCGTGCTTGCAATACTCCTTCCACGGATCTACTAATCCTTGCTCCTTTTTCTTTTATTGTTGTTCTGTTTAGGCAAGGACAGGGCGGTCTCTCTCTTGGTCTGCCGCCACCACCGCCGCTGCAGGTCAGTCACCAGCAGGTCCCTATGCGTGAAGGATGAGTTCCGTCTGTTTTGCCTGAACTTGTTGATTGCCTGAATGTGTTGTATCTGTTCATAATGTCCCTTCCCCTTTTTGTTCATATTATTGCATAAATTTTAGTAGGTTGCCATTTCTTTTTTACCTTAATGCATAGAGATAGATTAGTAAGCTCTTCAATTAGCATGGTTCAGTTTTTGACTCCACAAGAAAAAGAGAAATTAATAATGGTTGTTAGTGTACGTGTTTTGTATTTTCCAAAGCAAAAAGGAAAAAGGTGCCTGATTGTCAGTTTTTCTTTGTTGTAGAGAGGAACCCCGGGCTGGAGCGGCGGAGCAGGAGGCGAGGCCACTCCGGGTTGGGCTCGTCAGGCAGCTGCTGTTCAGAGAGGAGGACGACGGCGGCGTGGCGAATCACTCGCGGAAGGGAGCACGGCGAGGTCAAGGAGCGATGTGCAGGCTGCTGCTGCACTCCGCCTGGCGGCGCGACAGAGTCGACGAGCAGGACGATGATTAAGGAGGTGATTTCTTGGACTCTTTCTTTCTTATGTACATAGTCATGAATTTTCATCTTATGATTTGTGCATTGTAAACTTGAGCAGTGTGTATTCAGGAAGAAGAGTTTCCTGATGAATTTATTAATTATGCTCTTTTCGATTTCAGTTCAGTTGATGCCGAGTGGAGGTGAAATATTACCGCTATATGCAAGCGTTGAATCCGATGTCAATACTGGTAATAGAAACTTGCCACCCTTCGGATGATAGTTGCAATGAAATTTATGTCCCATGTTCTTTGTGCCTTGCACTTGTCCCATGGTAATAGAAGCATGTTTCTTGTGCGGCTGATCTGCGTAATTCAGGTTGTCCTTCAAGATGGAGTGCTGGTGATTTATATGCTATCATTTTACACCTCTTTGTTGGATTGTATGCAGATCTAAGGCATCCAAAACAGAGGTAAAAGGGCCATTGGAAAATATAAATTACTCCTATTTGTATTTGAATTTGAATATAAGCTGAAGAATCTCTATGTTCTAATTAATATACAATGCGTGCTATCTGTTAACCCAACCTTAATTGAGGGAAAATATAAATTAAGGAGCTATCTGTTTCCTTTCCTTTCCTTTCCTAAACTCCATTGCTGAAGAATCTCTATGTTTGAGTTATTATACATGGCCGTTTAAAAATCCCTCGAAAATGAACTCCATTGCTGTAATTGAAAATTTAAAAGCACAACATTTAATGGCTTGTTTAGGTCATACATATTGATGCTTATTTATTTTTTCAGTGGCGTTATGGCCACCTGCAATATGCAGGAAAAATGAAATCTATAGCCTGAAGTGTGAGTGTGTGACCATACTTTTTCAATGGCGTTATGGGCCCCTGCTTTCGATACTTCAGTTATACCAGATACTTATCCCCTTTAGCATTGTTCAGCTTTATGCATAAATTTAAGTTTGAGTTTGTATACAATAATTTAATGCCTCGTCTGTTCGTTTCATTTAGTCCATGGTCGTTGTGTGTCCTCTGCCAGAGCTGAGCTTCCTTGTTCACGACCTCGCCATCTCCAGCACCTCCACAGGTATACATGCTTTGTTTGATATCCCTTTGTATTGTTCCTTTCATTACTTTGATGATTAATTACTAAAATAGACAAAATATGTTGTTTATGTGTGTAAATTCCCGCTAGGATATTTTTTTGTTTTGCCTAGATATTGGTAAAAATATATTCATGTGATTTTGGTCTGTACAGGTATGCATCTATGGTGAGCAGTTTAAGATCATTATACTTACAAAATAGTCCAGGCCATTACCTTTAAAAAGATATGTTTGTCGTGGGACACTAATACTTGAAAATTTTATTTGGTCTTTATGAACCAAATATTTCTGAATACCCACAAGTATTATAGTTAACAATATTAATGTTGTCAACGTAAAAATTTGTTCTCTACGTTGTCTTGTGAATTGAAAGATCCTTATGAGTGACTTCACTTTGATAACTTAGTATGTTGTGTCGTCCAGCCTGCTGGTTCTGAGGCTGTGGCGACCGCTGGATTCTGGGGCCCGCTCGCGAACAGCCCCACCCGTCATCAACCTTTTCCAGGAACCAGGAAGTGAAAGAAGAAAAAAGAAGATCCAACGACCCAGGTGAAATGCAGGAGAAGGATTTCACTTTTTAACCCAAATGGGCGGTCAAGGATTTTATTGCTGTGCTCCAATGAATTCATGTGCCCAGAACAGACTTATAGACTAACTTCCTTTGCAGATTTAACCTCACTGAATGCAGCTCCTAGGAAATTTGTAGGTACGCAACGAAATGAAGACTTTGTGCTCTTGCCAGAGATTTGTTAATTTATTGGACAATCACTAACAAAATGTTGCCAGATGTGAATGGAGTTATTCGTGGTATCTCAAACATTGCCACTCTAGACAAGCCTGGGAACAATATTCCACTTACCAGACGACATGTAGTTCTTGCAGATGAAAGGTCTACTTTTGTACTCACTGACTTAAACTAACTCAGATATTCAGTCCTTTCATTTTGCTCCTCATGAACACGTGGCCTTATATTTTATCTTTACAGTGACAATAAAATGAGGGTCACCCTATGGGGCGAAGCTGCTCTGCGATTCAATGGTCGTGTTATACGCTTTCTTGGCCGCGTGGAATCAGTTGTTGTAGTTTTCGTTGGTACGACCATTCATACGTACGAGGGTATCTGTTTTCCTCTTTTTTAAGGTTATTTAAATGGATGTATGCCTCTGAGTTTTCGCATTTAGTAACAAAGGGTTGCCTTTTCCCACACAGGCACCCAGGAATTAGCAGGTGCAGATGCATGTAGGTGGTATATAAACAAGGATGTAGAGGAAATCAATATCCTACGTGTCAGGTACTAGCAAAAAGTGAATTTGGTTTCCAATGTAATGACCTGTTTTATGTCCTTATACATACTGGTTTCTTTTTATGGACAGCATTTCGTTTCAACCAATTGCACAGCTACCTGCCCCTTCCAATATGAACTGGCAGGAGCCGGCTTGGGCTAACTGTCCACAAAAGCCTCTATCTTTCCTACTAGACATCGCCTTATTCCAGAACCATGTTAGTCTTCTGCCTTTTTTCCTTTTCTATCAACAGATGGCCCGGGTCGCCCAAGCATTTCTTAAAAAAGATTAGTTGCTTAGATTGTTTAATTCTTACAGAACGGTACATTCCGGTGCGTTGTTAAAGTCTGGATATTCAGACCTGGACAGCAGTGGTGGGTTGCCTTGTGTGCACAGTGCGGCCGCGCAACTGAGATTGCTGTTTCAATATCTACACAGCCTGATAGATATAAATGCTAAGACGATGCGTGTGGTTGCACAGATGCATCCCTGGGGTAAGCTTGTCATTTAATCCTTGATTGTGCATAATCTATAATGCTTTTGTTTTATCATGGTTGTATACAAAAACTTATTGGAAATTCGATGCACAGGTACAATTTGCATCTACTCAGCTCAGACGATACAGGGGAAGCTGAATTTACTTTCTTCGGACGAGTTGCTCAAAATATCATTGGCGTTTCAGCTCAGCAGACTATACTGAATAACTCTCCAAGCGATGTTCCAGTTACCAACTTAGCTCTTGCAGCTACACAAATCAGACATGCACCGCCTGAGCTAGCTTCCATCGTTTCCTGCAAGTATAAGTTTGTTGTATACATCACGGCCAACAGCTTTCGCAGGAACTGGGCATCGTTCAAAGTTCTCGCTGTTGAATCTTACCAGCCAACTGTATAGAAGCTAGGTCTACCAGAGCTTACGTTCCTCACCTGCACTATTACTACGGTGGTAGCTTCTGTAAAAATCTATTTAGCGACTAATCTAGGTGCTCGACGTTTACTTTTGTCTCTTGTTTCAAGGCTGGTTGCTGTCGAGGTATTCAAATCAAATCCTGCTGATACTACTGTTTTATATTAAGTTCCAGCTGCTATGCTTGTATTCAGCTATATAAGACCATGCTATTTAAAATATAATCTTATGTTGTACAAAGCTGCCCATGTGATTAGCGCATCAAGTTTTCTATGTTCAGAACGACATTTCGATCTTACCTTTGAGCTTGTGTTCAAAAAGCTAATACAAGTTACCAAAACATGGACTAGCAAGGCATGCTGGCAACTCCTTGTAAAATAAAACGAGCAACCTAAGAAAAAAACAATAAACGGGCCATCTGAGTCATCTTTTAAGCCCATTCCAAACTCTCTGCTGCCCAATTCGCCTTGCTCAGATGAATCCCGGTCTTTACAGATTTGGGCCTCTGTTGGGCTCTTCTGCTCCTTGTATTTTTTTCCATCGATCTATATGCACGAGACGAACAGGCAGTCGAGTCAACACACGCAGTCCTGCTCTCTGTTTCGTGAGGCCGCGCACCATGGCGACGACCTAGCTGCTGCGCTCCCTGCTCCCGGCTCCCCTGCCGTCAACCGCCGACCCACTGTTGGCTCCCCCGCTTGTAACTTCTCCTACGCTTGTCTACTGCCTACAGCTCCTACGCTTGTAACTTCTCTATATATTAGTTCTGTTCCTGCCGCTATCTAAAAGCTGGCTTATATGTATATTAAAAAAAATACTCGAGCTATGATGCAATCCTGTAATATGAGTACTCATTAAGTTATTATCTACCGTCTAGATGCACAGTGTTTGTTCTGCTGTACACGAAAATATATGACTATCTTTTTATTCATGCATTACAAAGAAGTACAAGCCAACCCTGGCAATACATCGACACACAGTTCTTAGACGTGAAACAGAAAGTAGATGAAATTAAACATGTTACACCGAGGCTTAGGTCGAGCAAACACAAACTGGATACACATAGAGATAGGTATGACAAGGAACTAGCATTACAATGCAAACGGTCTATTTCTAGACTTTAACCACATCATGTTGTTTCAGTGAAATATAACAACAGGCGTATATTTAGGAGGGTTCTCATCATACAGAAGGGATGGGTCAACCTTCGCGCAGCAAAGCAAAGAGTTGCCCACCCACGAGGTAACACCATGCATATCCAAAGCATCAGCTTCATACCAGAGATCACCAAACACAGAAACACCGTCGGCACCGACTCTCACCTTGAATACATGAGGGTCGGAAACCTGTCGTGCAAGAAGACCTCAACTGCTTGCTGAAGAGGGGTGTTGCCGCGTACAACCCAGAACTGCACCATTGTACCCTCCTCATAAGGTTCCGGCACAAAGAATTCCACCTCCTGACCAGCCATCTCCTCCTAAGGTATTGATTGAACAAATGATGTGTTTTGAGCAAGAAGAAGGCATGTGCTGATAAGTACTAACACTACCAATTTATAGAGAAGCTAGAGTAGACGGATGACCACTACCTCACTGCCATGATAAGATAACGATGGCGTGTGACATATCATTTACCTAAACTGAAAATTAGGAAATTCATTTGAACTAAGAACTATGTATGCTCCCAATTAGGGAATAAATTTAGTAATAAATCGTGTATACTCAAGCACCATCGAAGGCCAAAGTATTTTTTAGCACAATTTTTATAATATTTTTTCAACCTTCTTACGAAGAGCTCAACACATCTAATCATAGAGCCACGGAAAATCTAACGAGTTCCTTCAATGCACAAAACATATGAAACTTAAGGCTACATTACCTTTAAAATCAGTAATACTTATACTGATAATCTGAAGGCATGCTGATTATCAATTATGTATACTCAACATTAGGAAGTTAATGATAATTATGAATTATGTATAGTCAAAATTAGGAGTTTCATACATAAAACGAACAAATTTGATTTCATACTTCTCCAAATATATACAACTTAAGGCTACAAATTTGATTTCAAATATATAGAAATATTTAATAAACCCTAAATTTTATAGAGCATCGTGTTGTATACGGGTTCAAATATAGATCAATACGCACATGAATTTCAAACACTGACAACAATATACGCAGAAATTTTAAAAACTTAAGGCTACCTTACAGTCTTGATTCCGGCACCTGCGCCAGTGGCGCAACCGGTCATACTATTTACAGTTTTTTTTCTTTGATAAGTTTCGTGCTAAGTGGTTGATAGTCATTATCTTATTTTCCTTTTGGGTAACATTCCCTTAATATTTTCATCTCTTATATTAATTTACATATAGGGATTTTGAACACCGCTATAATGTGACATAACTTTGAAGTCAAGCGCCATCGAAGGCCAAAGTATTTTTTAGCACAATTTTTATAATATTTTTTCAACCTTCTTACGAAGAGCTCAACACATCTAATCATAGAGCCACGGAAAATCTAACGAGTTCCTTCAATGCACAAAACATATGAAACTTAAGGCTACATTACCTTTAAAATCAGTAATAATTATACTGATAATCTAAAGGCATGCTGATTATCAATTATGTATACTCAACATTACGAAGTTAATGATAATTATGAATTATGTATAGTCAAAATTAGGAGTTTCATACATAAAACGAACAAATTTGATTTCATACTTCTCCAAATATATACAACTTAAGGCTACAAATTTGATTTCATATATATAGAAATATTTAATAAACCCTAAATTTTATAGAGCATCGTGTTGTATACGGGTTTAAATATAGATCAATACGCACATGAATTTCAAACACTGACAACAATATACGCAGAAATTTTAAAAACTTAAGGCTACCTTACAGTCTTGATTCCGGCACCTGCGCCAGTGGCGCAACCGGTCATCTAGTGCATATAGAACTGCATCGACGTGGAGCACGCTCGCATGCATGCTTGGACACAGTTTTATGCCCCGCGCATGTCGTCTTCCTCCCACATGGGCGTAAAGCGATGCTCGTTGGGCCCTCGGACCTTGGCCTCCTCAAATTAGAAAGGCAGGCTTTGTTTTCTCGGGTGGGGTGTCCAAGTCCAATCCCACTCGCGTTGCCACCAACTGAAGCCGATGTGAGATGGACGCTCGCTGGCGAATTAAATCACGAAAGCTAGACCAGATTACTCACATCAACGGCGTTTCAGGCCATCTCCGGCACCGGGCCATGCGCGGGGACTATTGGACGGCACCCACCGGCGACGAGTACTGCAAACGAGCGTCCCACGGCGTGCCTGTCCCCATGCAAGAGTGGGGGTACGAGATGGAGTACTGGTAGTACGATGATGAACCCCACCCCACATGGCCGGCCAGGGGCAGCGAGGTCGATCGATCGATCGATCGATCGGGATCTACCCTGCCTTCTAGCCCGGGAATAATGCTTGTCCTCGTTCGGAAGCGTAAGTTTCGTAAAGAGGAGCACGGAAAGGAGGCTAGAGGGAAACACGCGGAAAAGCAGAGTGGTCGCCTTCATTCCTCCGGCTCCTAGGACTCCCTTTGGCCCATGACGGCCATGATTTCCACCCGCTTTTCTTCCAAAAGGCACTGTATGTACTTGCCGAAGGGCTCAAGCCTCAAGGGCGCCTACTTTGCACTGCAGGTGGCTCTGCCACATCGCGACGAATGCTGGGGGCTAGCATAAAACCCCTAAATTTATTTATTTTCAGAAGTCGGGGGTAGCGGCCTAGCAGGGTTACTTTTTAACAGTGTTGCAATATCACTTTATGTAGAGGATAAAATTTAGATTAAAATAAAGACTTGAGCTCTTTCCATCCCAATAAGTGAGAATTATCCAGTACTCTATAACATTCCAGTACTTTTCATTCCACTGATAAAATTTCCTCTTAATCTCATTTCTTGGCATACCTGAAAGTTTAAAAAATCCACATGATTCTCTAATATTAAGCAAGTGAGAATTGACAGTTTTCATCTCCTGCATAGCGGTTATTCGTAACAAGCTGCAGTATTCCAATAGGTATTTTAAAAAGGACACTTTCAGCAGGTGGAGCTTCCTCTCCTCCCTTACCATGTGAATGGTTGGGAGTTCCCTCCTAAACAGAGAATTTATAGATAGACTTTCCATAACGAAATAAAGTCACAAACAGAAATTAGAAACAACACGCACAGTAAAGGTTGTACTTACCAAATCCACTTATCAAAGTGCTTCCCCGATAACGGCACCAGAAAAAGAGTTTTAAGGACCCACAAGTGTAGGGAATCTATTTTAATCCTTTCGATAAGTGAGAGTGTCGAACCCAACAAGCAGGAGAAGGTGTTGACAAGTGGATTTTGGCAAGGTTTCACTGTAAATACAAGAAGACAATTTTATATGTGGTTTATAGTAAAAAAGGATTTCATAACAAGTATATAAAAGTAACAAAGTAAAACTGCAACATGTAGCCCTTGATCATATATGCTCCTAGTTTCTTCGCTCGCCATCACCGTCTCAGTTGTGGCAATTTATACAAATTTCTCTTTTATCATGATCTTTTGAAGAATTTCAAACTCCTTCCTCATGATTTGCTCAGAGCAAACTATGTCGTAGTTTTCGGTATAGTCTCGCATTCTTCCTTGAACTTTCCATTCCCTTCCTTGTGTCTAGTGTCTTCTAACAAGATAGATGAAGTTACTATGGTTGTGATATCTGGGCCACACCTGGACGAGGCCGATATATCTTTTCTTTTATCCCAACGACAACGGACATGTCACATTGATGGGGGTAACTGAACGAGGATGCATGTAATGTAACCAACATGCTGGCCATGTTGAGTAAGCACGGCGCCGACGGCAGTGGCATAGGTGTCGGTCGTAATTGCGTCTCAAATATGTTTTTACATCTTTATAACTCATTCAGTCAACATAGGGGCTTAACTAGCTTATATGCTTATACACTTATTAGAAAAAGTAACCATATAATAATATTGTTAATTATCAAGGGTAAATGTTCTTATTATACGATTATAATTTATAATTTTTATAGACTTATTCCTTTCATACCACATTTCCCAATCAAAATTACATTATTTGAGGTCAATATGACCTAGGTGTCCACTCGTAAATATTTCTCTATTTCAAATATATTGATCAGCTCTTGATGTAAGTTCTACTTTTTTTAGAAACAGCGCCTATAAAAAACCCTTGTCTAATCGAATTTCCCAGACTTGGGAAAACTAAATGTGAAAATGCATGCATTCACCTATTTATATTTGACATGTACATTAACTAGTGTGTATATGTATCTGTTCAGGTTCATTTTATTATCCTTATGCACATTATCGAAGAGTTTTAAAGTGTGTAGTCTAACAAATATCTTGTATGTATGTATACAGTGTGTTCCTGTTTTAGATGTAAGTAACACTAATAATCTAGAACCCGAGGTGTTTTAACGAGATTTGTCAATACATATTAATTTTTGGACAAAATTTCATTTAAAGCACGTGAAACCGCGCAGATGACTTTGGGAGTTGGCGATAGATTTTGCAAAATGTTGTAGTTAGTATAATGATAAATTAAAATATAAATCATAAGCCAGAATATGTACTACGACGGACCCGCACTTGTGGGTGATAGATGATCAACCATCAGGGGATGTAAACCGTTAGGATAATTTCCACACCAAATCCTTTTACGAAATCGTTTAAAAAAATCCATATCCGATTTGATGTATTCGACGGACATCTGGTTCCGAATTTGACACCTGGATACGATATATGATATGCCAAATAGCCCCGAGTATGGATTACCTGAAAATTAAATGGAATTATCCGATTGTTTAAACCGAATAAGCCGATTTTCTACCGAAATCTCTAACCTAATGGACCCTAGTTAGTAATTAGTAAGTTGCCGAGTTCGTCAGTTAAATAACAACTTATTTACATAGCACAACTTTGTTATGCTATGAGGATATCGAACAGTTATTTTTGGTTGTATGGTTTGGCAATGTATTTATACGCGTGCGTATCCGATTAATTTTATTTTCTCTCTGAATCAGCTCCGTTTCTATCTCGATTCCACGACCGGATATATGCGCCTCCAAATGCGCAACCAGTTATTATGCCCGCCGATCTGAATCAGATGAAAAAATGTGGTAAATGATATGGTAACGGCAAAATCTGATATGATCTGTAGCGACACCCACTCGGTGGCACTAATTCCAATGAAATGAAATTTATTCGGTGAACCTCTTTTGTCTGTAAATGACTGGTGTGCACCGTTGGGACATTCTTATTTTGACCTGAGATTTGACAATTTGACAAATTCTTAAAAGTTCAACACAAAATGTCCGAACTAAAAAAAAAACAATTTGACCTTTTTTCATGACACGACGACCTGGCCAAATGGACCATGCCACATCAGCCCTGCCTAACCCGCAAGTGGTTAGTATGGCACCTTTATCGAGGAGGGTGTGCTAACAAGCTTGGTGCCGGCTGCCAGGGAGCCATGCAATCTATTACACGTTTTACGCACCTTTCTATTTCTCTAATGTTTTAAATCGGTTTACAGTTGATATCCTAAAAAGTTGGCTGATACCTGGAAGGGCACATGTTCGTTATGGCACAATTTGCGGAGGTATGATCTCCCGATTTATATCGACCCCACACGGAGCTGATCTGGCAAAGTGTTTCATCTATGGTTGTCTCTATCACACACAAGGTGTCAGAATTATGTGAATTGACTCACAAGTTTGAATCTCTTTAAGCGTGAAGAAAAACAGGGCTTGAATGTATCAGAATAAAGATTGGTTTAATGCTGAAAGTAAATAACAGAAATAAATAACAAGTAATAAAACGCGACAGAGTGTTGGGTTTACTGCTTATGGATGGAGTAGGCACTGGGAGAACTCGGTTCGTGGTTCGTGTGAATGTGCCAAATGGTGGAAGTGGATATTTGATACATATTCTGTCTATTGAATAGTCGGTAGGCGAGTTACCCTTATGTAGTTAAACCTTTCCATGCCTGGATTTGTTTATCACTATTGTCCTGCATCCCTGTCCCACATGCCATGGTCATTTCAACAATTAAAACCATTAGGTTGGAACAATGCTTTTAGTTCTCTGGCTTCTCGTGCTGTTTTCAGTCCTAGTTGATATCTCCACCTGTCACCTTGGAGGTCGCGGATTCGTTGAACAACAAGTAAAGGTCTATGTAGGTCTATGAATCATGTTACCTGGGCCCTAGATAACAAGCATTATGCAAACCATAGACAAGTAATCCTATAAAGAATATCAAAAATACTTGCACAAATATGATGGAAAATAAAGGCACAAACACATCTCACCAATCCCCTACATCTCCCACGCCTTGGGGATTTACTCGCACATGAGAGGCATAATAGACATAAACCCGATAACTGAAAGTAAAAAGTTCATCACTAAATTACCATAGCAAGCCACAATAAGTTATAGATAAACAATAACCAAACCTCGAGTTCAATCTAGAAAAGGTTTCTCAACCCTAAACGGTTACAATGAATCTCTCTCTCTATGTGCGGTGGAATGATGGTGGAATGGTTATTTGATGAAGAAGATGATCACCGGAAGGATCTGGCCGACGGTCCCCTCTCCGGATCTCTTGTTCTTCTCTTCTGACTTCAGTGCATTGTTTTCCTTTCTATTTTTCTGCTTGCCATTTTCACGAAAGTTGTCCCTTTTAATGTGCTAAAGGCGGCAGCGGAGCGTACAGTGGCTGGTACGGTCGCTTGCGATCGTACCCAGTCTCGTTAAGTCTCCCTGGTTATGGAATTTGATCTTTTGTTTAATGGGCTTGCTTGATTTGCTCTAATTAGCATTATTATGCATCATTTCCTTCCTGTTTTTAATAGATCCTAAAACTCGCAACAGGAAATGAAGAATCTCCAAACATCGTAATATTTGGGTTAGTGTTAGAGCAAAATCCAAATAAAAATCAAGTTACAACCGAGTAAATGTCAAAGATAAATCACATATAAAATAGAGCCATCACTGGCTAAGTCCCATCACAAGTGTGGTGGAGACCGTTCTTATTTGAGCAAAGGACATACCGACTGTGCAACTTATGAAGGCTAAAACGTTACTGAGAACACACGGGAATACTGTCAGTTAATTTCATCTAATGTCATGGATAAAATTTCATTGTTTTGTAAGTGTTGTGTGGGTGAACCTATGTTAATGTACTGTCATTACTTGGACTCACACATATCTGTGATTACACTCTCGTAGTAGGCATCCAAATGAGACAGAAACTTAGAACTCTCTGGCAGAAATCTCCTCCGGGAATACTTCCCTCCGGGAGAGGGAAATAGTCATCACGCCGGGCATCAACGGGATCATCATCTCCACCACTAGCACATTCATCTCCACGCTGTCCCATTGTTCTATCCCGAGTTATAACTTGTATCTATCGTTGAGAGTAACTTTCCGGTGTTAATTGCCCCTTGTAGTTGATGCTTTAGCTTTAACGGTGATTTTTTGTTATGACCAGATTGTTCCGCCTCCGAGATGGCGGCAAAAAATAATCTGAAGTCCCCCCTCCCCGTGATTTTTAGGTAACTGAAGGTTATAAGCTGAAGGAGAATGTGAGATGGTGCCTGAGGCGACCATGCGACCCCCTCCTTACGACAGGGGCACGTGAGGCACCGCGTGTCTGCTTGGTGGCTCCTCTCCGACTGTCCTTCAGACCCGCGAGTCTTTTTATCTAAAAGTTTTTCTGATTTTTTTTTGAAAATTTTCGAGAAAGCTGATTTCTACAAAAAAAATAGACACGATGATAACTCTGCTGAAAACAACGCGAGTGTGGGTTTGCTCTATTCCAATCATGCAAATCAGAGAGCATAGTAGTAAAAGTGTTTGGAAACGATACATTTGGGACGTATCAATCTGCTGCACCTCGTCGACGAGCTCCGCCGTCGAAGTCGGCCTCACCGCTAGGGAGAGGATGGAGCACAGTCGAGAGAGGCCTCCGCCACCATCGGCATTGCTTGAGCTTTGCCCGCCCTCGCCGGTGACGAGGGGAGAGATGGGGAGGGGGCTGGTCTCCCCTCGTGATGCGGGTGCTAGTTTCTTTAACTCATATGGGAGCGAAGCAAAAGCTCCATCTCCAAGAGACTTTATAGATAATTGTGACGTCTCAAACATATCTATAATTTTTGATTGTTCCATGCTTGTTTTATATCAAGGCTGCATGTTTTTATAATAGTTTTATATCATTTTTATACATTTTCTGGGACTAACCTATTAACAAGATGGCCACTTCCTGTTTTCTCACGTAGTTTTGTTTCAAAAAAGTTATTAAGGAAATATTCTCGGAAATACCTGAAAATTTACACAATTTATTTTTACGAAGGAATGAAGGCACCGGCCAAAGGGTGGGTCCAGGGGACCCACCAGGAGAGGGAACGGCCCCCAGGCGCGGCCTAGGGCTAGCCCGTGCCTGTAGGCCGTGTGGGCCCTGATAACCCACAAGTGTAGGGGATCGTTTGTAACCTTTTCGATAAGTAAGAGTGTCGAACCCAATGAGAAGCTAAAGGTAGGATATATATTCTCTCAAGTTATATCAACCACTGATACAACTCTACGCACACTAAACGTTTGCACTATGTAAGAAATAAAACTAGAGCAACAATACGGGTATGAAAGATAGCTTTGCAAGATAATAAAGAACAAGAAAGTAAACGTTAGTTGCTGTAGCAATAAAGTACACTAAAGAACCATAAACTAACAGAACCATGAGTGTGGAAAAGTGGTGGAAAGTGTGATGGAATTGTCCAAGATTAACTAGTGAAGATACTTGGTTCATTGTCTTTGCTGCAGTTTTCTATATGAGAGAGGCTAAATATACATGTACTCAGCTACTTGTGATTACACATACTATATGATTGGAACGTTAGCAAGCATCCGCGTATACTAACAATTCATTAAGGTTTCCCCAACCATAGCGTTAAGTTAATAGTCCTCTTAATCCCATACGTGTAGAATTCCGTTTCGAGTTCTGAGGTTTCTGTCACTCCGGCAGAACTTCACCCTTCCTCTACACGTACTACAAACGCTATGATGATGATCCATGCGCGCATAAAATACAATGGTCACCATAAGACTGTAATCTATGAACATACAACTCTAATAAACCAAAGACATTCAACAATGCAATCAAATGACAAAAGGAACTACACAAACATGACATAGATCATAAGATAATACTTTATAGCATCAAACACCATGTTTACATAGAGTGGTGCAGAGGTGTGTGGGAGGATGAACCACTGTATACAAGGAGGAATTGGCGATGGAGATGGCGGTGAAGACGGCTGCCACGGAGGAAGAGGCAAGGCGGAGGCGGCACGGGTGGCGCCGGCGGTCAAGGGGTGCGCCGCCCCTTAGTTTCCTTCCTCCATGGTTTCTTGGTGATGAAGGGAGCCCTCCCCATGGAGACGTGATCCATGGGGGAGGCAAAAACGTGGCTTTGGTAGCTGCAATTCGTGGGTATGGGGGTCTCCCTACGACCTAGGTTTCCTCCCTTTATATAGGCTCTCGGATATCCGTCATCCCATCTAGAGCTCCAGTAAATCAGAAATATCTGGAGCGTCCGGACTCGGAATTGGACGAATTGTATGTCTAGATCGATTGGCGGAAACTTCTCCGCAACTTTCAAGGCTATACTTTTTCCATTTGACGTTGTCTTTGGTCCGTTACGTGACAATCTCCGGAAAATGTTTGCAGACAGATTTCAGGAAAGTCCCAATTTGACTCCAACAAAGTTTTTTTTTGTATTTTTGATGATTCCTACATATCATAGTGTAAAACAAGAACATTGTGCACTTTTGCAACTATTAATAGGTTAGTCCAAGTAAATCATAAACTTAATATAAAAACAAGTGTTAAAAGCATAAAAGTGGCATGAAACAATCAAAAATTATACATATGTTTTGCACGTATCAGGCCCCGTGGTGGTCGCCCTGCACCGCCTCTTTGCCTATATATTGCCTTCTACCCGAAAACCCTAAAACACCCGAGAAATTACACGAAAGAAAGCCGACACCGCCGTCAACTCGAAACCCTTCTCGGGAGGGTTTTGAAGCTCTTCTCGGCACCCTGCCGGAGGGGGAGATCATCACCGGAGGGCTCTACATCACCATGCCCGCCTCCGGACTGATGTGTGGGTAGTTCATCTTTGGACTACGGGTCCATGGCAGTAGCTAGATGACTGTCTCTTCTCCTTGTGCTATCATGTTTAGATCTTGTGAGCTGATTTACATGATCAAGATCATCTTATTGTAATGCTACATGTTGTGTTTGCTGGGATCCGATGAATTGTGGAATTATGTTCGGTTGTTCATCTTTATATTATCATGTTTTATTTATGATCTTACATGCTCTCCTATACATGTGGTTACTTTGGCCAAGTAGTTGTTTGTATCTGCAAGAGAGGGTATTTATACTAGATAGTAGGTTCATGTCTCCACGTGTCTAGGCTTGAGATGATAGAAGCGACTAAGACGGCGGATCTACTGTTTCTACTAGGGGTAAAACATCGGTGTTTATATCTATATGATTATATTCATTGCTTACATTATGCATTTTGCTTATTGCAATTATCTGTTACTTGCAACTTAATACTTTTGGGTGACATGCTGAATAGCGATCCCGAGGTGGATTATTAGTCATAGACGCAGCTAGCAAGCGGTCTATGTATTTTGATGTAATGCCCAATTAAATACTACAATGAACATTCTTGTCATAATAGCATTGTCATGCCCCCATTATTTGTCAATTGCCCAGCTGTAATTTGTTTACCATGCATGTTTACTATTTCTTTTGGAGAGACACCACTAGTGAAGCTATGGCCCCCCGTCCATTCTTTTATATTAATTGCAACTCGTTTCCTACACACTTTATTATTTCTAGTTCGTTGTATCGTTTCCACTTTATTATTATTTTGCACACCATACGTTTAATCTCTTTGTATTCCGCAAAACGGGAAGATTGACAACCTTCTTGAATCGTTGGGACAAATTGTAGTGTTTGTGTTTGTGTGTAGGTCCACGCCAACCTTCCGGCGCCTAGAGGATTGACACCTTCTTGAAGCCTTCTCCAACTCCTACAGGTTCGATAAACATTGGTTCTTAACTGAGGAAAAACTACTACTACGCTGCTTCACACCTTCCTCTTGGGGTTCCGAACTGGCTGTTGTAGGCCGCAATCAATAATTCAAGAACCCCAAACCCATGATATTCATAGGGTCCAAGTGAGCCATGCCTCCCTTATTGAGAGAAATCCTTGATCGTTGGAGCATATCTAGTAGATCCTGGAAAACGCCCAGCTCGGAAAATAGCTACCGTTTTTGGGGTTCGGGTCGAAAATATGACCCGATCAGATCCGACAAAACTTACCGACCCGATTTTTTGTTGGGGGAGTGGGATATCGGACCCTGAGTTTCCAATATCTTTGGTTTCGGCGGCTATCGTGGGTTTGTCATGTCAGGTGTCATGAATGACTTCGTAGGTGTGGGATTGCGCGAGTCAATCATCTCCGAGCTTATGTTCGTAGGACACGAAGAAGACACAGATTTACCCAGGTTCGGCCCTCAATGTGAGGTAAAGACCTACTTCCTGCCTACCCTAGATTGGTATTGATATGAGTATATGGTGTTACAATGGAGGCGACTTGATCTCGGTACTCGCCGTAAGTTCTAGGGTTTGAGACCTCTCTCTCTCCTCTAAGTCCTACGAGTCCTCCTTATATACCCAGAGGCTCGTCAGGTTACAAGAGTTCAACATGGACCCGAGCATCTTCCTGTCTTCCAAGGCAAGTAAACACCAACCTTCTGGATGCTTCCTTTGACAGATCGTGATCTTGGGTCGGCCCATCTTCGCATAAGCCCAACTATGATCCGGCCTTGACGAATAAGCCGCGCTTCGCTTGAATAAGTCGCGGGATAATTATTCCCCCGACATTAGCCCCCAAGTGTAGCCTGAATTTCGTGAGATAACAAGCTGCACCCTCCTGACCTTGCGAGGTTTCTTGAATACTTAGGCTAAACTTGCACTTCCTGGCTTATGACTTGAATGACTCTTTCCTTGGTCGACTCTTGATCACGTTGGGTTGGCCTTTATTTATGCTTAATGTTGCTTGGAAGATGTATCCTCAGATTGACTCCAATGACTTCTTGTCAAAAAATGGCTTGATAGCTTCGATGTTTGATGACGACCGACTTCAAAAAATTTATGATGATATAACTGTAGCCCCCAAGGATTGAGTTGATATTACTTGACAATCAACTCAATTCTTCCTGGAAAGTTTCGAAGATCATCACCTGTAACTTGTCAGTATAAATAAACAATTGTTAAGTTAGAAGCAACTTCAGTATATAACTGTGTACTATTAGCAGTACTTTAATGGACCTGTAGGTAGGTCTTTTGTGAATTTTTCATATCCTTGAAGTGGGCTCTTGCGTGACTCAGTATTTCCTAGGAACATGTGTGTTCAGGGTCGAGAAAGTCCATGATAGGCATTCAGACTCGATTGACGCCACACACCCCAATACTTTGGCCGCATAATGTAAGTTGCATCCGACTTAAGGTGAGTTTGATAAGTGCCAGTAGTTTGGCTGTTTCAGGGTAATAAAGCCCCCAAGAAACAAATAATTAAGAAATAGAAGACTCAGCGACTCAATAATATGAGGCGAAACGATCGCTTTCTGTAAACCAGAAGGGCCGGCTTTTATTTCATAATCATTGATGATATGATACAACCAGCTCTAAGTAGCTTTGATGATAATATAGCTCTAGTGTTCTTTGATGATGATACTCAGCTCTGATTAGCTGGAAAGATGATACTCAGCTCTGGTTAGCTGTAAAAGATGATGCTTAGCTCTGATTAGCTATAAGGGATGATGCCCAGCTCTAGTTAGCTGTAAAAGATGATGCTTAGCTCTGATTAGCTTTTACGTGTAATATGGCCGCAATTGTGCGATGTTCCATGGGTGGGGCGCCTCGAGACGATCCTCAAGGTCATGGCGATCATTGCTTTCCTCCCTTACATCCAGTAGATAATACGACCCGTTGTTCAGGTTTTTACTGATGATAAAGGGCCCTTCCCATGGGGAAGATAGCTTATGCATCCCTTATGGTCTTGCTTGAGTCGCAGCACCAGGTCTCCTTCTTGAAAGGTGCGGGTCTTGATGCGTCTAGCATGATAGCGTCGCAAGTCTTGCTGATACACCGCTGACCTTGATGCAGCCAAGTCTCTGATCTCTTCTAGGGTATCCACTGAGTCTTGTCGGGCTATCTCATTATCAGTCTCGACATAAGCCGCGACTCTTGGCGAATCATGTATGATATCACTTGGCATGACTGCTTCTGCCCCATAGACCATGAAATATGGTGTGAACCCTGTAGATCTGTTAGGGGTTGTTCTTAGGCTTCATAATACGGCTGGCAATTCTTCCACCCAACATCCTGGAGACGCTTGAACCTTTTCAATAAGACGCGGCTTAATTCCATGGAGAATCTCCTGGTTGGCATGCTCTGCTTGTCCATTACTTTGAGGGTGTGATACTGACGTGAGATCCAGCCTTATTCCGTTGTTGGCATAGAATATCTGTGTGGCTGCTTCAGAAGTGTTGCTCCCATTGTCTGTAATGATGTTGTGGGGATATCCGAAGTGGGATATGATCTTCTTTAGGAATTTGCCTGCTGTTTCAGCTTCACAATCTCCAACGGGTTCTGCCTCAATCCACTTGGTGAATTTGTCTACTGCGACTAGAAGGTGAGTTTTTCCATTGGAGGATCGTCTAAAGGGCCCGACCATGTAGAAGCCCCAGACAGCAAAAGGCCATGTGATGGTATTGTGCGTAGTGCTTGAGCCGGCGTATGATCTTGCTGGGCATATCTTTGGCATCCGTCACATATCTTGACAATCTGCTCAGCATCTGCTAACGCCGTCAGCCAGAAGAAATCATGTCTGAACGCCTTTGCCACCAAAGATCTTTATGAAGCGTGATGGCACAATCGCCTGCATGAATTTCGTGCAAGATTTTTCGTCCTTCTTCTGGTGACACACACCTCTGGAATGTTCCTGTGATGCTACGCTTGTACAACTCATTGTTGATTATTGTATAGGCCTTTGATCGCCGTGTTATTTTGCGTGCCTCCAACTCATCTTCTGGTAGCTCTCCGCGACTTAAATATGCCATGTATGGCTCTGTCCATTCTGGTTGTTCATGCAGGGCCGCGACTAACGCCAGATCGGTTTCTGGCTCGGCGATGTCTATCTCTGCTGGAGGCTTGGCGGGACCGGCTGTCTGTGGGATCCTAGCTGGGACAAGGCATCTGCCGCCTCATTCTGTCTCTGATCAATGTGTTCAACTTGGAATCCAACAAAGTGGCCGGCGACTCTGTCCACCTCTCTTCTATATGCAGTCATGTTTGTATCTTTTCTGTCCCATGTGCCAGACACTTGTTGGGCAACCAGGTGATAATCCCCAAGAGCAAGGAATCACTGTAGCACAATTCGATAAGTATTTGAGTGTCGAACCCACGAGGAGCTGAAGGTAAACTATCTATTTTCTAAAGCCCTATAACCCTCTTATATGGCCGTTTGTGCAAAGCAATAAGTTTAAATATGAAAGGAACTAACTAATGAAAGCAAGTGATGTGGAATGGGTTTATCTAGTAACAAGTTTCTCAATCAAGTTTCAAACGAAAGTTTCTTAGAGCAAGTTTCTCTCAGCAGTTTTCTCAAGCAAGTTTCTCAAAGTAGCAAGTAGCAAATATCTAAAGTAGCAAATATCTCAAGGGAGCAAATGTTCCAGCAATTGTTATTTCATTCGTGAGGTTGTCACAATTAGTGAAGCACATGTTTCAGTCTTAATTGTTTCATCTAGGAAGGAGCCATAAATAGGTGTAGCCAAGTAAATGAACTAAAACCCCTTATAATGGATCTCATGGCCAAGTAAATGAGTACACAAGAATTATTAAGACATAAAAGTCCCACCATAGCCTTAAGTTCTAAGGTCCCCCATATATATCCCCCAATAAAGTAACTTTATGACTCGGTCTCAGGTTTACATGTCCTCCCAAGTCTCCCTCACTCCATTACATTACCGGTGATCACCTTACATGCATTCCCCATATGTGTGCACTCATATATTGTACATAAAGACAATCATAAAAGATAACAAAACTTGTACGCAACCAATCAACGAACTATTTAACTATTGCCATGAACAAATCACTTCTCAAACATAGATGGGGAGACACAATAGATCAATGGAATAGTATATTGCATCATATATCATGTTTGCCAAGAGTTTACAGTGGAGAGATGGAGATGATCTTGCTGTAGATGTTGATGATGAACACGATGGAGGGGGGTGGAGCCCTCCGGAGGTGATTCCGGCGGCGTTTCCCCCCTCCGATCTTCTCCGGCGGCAGCCTTCTGACTCTCTGTTTCGTGGTTTTGTGTTTCTCCGCCGCCTCCTCCCGAAACTCCCGGGGGACTATTTTTATAGCCGGTTTTAGGTCAAGACGAAGCCACGGAGACGAAAACGGACGGCATCGGAGCCACGAGGGGGAAAAGAGGGGTCCTCACGCGGCCAGGGAATCTGACAGCGTGGGGCCCTCTAGTTTCCAGCTGGTTGGGCTTCTGGTCTTCATTTTCAGCCCATTGCGTTCATCTCGAAAATTCTGAACCGTGCTCTTTGGCCTTGCCCTTTTTGGAGTCCCGAAGCTCCCGGAAAGTCCGAAACACTAAAAAAGACGTTTTCTGAAAAACAGAGTCAGAACCAAAAGAGGGGGATTGTTTAGAAAATCCCCGAAATCATTATAAAACATGAATATAACATCATATAAGTTGCAAATATGTAGGAATGTCTAGTAATAACATGCAAAGTTCATGTATGCATTTTACATGCATCACCAGGTCAGAATCTCCAAAACATCGTATGCGAGTTATGTTCATCTCTTTCGCTATGCGGAGCCCATGGAGCAGCGCCTCGTATTCTGCTACGTTATTCGTGCAGTTGAAGTGTATTTGTAGCACGTATCTGAGCTTGTCTCCTTTGGGGGACGTCAGAACAACTGCAGCCCCTGAGCCTTGTAGTTGCCTTGATCCATCAAAGTGCATGGTCAAGTATTTTGCTTCTGCCATGCTTGGTGCAATCTGAATTTCTGTCCAATCGTTGATGAAATCTTCCGAGGCCTGCAATTTTATGGCTGCTCGCGGCTCGTAACTGATATGGTGTGGTCCCAACTCAATTGCCCATTTGGCTATTATCCCCGTGGCTTCACGATTGCAGATGATGTCTGCCAATGGTGCTGCGCTGACGACTGTTATTGCATGTTCTTGGAAGTAACGCTTCAACTTTGCAGCTTGCCATGAATACACAAAATACCAATTTTTGCCACTGAGGATAACGCTGCTTAGTGGCCGTAAGCACTTCGCTCACGTAATATACTGGCCTTTGGACTGTACTCCTTTCCTGGCTCTTGTCTCTCCACAACCATCACTGCACTTACTGCACGCGAGTTTGCGGCGACGTACAACAGCATGGGCTCTTTATCTCTTGGAGCCGCTAAGACTGGTGCATTTGTCAGCTGGTTCTTCAAGGCCGTCAAAGCTTCATCGGCCTCCGCGTCCCAGACGAAGGTATCTGACTTCTTCAACAATCTGTATAAGGGTAGAGCCTTTTCCCCCAATCTTGATATGAAGCAACTTAAAGCCGCAACGCAGCCGGTGAGTCGCTGTACGTCTTTAATCTTCTCCGGCTTCTGAAGATCCATGACGGCCTTTATCTTTTCAGGGTTGGCTTCTATGCCTCTTTCTGATACTATAAACCCCAATAACTTCCCGGTGGGTACTCCGAAGACGCACTTTGTCGGGTTAAGCTTCATGTTGTATTTCCTCAAGTTAGTGAAGGTCTCCTTGAGGTCACTGATGAGGTCCTGTCCCACCTGCGACTTAGCTACGATGTCGTCCACATAGGCGTGCACATTGCGACCTATTTGCTCATGCAAGCAATTTTGTATGCACCTCTGATAAGTCGCGCCCGTGTTTTTCAGTCCGAAGGGCATGCTGACATAACAAAAAGCTCCAAAGGGGGTGATGAAGGATGTCTTCTCTTGGTCCTCTTTCTTCATCTTAATCTGATGATAACCTGAATACGCATCCAGGAAGCATAATAGCTCACATCTGGCCGTCGAGTCAATCACCGATCGATATGTGGTAAAGCAAACGGGTCTTTCGGGCAGGCTTTGTTAAGGCTGGTGTAGTCTATGCACATGCGCCATGTGCCGTGCTTCTTCATAACTAGGACCGGGTTTGCCACCCACTCCGGATGGAATACTTCTGTAATAAACCCTGCTGTTAGTAGGCGGGCTATTTCTTCTCCTATCGCTTTCCTCCTGTCTTCATGGAAACGTCGCAATGGTTGCTTTACGGGTTTAGCCACTGGGTTAACATTGAGGCTGTGTTCTGCCAGCCCCCTTGGCATCCCTGGCATATCTGACGGTTTCCACGCGAAGATGTCTTTATTTTCCTGAAGGAAAGCAACGAGGGCATGTTCCTGTTCTCCCCCCATGTGTGCGCCAATACTTGCCTGTTTGGATGAGTCGCCAGGAACGAGGTCTATTTGTATGGTGTCCTGTGCTGCTTTAAACTTGATAGGTGGATCAGCTGAGGGTGTTCTGACCACACTCATATCATTCGGATCCACTTGCGACTTATAGTTTTTGAGTTCTTCGGCAGCACAAGCTGATTCCGCAAAAGCTGCGTCTCCTTCTTCACACTCGATTGCCTTTTCCCTGTCACCGTGCACTGTAATGACTCCTGTTGGTCCTGGTATTTTTAATTGCAGGTATGCATAGCAAGGTCTGGCCATGAACTTGGCGAAGGCTGTTCGTCCGAAGAGGGCGTGATATGGGCTTTGGAACTTCATCACCTCGAAGCATATGAACTCACTTCTGAAGTTTTCTTCTATCCCAAAGGTTACTTCCAAAGTTATTTTTCCCACTGGCTGGGATGATTTTCTTGGGACGATGCCATGAAATATGGTCGTCGTACGTTGCAGGCTGGGATCTGTGAGCCCCAAGCGTTTGAACGTGTCGTAGTACATGATGTTTATGCTGCTTCCTCCATCCATGAGTACCTTGGTTAACTTGTACCCCGCTACATAAGGCGCCACGACTAGTGCTAGCTTCCCTGGCTCTCGGACTTGTGGCGGGTGATCGTCGCGACTCCATGTTACTGCATGCTCCGACCACCTTAACCAATGAGGAGTCGCTGGTACCACATCGTTCACTTGCTGGCTCCTGCGGCTTACTTTTTCTTCCCGTTTGGAGGCGTTGATGACTATTGTATGATACTGCCCCACTTGCTTGGGGTTACTCGCATTGTTGTGTCCAGCGCCTGAATTTTGAGCCGCATTAGAGTTACTCCAGTTGTGGTTTCCCCTGTCGCGCTGGCTTTCTTCTTTCCTTTTCTTGTAGTAATTACATTGCGCCTTGATATGGTCTGTTGGTCGTCCATCGCTCCCTGCGTGGAGATTGCAGGGCCGACTAAAAACCTCTTCCAAGTTGATCGGGCGGGAGCCACTACCTCAGGCCCTTCCTCGATGGCCCTTAAATCTGCCATTTTATTGGCGACGAGCCCTGAGTTTCCTTCTTCATTCTTGCGCTTGTTTTGACTCGCATGGTTGTTGTTGCTTTGTTGTTGTTGAGGCTTGCTGCTATTTTTCTTCCCTTTGGCAGCAACTTCCTCTTCCTCCCCATCCGATGCATCCTTCGTCTTGTCTGAACCAGCATATTTGTTAGCCGCTGCCATCACCTCGCTGAGGCTTTTGACTTTGTCTTTCATTCAGCCTAGCTTGTGGATCAGCGGCTCAAACTTACAATTTTTCTCCATGACTAAGACAGCGGAGCTGGGTGGTATATTGTCGGAGGAATGTATGATTTCTGCCACCCTTCTCATCCAGTGGCGACTTGACTCGCCTTCCTTTTGGACGCAGCGCTCAAGATCTTCTATGTTGCAGAGTCGCTTACATGTCCCCTTGAAGTTCTTGATAAAGGCTTCTTTCAATTCCTCCCACGTATTTATGAAATTGGGAGGTAAATTCTGTGGCCATATATGGGCCGCTCCCTCTAGCATCATATCGAGGTACCTTGCACATATCTCCTCCGAGGCGTTCAGGATACTCATTCCCATCTCGTAGTTATTTAACCAAGTGGTAGGGTCCATGCTTGCATTGTAGTTTGCTACCTTGCGTGGCCCTTTGAAATCTTCAGGGAAAGGTTTCGATCTGATCTTCTCGGTGAAGCATGCTGGCCCCTTAAGTCGCGAGGTCAGGGCTGTGGATGTGCTCGCTGGGGCGATTACTTCTGCGGGCCGCGCCTGCTCTGTATGCATGGCGACTTGGGCTTCCGCGGCTTGTCCTAGTTGCCTTTGCGCGACACCCGAGTTATTCTCCGGCGGCTTGCTTTGAACGCTTCTTTCCGCTATGGCCCTATCGTTGATTGATGCAGAGTGCAGTCGTCCTTCAGCTTCCGTCATGTTGGCTTGTTGTAGGACAGCGGTGCTTAGCATCTGTATAGAACGTCGTGCCTCGGCATTGACTGGATCATCGCCAGTCGGTATTATTTGAACAAGGATGTTAGTCGTTGCATATACATTATCTACAGGGTTGGAGTAATGTCCCCGCGGAGTATGAAATCTCCTAGGTTGCTGCAATAACGGTTGCCTGGCTTCCTCATTGATCATCGGACCCAAAGCCCTTGCGACCGGGGCGTCTTGTTCCTGTGCTGGCGAACCGGCGGCAGGCATGGGTGGGAATTCCACCATGGGGTGAGTCGCACGCGCTTGCGCCTGCGAGCTAACTTCTTCTCGAGTCGCAGCAAGTGCAGGGTTGTCCTTTGGCGCTCCTGCTGGATTCTCTGATTTTCTCGGATGAGTCGGCTGCGCTCACCTTCCATCCTCTGAACCTCGTACGGGAGTTCGGCCCTCGCGGCCTCAATCTCTGTCGCACGGACGGCGGCGTTTTCTACCGACACCGGGACAAGTAGCGGGTTACTGGGGGGTGCCGATCTCTCGATTTATCCTGCGGTTCCCGACGCGGTTGCTCCTCCGGCCATGTACATCCTAACTAGCATCGCCTCTTGATCCGACTCTGAGGCAGTTTCAGGAATATAGTTGGTATAGTTTTCTTCAAAGGTGGGGATGATGGATCCAAGTCACGGGTTCATGCTTTCCACTGATTCCTCTTCTTCTTCGTCCATAATCATGGTGGCTTCTTCTTCCGAGTCGCTTTCCTGGATTGAGCTCACAGATCTGCCACCAATGAAACCAACGAAGACGTGGATGGATCCAAACGGGATGACGTGGCCGGTTTCCAAATAATCAGCCTCCTGCCCCTAGCTTGAATCATCGATAAGGGAGACGTCGTTGACCGTGATGATTCGGCCGACGGCGAGATCTTCAGCTCCTACCATTGATCCTGTGCGGAACGTGACGCTTTTGATCGCAGGCCCCACCGTGAGCGCCAACTGTCGTGGGTTTCTCACGTCAGGTGTCATGGATGACTTCGTAGGTGTGGGATTGCGCGAGTCAATCGTCTCCGAGCTTAGGATCGTAGGCCACGAAGAAGACACATATTTACCCAGGTTCGGTCCCTCAATGTGAGGTAAAGACCTACTTCCTGCCTACCCTAGATTGGTATTGATATGAGTATATGGTGTTACAATGGAGGTGATCTGATCTCAGTACTCGCTGTAAGTTCTAGGGTTTGAGACCTCTCTCTCCTCTAAGTCCTGCGAGTCCTCCTTATATACCCGGAGGCTCGTCAGGTTACAAGAGTTCAACATGGACCCGAGCATCTTCTTGTCTTCCAAGGCAAGTAAACGCCAACCTTCTGGATGCTTCCTTTGAGAGGTCGTGATCTTGGGTCGGCCCATCTTCGCATAAGCCCAACTATGATCCGGCCTTGAAGAATAAGCCGCGCTTCGCTTCAATAAGTCGCGGGATAATTATTCCCCCGACAGCGGCTATATTTTGTGTTTTCCCGATTTGTGTCGCGAGAAAGCGGAGAGTGAAATTTCAGCTCTCCGCTTCCCGCCCCAACCGCCGCCGTCAATCTCATCGGCCAGGCGACTGCTCGTGTCGCCGCACCACCGAATCGGCGCCATGGACCAGCCGTAACTCTCGCCCGTCGGTTTTCTTGCCTCGACCTCCCGTGCCTCTTGCGGCCGGCTTACCCGGCCGTCGCCGGGCAAAAACGGAAGCGTACAGGTAACCACGTGTCCAAGCGCCTGGCAAAAATGGAGCCGAGCCCCTTCCGACTGCCGAATCCAAGGCTCCTCCCACTTATGGCTTCCCCGTCTTGGTGGCCGGCTCGGCTTCCGCGGCATCCCACGGACGGGCGAAATCGCAAACCGTCGACCCAAGGAAGGCCAAGCTTAAGACAACTTGAGGAGGGCGCCTTGTCCACTCACTTTGACTATCGGTGCCACTGTAACATCCCAAATTTATAAACCAAGAAAAACTTAGTTTTACCAGACCCCAAAATTCAGAACCAACAAAAAACTTTTTGAAATGTCTTGCTGATGATTGTGTTTTCCTTCCCATTGCTATGTTTGAACTGGTGTGACTTGTTGTTTGGGTTGTTTGGTTTGTAAATCTAAGACCCAACCAATATCAATATATATTAAACTTGGTGATCATGTTATGACAAGAATAAAATATTCCATACATCTTCTCTACTCTTTTCTTTGGACCAACTTATTTTCAAAGGATGCTTTGTTTAGCAACAACCAAAATACCCACTCCTTGAGAGAATAAAAGTATTTTCAAAATTATGTGTTTCCAAAAATATGGAGATCTATATACTATCTCCAACCTTGCTATTTCCCTTGCATTGGTAGCCCTTATCTTTAACTCATACCTTCATTTCCTTGAAAACAATAAAGGTGGGAAATATATGGAACATATATTTTAGCAACCCTTTTTGGAAAAATATCAAACTATGAAGTTGAGCTTTTCCCACCTTATTCTTGTCAGGATGATACTGGATCACCACCCCACCACTTATCTGAGTAATAAAAACTTGGTTGAAAACTTATAATTGGTTGTCTAGTGTTGGTTGTTAATTCCTGCCAAATTGATTGCTTGTGGTGGTTGCTTGCTAAAAGAAAAATATGAAGAAAAGAAAAGTAACACAATAAAAAGATTCCCACATAAAATCATGTGACAAAGGTCACACAAATTTTTCTCTTAGTAAGGAAATCAATTTTGTTTCAAAACAAAAATTCAGTGGAGTGACATAAGGATCACCCCCACTTTGCTATTACATCTTTTCTCTCTCCAAGAATATTTCTTAAAATCCAAGATTAAAATTCTATATCTTTCTTTATTATTCTCAAAACCACAAAATGTGCTATGTTGCACATATCAAATAAATTCCACCACCATACCATAAATCTTGTTAAACATACAAGGATCAAACCATGAAAAGAAATTTTAGGAAATGGAATTAAAATTTCGTTGAAGCAATTCATCGAACACGTTGGAGGCAGAAATCGAATTCTTCCCCAATTCTTCAAAACCGAAATCCAATCCATCGATTTGATGATTCATTTGTCGATTTCTTGCTGCCACACTCCCTCTCTCACACCACCTCACTCTCCAGAGCACGAAGAAACGTGCTATTTGGCCATTTGGGCCCATGGCCATGGAAGAACCGCACGCCACCGTGCTGCTCCCATACTGGCAATGGAAGCGTGGCGAAGGAGACGCCCCAGCTGGCCCTGCTCTGCATCTTCCATCACCTCACCCCTCACCGCACTCGACAGGAAGGAGGAGACCGCACCCTGACGCTCTGAGGCGCCGTACCCCAGCAGCCCTGTCGAAGCTCACCGTGCTCTAGCCGCGCGTGGACGCCGACGCCGATTTTCTCCACCACGGCACCCCAGCTCGCGTGGCTCGTCACCGACGCTCCCCTGCCACCCCGCAACCTCATGGACATGTCCCCATCAATCCTAGTGGCCCGCAGCGACGCCAGTGATCCATCGCACTCCGCGGAACACGCCATGGACGCCGTGCCGTCCCGAGCTCGTTTCCGAAGCCGCACGTGAACCCCTCTCCCTCTAAGCCCTAACGGAATGCCCCAATGTCGTCACCGCGCAGCACCGCCACCAAGGCGTGCTCTCCCACTCTCCAAACCCCTCCTACACCCTGTCCACGGCACGCCGGCGATCGGCAATAAAAAGCCACCCCGCACCCGTGCCTCCACACCCCGCCATTACTCTCCCCAGCACCCCCCCACTCACTCTCCACCCCTCAGTACACTGCTAGGAGGGCGGTGACGCTCTCTCGAAGCCCCAGCCGCCCCCGAGCTTCCTCGAGTTTCCGCCGGAGCCGAGGTTGAGGTCGAACACGGCCAGGCCGTGACTCGCTTCCCCTCTCTCCTCTCTGGCCTGCATCTTGCTCTCCATTACCACCGCACCCTCATGCACCCTTTCTTCCTCTGTTTCATGCACAGACGCATCGCTGAGAACCCGCCGGAGTTGGTGCACGGCCGAGGCAACGGAGGAGGTCGCCGCCGACGCCAGGAGCTTCCCCATCAAGCTCCATTCACCTCCCGAGCTTCCCCACGACCTCCGCCGTCGAACGCCACCCTCTCCACCGTCCCCAGGCTCCTAGGTACCCCCCCCCCCACTGGCCACCCTCGCCGTCGCCGGAGCCACGGCTCCGTCGTACTCCGGTGGTCGAGGAAGAATAGATCCTGCGTCGTTGGATTTAGATCCAACGGTAGCTTACCGTTTGGTTATGTAAGAGACTGACGAGCGGGCCCCGCTCGTCAGACTTTTAAACATTATCCGTAGCGCGCAAATTAAACCTGAGTCACTGACGGGTAGGACCCACCTGTCAGGTTCTTCAACATTATCCAGAGGAGATTGATTTTCAAATCTATTTCTCTCTGGAAATTCCAGTACTGAACCTAGTTTATAAATTCAATATCTCGAGTTTTATACATCCAAATAAACCAATTAATTATGTTCTGGAAAGCTTATGAAATTCTTCAACTCACCAAAGTGGTCTCATCTCATTTAGATAAATAATAAAGTGTATTAATAAAAATGCCACAGAAGGTTTAGTACACCAAATTAATTGCTTCTGGAGCTCTGTTAGTCCAAATAACTTGAAACCAATTTTGTTAGCTTGGTACTGTCATCCTTTAGCTCTCCTAATTTTGGTGGAATTAATTAGTCTTTACTAATTAATTAGCATCAGATTAGTTAGAAGAAGGCCTTTCTGGACTAAAACAATTATAGAAGATTAAGGGTAGATCCAATTGAGCTGAAACCAATTTTGTTAGATCACATTTAGCCAAGGTTAGCTATCCCTAAAAGGGTTTAATTTTTTAAAGCAACATAAATTAATTAGTGGCTAAAACTTGACTAATGAGTTTCTGGATTAAAACAATTGTGTAGGGAGTTTGATCACTCCAAAAGACCTCAATCCAATTGAGATGTCTTCTACACATCAGTAGCTATCCATAGAATGTTAGTATGAATTTTTGTGACCAACATAGAATAAATGGTGAATTGTTTGGTATACAACTAGTTGCTGCCTTAGTTTGAAAATAATTAGATAAAGATTAATTCAATTTAATTGAAACCACATTGTGTTGCTTGATGTACGCAGTAGCTATTTATAGAATTTGTGATTGTAATGTGATGATGCTTGAGTTAGTATAGTGATTGTTTGTTTTGCTTGTCTAACGTTTAGACGATACCGTTGACAGATTTATCGAGGAAGGATGGGATTTTTATTATATTGATCAACAAGGAGAAATCCAGGGACATTTGTGAAATCCAGGGACATTATGCTGAAACCAGGCAAGCTACTTCACTGAGCTGCATCCATATATATCTATTTTGATTTACATGTTTTACGTATAAGAAGCATAAGTGATTTACGTGGTGTTTGCCACTAAAGTCATGATTTTGAAAACCTTTTACAAAATACGAGTACATTATTGAGACACCCGATATAGAGGTGTTAGTAGTGTGCAGTAATTTCTAAATGAATTTGTTTTTACTCAAAAGCTTTATATGAAACTCTCTTGGTGAGATTACGATCCACCCAAGTTTTGGATAAAAGTATTTTGCTATAAAAATTGGAAATGATTTGTGAAAACCTTTTAAAAAAAGTATATGAAAAACTATTTTGCCACTCTATGTAGAAATATCAGTTTGTTTATATAAAACTGTAGGATGGGAAAAACATTGTTTATTCAAAACTCCTTTGAAAATCCTTGGATGAATTATGGTATGCCGAGGTGTCGGTGATGAAATGGAGAAATGGAGTATGGTGATGTTTATGAAAAATGCACATTGTGTCTTTGTACTATGACTACCAGCCGATAACCTGTGCGACCACATTTACCCACATATGGGAAAGGGCGTAGTCATACAATTTGCTCGTGTTAGTACGGGATGCCTCAACAACGAGGATGACCTCGTTCCATGAGGGGATGGTTTGGTGACCTGCCCCTGACCCGGGTCCTCTAAAAAGAAGAACGCCTAGGGCTGTTATGATTGAATTGGAGATAGAGGATTTGTAGGGCCATTAAAATTCGCCGGGCAGAACTACGAAGTCCTCACACTTAGTTTCTGAGGATTTAAGTGTCGATGGAACCGGTTTCGTAGCGGTAGGGTCCTATACTAGCATGAGCAAAGGACAGACTATGGCCGGGAACTCAACTTCGCATACCCCTGGTATGGCGGGACGTGGCTGACACGATGAGTGACCGGATGGGTGTGGGAAAAGCGTGCTACCTCTGCAGAGGGTAAAACTATTCGAATAGCCGAGTCCTAGGATATGGACAGTTGGGAGGCTGTCCTAAGACCATGTGCAAGTTTTACAAAGTTTTGAGTTTGAAAGGAAAAATGAAGTGGAGATTGTTTTATGCAACTATACCAATGAGTTGGTATGAGGTTGCTGGAAAATAAGTGACCCTGAAGGGGCTATGTTCGGAAAAGGTGGAGTTTTGGAGAAATAACCAAAAGGATATTTTCGGGAAAAACGTTTTAAAAGAGACTTCTTACAAGGAAAGATTTATGGGGAAAAGGTCTCAAAGCCTTCTTTGTTTTGTTTCAACAAAGGCTAGAGAGGTTTTCGAAAAATGTAAAGTTTGTGAAAAAGTTATAAAATTCTTCTTACCTTTTTCAATAAAGATATAGAGATGTTTTCAATAAATAAAAGTCTTATAAAATAAAACTAAACTAGTGCATACTCGAGTTGGGATAGTTTGCGAGTACAATCAAATGTACTCATATTGGTTTCGTCCCTGGCTATTGTCTTAGCCAGATTTTAAGAGGAGCAGTTCGAAGAAGAGGAGTTCACTGGCGTCTTTGCGAACTAGGGCGCTTCCCAGTCAGCTGCCTGTAGGGTTAAGGCGAATGACTTGGGCTCCACGTTGTTTGGTGATTTCCGCTGCAAGAACCTGTGGAAGCTTATGACTTCAATCACGTAAGTATATTTATTCGGTATTTATGGATGTCCTGTGATGCCAATTCGGGTTATGTGCAACAACAGACTGATCATGGGATTGTTGCAGGAAACATAACGAGTATCACGGATAGCTAATCCGGGGTCCTCACAGACTTGGTATCAGAGCCATCCTGACTGTAACAGACCTTAGTTAGCATGGACGTTAGTTAGGAAGAGAATATTTTGTTAAAAATATGTTAATACCAAAAATATATCCTTATCTAGGGAAGTCCAAAAATGACTTCCACTCTTTCATCTTCTCAAATAATTTCTGAGTCTTACCCTTCTATTTTGAAATTTACCAAGGATTTCTCTACTCCCTCTTATCTGTTCAAAATACTTGACGATGAATCCAATGGAGACCTAATTAGCTAGCACCTACAAGAGGAAGCATCCATCTCAAATACTCAACATTCAACATCAAGGTCATTGGTCTACAAATGCCAAGATCATCGACATCAACAAATCAAGAGATCTCCGAAGACCTCCGCTCAACATCAACAATTCTACTCAAGTGCAAATTCGACCCTCTCACTTCTTCCAGCAGAAGCCTAAGGAGATAAAGTGAAGACTTCATCAACCATGTTTACCCAACCCTAGGAAAAACATATGATAGGAACTTTAGTTATACTACCCAACTGCAACGAGTATTAGGCGTCCATCGGTACTAAATGTACCTTGTGTGTTATTGTCTGTTTGTGATGTTCCCCTACAGTGAGCCCGATGGATTTGACCCATCCCCGCCTAACCGGCATGGCCAGGCGTCGGTCCACAGTAAGGTGCAGTAGGACTTGTCCCTACTGCATGAGAGACGCTCGCCGGGTTCTTCCACAGAAAGGAGCCGACACAACCTAGCTTATATAAGACCCCGTTCCATCTGCCATCTATCCCCACCCTCACTCACCGTCCTTAGCAACCCAACTCTCTTGAGGCAGGACTCCCGCATTCTTATCCTTTACCCAGAGCCAAAATAACCCAATGGCAAACCCCAGGGTCATTCTGGAAACCACTGCCGAGGAGCATGGCGGATTTCCGCTGATGCTTTGGAAGGCCGTCTGCCATATTATTGGTCGGCCTGCCCGCCCTCGATATGTGGTGTTCGAGAACTCCCTCTCGCTGCCGGGAGTGAATTTCAAGTCGACGTGCAAATCGGCTCGTGTCCGTTGGGCACAAGTCAGGCCTACTTGATCCATGGTAGGAGCATGCCTACCCTAGATCAAGCCCTCCAGGTAGCAGCCTGGGAAGGTCTTGTCCGTCTCCGGTATCAGAACCGGAGATGGCGCAGAGTCGAGCTTTCCACCTTCTTCCAGTTACTCCCCCGCATGGAGAGGAGCCTGCTCAAATTCCCGTCGGAAGGGAAGTCGACCCTGCCGTAATCACCCTGGTCACCTATGGAGCCTCAATGACAAGATTTCCATTCCCTGATGGCGGAACTCATGAACACAAGGCGCCACCTTGGTCGTGCCCACCTGGAACTGAGTCAAGCAAGGAACCCACCCACTTTCAATCGTGGGCAAGCTCAGGAGACAGGACAACCGTTCCCAGATGATTGCTGGACCGCAGCCTTGATGCATCTGTAGCGCAAGTTCTAGCCCGAGTTCAGCAGCACCCCAGAGCGAGGTGTAATCCTCGAAGGCGTACCTGTAGTTCCCCACCCCGAGGACGACAGAGATGTGGACACCACTCTTTTTCTCGGCCACGCTCCACCGACAACCAGAGGCCGTCAAGCGGAGTAGAACCCATGCTTAGTTAGTCTGATCTGTGCTTGTAGGTTAGTAGGAGAGAAGCGGCAAAGTTGTTTGCTTGTTTGTTGTTGGTGTTGTGTAAGTTGCTGTAAGCTGTTTGGTTGATCAGCCCGAAATAAAAACTTGGTGTTCTTATCATCTTGTTAACCACTTGGTTGACACCTGATGGAATGTCATGCTCTTCCTTCAGTTAAAGGTTTTAAAGAAACGACAGATCACTTAAAAACAGGAACAATATATGTGACCCCAGACGCATATACCCACCTGTGAATTAATGCAAACTTTGAATGGGATTATTTTGTAGTATGCAAATTATTTTGTGTGTGGTCTCCTACATGCCTTCATCACAAGGTTCCTCACCCAATATGAACCTTGTGCGCTCTGCATGTTAAAGAAAGGGCCCGAGCCCTCCACGAGATGTAACCCTCGCAAGCCGTAGAATGCTTGCTGAGTGTCAATGCTCGCGGGAACACAGAAGGATTTCTTGTAGGGTGTTTTTAGTTGTTGTGTTCAACCTATGTGGTTGAAATGTTATGCTACCACTGCAAATGGTTGGTACCATATAATGCAGTGTTATTTCCTAAAAATATATTTTCTCACTAAAGCAAGATTATTCTAGTACCTCTACCTCCTATCTATGCTGCAAGATCAGATCTATTACGACTGAGGAAAATTCAGAGATACGAGTCTCATTTAAGGAGGCAAAGTGGATACATCAACTAAGTTCAGTACAGAAGCGAACAGAGGATACAAATTCTACTCCTACGAAGAACACTGCCAGTACTCAGCACGGATGCAACGGCACCCCAGAGATTCCTACTCCCTCTCGAGCTCCAGGACGCCACCGGAGGAGGAGCCTGGCTCACCCGAAGCCGAGTCGCGAGTCGCGCGACGGCGATAAACGACTCGAGCAGCCGGCTCACCTCCAGCAAGAAGATCTGCCACCTCATCCACCGGCACTGCAACTGGTTCCTCCACCACAGCCTGCTCCACCACCGCCGCGTGCTCCTCCACTGCAGCTGGCCCCTCCGCCGCAACTGGCTCCTCCAGCGCAGCCGGCACCACTGCCGCAGCCTCACCACCGCGTCAGACCACCAATTGCAGAAGCCAAGGATCAAGATGACTATCGCCGCAAGCAGCAGTGCGGTCACCACCGACGACGAGATCCCAAAGAGCACGACGATGATGACCTGCTCAATGAAGCCCGCTCTCTCCAACATCTCGTAGTAGGCTTTGAAAAAGGCGTGAATAAAACTCATGGTGGAGATGAGGAGGAGAAAGCCTCGGAGATTTTCGATTTATAGCCGGAGCTCGGATGCCGCTCCTCGACACCGCTTTGCGAGGGAAAGAAGAGGAATCCCGAGCAGTACTCGCCTTAATGGCACGAAACCATATAGGTGTCGCGTCCCAAAGCCGTGTCTGCCGCTGCATCGACGGGCCGCACGCTCAGCAGTGCCACAGGGGAGTGCTTTGCGCACCGAAAGCTGGGCGAGTGCGAAGCCAGGGAGAGCAAGGAGAAGAAGAGAAGAAAGGGAAGGAGAGACTGACAGGTGGACCCTGGTCCCACATGCCAGTGAGTAAGCAGACAATCCCCGTGTCCTTCTATCCTTTATTCTAAACCGTATCCCTCGTTTCCCAGTATCCTTTGCAAAAGAAATCTCTCTGGATAACCCAACCCCACTGTGTCTTTAAGCCAATTATTGGTGGCACAGATATTTTGTATAAAAGAAACCCTGCATCTTCCGAAATCTGTGCTCTCGTATTCCCCCGTACCCCCGGGCAAATCTCGAGGACGAGATTTATTTTAAGGGGGGAAGGATCTGTAACATCCCAAATTTATAAACCAAGAAAAACTTAGTTTTACCAGACCCCAAAATTCAGAACCAACAAAAACTTTTTGAAATGTCTTGCTGATGATTGTGTTTTCCTTCCCATTGCTATGTTTGAACTGGTGTGACTTGTTGTTTGGGTTGTTTGATTTGTAAATCTAAGACCCAACCAATATCAATATATATTAAACTTGGTGATCATGTTATGACAAGAATAAAATATTCCATACATCTTCTCTACTCTTTTCTTTGGACCAACTTATTTTCAAAGGATGCTTTGTTTAGCAACAACCAAAATACCCACTCCTTGAGAGAATAAAAGTATTTTCAAAATTATGTGTTTCCAAAAATATGGAGATCTATATACTATCTCCAACCTTGCTATTTCCCTTGTATTGGTAGCCCTTATCTTTAACTCATACCTTCATTTCCTTGAAAACAATAAAGGTGGGAAATATATGGCCCATATATTTTAGCAACCCTTTTTGGAAAAATATCAAACTATGAAGTTGAGCTTTTCCCACCTTATTCTTGTCAGGATGATACTGGATCACCACCCCACCACTTATCTGAGTAATAAAAACTTGGTTGAAAACTTATAATTGGTTGTCTAGTGTTGGTTGTTAATTCCTGCCAAATTGATTGCTTGTGGTGGTTGCTTGCTAAAAGAAAAATATGAAGAAAAGAAAAGTAACACAATAAAAAGATTCCCACATAAAATCATGTGACAAAGGTCACACAAATTTTTCTCTTAGTAAGGAAATCAATTTTGTTTTCAAAACAAAAATTCAGTGGAGTGACATAAGGATCACCCCCACTTTGCTATTACATCTTTTCTCTCTCCAAGAATATTTCTTAAAATCCAAGATTAAAATTCTATATCTTTCTTTATTATTCTCAAAACCACAAAATGTGCTATGTTGCACATATCAAATAAATTCCACCACCATACCATAAATCTTGTTAAACATACAAGGATCAAACCATGAAAAGAAATTTTAGGAAATGGAATTAAAATTTCGTTGAAGCAATTCATCGAACACGTTGGAGGCAGAAATCGAATTCTTCCCCAATTCTTCAAAACCGAAATCCAATCCATCGATTTGATGATTCATTTGTCGATTTCTTGCTGCCACACTCCCTCTCTCACACCACCTCACTCTCCAGAGCACGAAGAAACGTGCTATTTGGCCATTTGGGCCCATGGCCATGGAAGAACCGCACGCCACCGTGCTGCTCCCGTACCGGCAATGGAAGCGTGGCGAAGGAGACGCCCCAGCTGGCCCTGCTCTGCATCTTCCATCACCTCACCCCTCACCGCACTCGACAGGAAGGAGGAGACCGCACCCTGACGCTCTGAGGCGCCGTACCCCAGCAGCCCTGTCGAAGCTCACCGTGCTCTAGCCGCGCGTGGACGCCGACGCCGATTTTCTCCACCACGGCACCCCAGCTCGCGTGGCTCGTCACCGACGCTCCCCTGCCACCCCGCAACCTCATGGACATGTCCCCATCAATCCTAGTGGCCCGCAGCGACGCCAGTGATCCATCGCACTCCGCGGAACACGCCATGGACGCCGTGCCGTCCCGAGCTCGTTTCCGAAGCCGCACGTGAACCCCTCTCCCTCTAAGCCCTAACGGAATGCCCCAATGTCGTCACCGCGCAGCACCGCCACCAATGGCGTGCTCTCCCACTCTCCAAACCCCTCCTACACCCTGTCCACGGCACGCCGGCGATCGGCAATAAAAAGCCACCCCGCACCCGTGCCTCCACACCCCGCCATTACTCTCCCCAGCACCCCCCCACTCACTCTCCACCCCTCAGTACACCGCTAGGAGGGCGGTGACGCTCTCTCGAAGCCCCAGCCGCCCCCGAGCTTCCTCGAGTTTCCGCCGGAGCCGAGGTTGAGGTCGAACACGGCCAGGCCGTGACTCGCTTCCCCTCTCTCCTCTCTGGCCTGCATCTTGCTCTCCATTACCACCGCACCCTCATGCACCCTTTCTTCCTCTGTTTCATGCACAGACGCATCGCTGAGAACCCCGGAGTTGGCGCACGGCCGAGGCAACGGAGGAGGTCGCCGCCGACGCCAGGAGCTTCCCCATCAAGCTCCATTCACCTCCCGAGCTTCCCCACGACCTCCGCCGTCGAACGCCACCCTCTCCACCGTCCCCAGGCTCCCAGGTACCCCCCCCCCACTGGCCACCCTCGCCGTCGCCGGAGCCACGGCTCCGTCGTACTCCGGTGGTCGAGGAAGAATAGATCCTGCGTCGTTGGATTTAGATCCAACGGTAGCTTACCGTTTGGTTAAGTAAGAGACTGACGAGCGGGCCCCGCTCGTCAGACTTTTAAACATTATCCGTAGCGCGCAAATTAAACCTGAGTCACTGACGGGTAGGACCCACCTGTCAGGTTCTTCAACATTATCCAGAGGAGATTGATTTTCAAATCTATTTCTCTCTGGAAATTCCAGTACTGAACCTAGCTTATAAATTCAATATCTCGAGTTTTATACATCCAAATAAACCAATTAAATATGTTCTGGAAAGCTTATGAAATTCTTCAACTCACCAAAGTGGTCTCATCTCATTTAGATAAATAATAAAAGTGTATTAATAAAAATGCCACAGAAGGTTTAGTACACCAAATTAATTGTTCTGGAGCTCTGTTAGTCCAAATAACTTGAAACCAATTTTGTTAGCTTGGTACTGTCATCCTTTAGCTCTCCTAATTTTGGTGGAATTAATTAGTCTTTACTAATTAATTAGCATCAGATTAGTTAGAAGAAGGCCTTTCTGGACTAAAACAATTATAGAAGATTAAGGGTAGATCCAATTGAGCTGAAACCAATTTTGTTAGATCACATTTAGCCAAGGTTAGCTATCCCTAAAAGGGTTTAATTTTTTAAAGCAACATAAATTAATTAGTGGCTAAAACTTGACTAATGAGTTTCTGGATTAAAACAATTGTGTAGGGAGTTTGATCACTCCAAAAGACCTCAATCCAATTGAGATGTCTTCTACACATCAGTAGCTATCCATAGAATGTTAGTATGAATTTTTGTGACCAACATAGAATAAATGGTGAATTGTTTGGTATACAACTAGTTGCTGCCTTAGTTTGAAAATAATTAGATAAAGATTAATTCAATTTAATTGAAACCACATTGTGTTGCTTGATGTATGCAGTAGCTATTTATAGAATTTGTGATTGTAATGTGATGATGCTTGAGTTAGTATAGTGATTGTTTGTTTTGCTTGTCTAACGTTTAGACGATACCGTTGACGGATTTATCGAGGAAGGATGGGATTTTTATTATATTGATCAACAAGGAGAAATCCAGGGACATTATGCTGAAACCAGGCAAGCTACTTCACTGAGCTGCATCCATATATATCTATTTTGATTTACATGTTTTACGTATAAGAAGCATAAGTGATTTACGTGGTGTTTGCCACTAAAGTCATGATTTTGAAAACCTTTTACAAAATACGAGTACATTATTGAGACACCCGATATAGAGGTGTTAGTAGTGTGCAGTAATTTCTAAATGAATTTGTTTTTACTCAAAAGCTTTCTATGAAACTCTCTTGGTGAGATTACGATCCACCCAAGTTTTGGATAAAAGTATTTTGCTATAAAAATTGGAAATGATTTGTGAAAACCTTTTTAAAAAAAGTATATGAAAAACTATTTTGCCACTCTATGTAGAAATATCAGTTTGTTTATATAAAACTGTAGGATGGGAAAAACATTGTTTATTCAAAACTCCTTTGAAAATCCTTGGATGAATTATGGTATGCCGAGGTGTCGGTGATGAAATGGAGAAATGGAGTATGGTGATGTTTATGAAAAATGCACATTGTGTCTTTGTACTATGACTACCAGCCGATAACCTGTGCGACCACATTTACCCACATATGGGAAAGGGCGTAGTCATACAATTTGCTCGTGTTAGTACGGGATGCCTCAACAACGAGGATGACCTCGTTCCATGAGGGGATGGTTTGGTGACCTGCCCCTGACCCGGGTCCTCTAAAAAGAAGAACGCCTAGGGCTGTTATGATTGAATTGGAGATAGAGGATTTGTAGGGCCATTAAAATTCGCCGGGCAGAACTACGAAGTCCTCACACTTAGTTTCTGAGGATTTAAGTGTCGATGGAACCGGTTTCGTAGCGGTAGGGTCCTATACTAGCATGAGCAAAGGACAGGCTATGGCCGGGAACTCAACTTCGCATACCCCTGGTATGGCGGGACGTGGCTGACACGATGAGTGACCGGATGGGTGTGGGAAAAGCGTGCTACCTCTGCAGAGGGTAAAACTATTCGAATAGCCGAGTCCTCGGATATGGACAGTTGGGAGGCTGTCCTAAGACCATGTGCAAGTTTTACAAAGTTTTGAGTTTGAAAGGAAAAATGAAGTGGAGATTGTTTTATGCAACTATACCAATGAGTTGGTATGAGGTTGCTGGAAAATAAGTGACCCTGAAGGGGCTATGTTCGGAAAAGGTGGAGTTTTGGAGAAATAACCAAAAGGATATTTTCGGGAAAAACGTTTTAAAAGAGACTTCTTACAAGGAAAGATTTATGGGGAAAAGGTCTCAAAGCCTTCTTTGTTTTGTTTCAACAAAGGCTAGAGAGGTTTTCGAAAAATGTAAAGTTTGTGAAAAAGTTATAAAATTCTTCTTACCTTTTTCAATAAAGATATAGAGATGTTTTCAATAAATAAAAGTCTTATAAAATAAAACTAAACTAGTGCATACTCGAGTTGGGATAGTTTGCGAGTACAATCAAATGTACTCATATTGGTTTCGTCCCTGGCTATTGTCTTAGCCAGATTTTAAGAGGAGCAGTTCGAAGAAGAGGAGTTCACTGGCGTCTTTGCGAACTAGGGCGCTTCCCAGTCAGCTGCCTGTAGGGTTAAGGCGAATGACTTGGGCTCCACGTTGTTTGGTGATTTCCGCTGCAAGAACCTGTGGAAGCTTATGACTTCAATCACGTAAGTATATTTATTCGGTATTTATGGATGTCCTGTGATGTCAATTCGGGTTATGTGCAACAACAGACTGATCATGGGATTGTTGCAGGAAACATAACGAGTATCTCGGATAGCTAATCCGGGATCCTCACAGCCACCGTCGCCCACAACACGTTCGAGGATACACCGACGAGGTAAAATTTCTCCCCATCCTCCCAATGCGCGACGAATTGGGTTCAAATTCTTACTCGTTCGCATTTTGATTGTGTAGCCATAACTTGCGCACATGTTGGAGGAGAATGTGGTGAACATCAGGAGTGCTCCACTTGGTGCATTCAATTCCGAAATGGAACAAGAGGCTGAACCAGAGGGGGGACAAGGGGTTGCCGACAATGATATTGAAGATATTGGGGAGGAGGTGTTCGATGGTAGCGAACCAAGATATGAAAATGAAACGCCAACTACACCGATATGGAATACCTCAACTTGATTAGAGCATGGGAGAGTGTGTCACTTCATGCGGTTGCCTTCAAGATCAAACGAGGGTAAGATATTGGCAACACATCGAGGACAAGTACCGTAAGTTCATGCCGATCCCACCCCCGCTCATTGAGATCACTCCAAGCATTTGGAAACCAAGGTGACAAAATGCCGAGAAGAAGAATCAACAAAAAGAGAAAAGTGGGAGAAAAAATATGCCTTTGAGGAGCGCAAGATCACTCATGAGGAGCAAAAGAGGAGGGACGCGAATATGACCGAGGAGAACCGGCTCATGATGATGGATCCCAATGACAAGAGCGTTTTGGGTGATGACAAGAATGAAGATCATGTATCGGAGAGACAAGATCTTCATGATCTTATGGTCGGTGGTGCTTCGTCCCATGGAGGTGATGGTGGTGCTTCAGCCCGTAGAGGAGGTGGGTGGTGGTGATGCTGGTGCCTATGGAGGGGATGGTGGTGATAGTTCTTCGGCCAATGTTGTTGATGATGGTGCTATGGCCGGTGGTGGTGGCGATGATCTTGGCAGCAATTGTGTTGCTTGATTGATTATCGCCTAATTGTGGTTGATAGCGCATTAGTTTGGACAATTTTAATTGCTACTACGTCTTATATTGCGCATGATTTTGAATGTATATTATTTAATGTACTAGATTATATTTATATTCGGTGAAATTCACAATTCCTATATATCTTGTTGTTCAAATGAATATGCAAATGAAAACTGGTTTCCGGTACCGGGCGTGCTCGGGGGCAGAACACATGTTTTCCAATACGAGTTTATGGCATGTGTTCTGCCGAACTCCACGTAGTACCGCAAAACATTTTCTGGCCGTACCCGAAACGCGGGCCGCGTTTTTCCGGGATCTGCTAGAGATGTTTTTAGGGCTGAATTTTTAAATGTACTTAAAATTTAAGAATAATTTGTCTTAACGACCTCCACAACTTTGGATGTCTCCCTTAAAACGCTCCATCAAGCTCGAGCTTCTAGCACCCTTACATCTGGCGTATTGTTTACGTTTAACGCGTGTCAACACGAACGAACATTCGAGAGGTGGTATATATTCGAGAGGAATTAACACTTTGAGTCCCACAACTTGCGCGTTAAGAACGTTTTAGTTCCACATCTTGCAAAATGGACACCGATGGTACCACAACTTGCTAATCCAAGATTAATTAGTCCTTTTAGTCCGAAACATGCCACATCGGACGCTGACTAGACGAAAATTTGCACTTAAATCCAGCGAGTGACGAACCGACGGTAGGACGCGCGCACTGCGAGTCCAGTCCGCTCGAGATGTTTTTCTCTCAGGTTCGAGTGAGGGCGTGCAGGATGCTGCTGCGGAGCGCCTCCTTGCCGCTGCTCAATGCGGCGCGTGTCGACCGCGGCGACAGCGGACGTAGGGGGCACCTCGCGGTGGCACCGGCGACGGGGCATCAGCAGGCGGCGGTGTTGTGTCGCGCATTGTCCGACGCTGATCTGCTGGAGCCGGTGCCGCTCTCGAGGGCGTCGGGGGAGGCGGCGGACGCGGGAGGGTGTGCCGCCGCGGGCATGACGGCCGAGTTAGAGATGGCGACGGTGAAGGACGCGGCGTGGCCGACGCGCACTACCGGCGGATGATCAGGGCCAACCCGGGCAACTCGCTGAAGAGCCGATCTCACTGCCAGTAAGCAGACTGCGTCTTGAAGAGCGACATGCTAGTTTCACGGTGGCCTCTGAGGCGAGCCACCGTCGTCGCCTGCCTGCTTCGTAAATTGAAAAACTAGGTCCGACCACCTGTAAGATGAATCTGGGTGTTCTTGCTGGACTTAAGTGCAAGTTTTTATCCAGTTAGCGTCCTATGTAGCATATTTTGGATTAATATGACTAACTAATCCTGGATTAGTAAGTTGTGGTACCATCGGTGTCCACTTCGTAAGTTGTGGGACTAAAATGTTCCCGACGTGCAAGTTGTGGGAGTTAATTCCTGTATATTCGACTGTCTCGTCAAGAAGCCGCTAAGGATGACTCCAACGGGCCGACGCATCGAGTCCGCGCGCGTCCGTCCCTGTCCGCGCGAGCCAAAAACACGGCCCAACGGGGCGACGCAAACGGACCGCGGTCCGTTTTTCTGCCCGCCGCGACGCATTCCTGGCCCAAATTTGGGCCACGGATGCGTCGGGCGCGAACGCGCGGCGGAACGCAATTGTGTCCACCTCTGGTCCGCACTTCGGCCTCGCCGCCTCGGGCTCTCCCAAAACCCCAGTCCACACTCCAACCCTAGCCATGGCCGGTGCAGCCGCCGCCGGCCGCCGCCGCCTCCGACGCTGGACCTGCCGCCGCCGGCACCGCCTCGGCCTCCGGCCCCGCCGCTGGATGTGCGTCCAAAGCTGCAAAGAAACCAAAGAAGGAACTCACCGAAGAGCAGAGGGCCGCAGAGACCCAGAAGCGGGGCGACCGGAGGAGGAGGTTAAAGCAGGAGAAGCTCAACGCCGCCAAGCAGGCCGCCGCCGTGCCGGAGGACTCTGACCTCGTGTCCAGGGCCGCGACCGCTGCCCTCCTCCTGATTGGAATTACCTCGACGGCGGCCGCGGTCGGTGTCGCGACTGCGGCGGCCAGCTCCAACGCCTCGGCGGCCCGGCCGCCGTCGGTGTCGCGACTGCGGCGGCCAGCTCCAACGCCTCGGCGGCCCGGCCGCCAAGGTCGAGAACTTCCGCGACGGCACCATCGCCACCGTACGGGTACCTTCCGGGAACCATGCCGCCGCGGGTTTCCCCTACCTCAGGCGAATCCGCGCCCAGCCCAGTCGAGGTACCTTCGCTTGATCTGAACACGCCTACTACACCTTTGGCCGGGCACTCACCGGCGGCGCAGACTGCGGCCGCGCGTGCAGCTGCCCCGGCAGTGGTCGCCCGGCGCGTAACCTGTTCGGCGAAATGCCCAGGCCGTCGCCGGGTGACCCCAGGTACTACGAAGAGGTCCATGATGAAGGGGACGACGTCCTCCAGGACATGATCAGGGACAACAACGAGTACGCCGAGGACGATTACGATGCCGGCGATGATGAAGTTCCGCCGACCGGCCCCGATGTGATCAACATCGACAATGAGCCGGTTTTCGAAGGAGAGCTCGAGACCCAAGCCCGGGCAACGAAGAGAAAGATGAGCCAAAGGGGCGCCTCATTCACGGCCGAGGAAGATGTGCTCATTTGCGAGTCCTGGATCGAGGTTGGAACCAACCAAATTCTCGGGGCGGAGCAAAGAGGGACGGCATATTGGGGCCGGTTCACCAAGCGCTACAATGAATGTAGAATCCTACCGCCCCACAACATTCACACGTAGCGGACGGAGGTATCTATCTCCAAGAGGTGGCTCCACATATCCGCGGAGACGAGCAAGTTTTGCGGCTCCATTGAAAATGTTCAAGCCCGGCCAGCAAGTGGCTTCGGAGTGAATGAACATGTGAGTTTTGTGGCTCCTCTTCCCTTCTTTGGTTGCAAGCTTTGAAAACCTTGTACAATTTGTATGCCCAGGTGTTGCAAACTTTGGAAATTATTTTGGTTACTATAAATTTGTATGCCCAGATGTTGCAAGCTTTGGAAACCTTCAAGAGGCAATACAAGAAGGCCTTCACCTTGACCCATTGCTACCGGGCACTCAAGGACCAGCAGAAATGGAAGGCCCTCTACGCCTCCCTCAAAAATGGTGGACAACCCTTGATAAGGGAGAGGACACAACGGAAAAGGAAGGGAGGCCAAGGGGGAAGAACAACTCGAAGGCCGAGTTGAAACGAGATGCAACAACCCTTGCATTGCAAGAGACATTGAACGGGTTCCTAACCCAAAAGGACAAGGCTGTCGACAAGAAGGAGGAGAGGAGAAAAGGAACGCCTAGAGAGAGAGACGGCTTCCAAGCTCTTCTTCGAATTGCAAAAAAGAGACTCGACATAGAAGAAGAAAACGCCCGGACAAGAGCAAGGGAAGCCGATGCAAGAGCCAAGGAGGCCGAGGCTAGGGCCATGGAGGCCGAGGCAAAAGCAAAGGACATTGAGCTCGCCCTACGCCAAGAGGAGGCCAGGATCATGGACATGGATCTCTCGGCCTTCACCCCTACGAAGAAGGCCTACTACCTCAAGAAGCAAAGATACTATATGGACCGAGATTGATCAAATCTCGGTCGTTTTATTTATGTTGAACTATGGCCGATATGGCCGGAAAAACATGGCCGATGGCCGAAATTTATAATATTTTGGATATGTATGCAGACATGGCCCTATGAGGCCAGGATTATGTTTTATTTTAGATTCATATGCTTGCTATATACTTGGTTTGTTGCAATGTGATCACCATGGCCGAAAATGATCAAAAACCCTGGCCAGGCGGACTCGATGCGTCGGCCCATTGAGAGCACTGGCCAGAAAGGGGCGGACATGGGCCGGACGCGCGTCCGTTCCCCGACCCAAACGGACAAAACGCGAACCAAATTCGCGTCCGTTTGGATCGACCCGTTGGAGTCATCCTAACGTTGTCCGACCAGTGAACTGCCGACTGTCCGGTAGTAGCCGGGCCAACCTGAACGGTACAGAGAGCACGAGCGTCGGCACCATAGAAAATCACCACCCACCTGCGCGCACGCCGCTCCAGGTCAAAACGCTGGCCCACCTGCAGCGACCGCGATAACCAAGTGAGAGTGAGCCGCACCGAGCGAAGTCTCCCGTGCGCTGCTGAGAAGAGCGAGCAGAGTGTGAACTGTCGGAAATACCCCTGCTTTCCTCTCCTCCCCTTCCTCTCACCACCGCATCCCCTCCCGACCTCGCGCGCCGTCTCCGCCGCGATCTCTCCCTCACTCCTCCCCAAATCCCCAATCCCTCTCCCTCCCCGCCGCTCGGATCGCGCCCGTCCCGCTCCTCCGGCCCCACGCCCAACCCCGCCGAATTCCGCGCGCAATTGGAAGCCGATTCGGCTCGAATTCCAGCTCCGTCGCCCCTGGCCGGCCGTCCTCCGGCGTGGGTTTGGACGCGAATTCGGGCGGCCGGGAGGAGGGAGCCCCGCGGATCTAGGGTTTCGGAGCTAGGGTTTACCGCCGGCGATCTGGTGATGGTGCGGCGCGGCGCCGGCGACCGCCGAGGAGGGACCGATGCCGGGCTATGCGTGGACGCGGCGGTGAGCGGTTCCTCGTTCGGCATATGTGGCCGGCGGTAACTCGGTAGAGGCAGCAGCTCCACCATCGGCGCACGGACCAGCTACTTCCGGCCCGTGTGTCTTTCCGCCGCTCACAGCCCCTCACCCTCCCCAGCAGCGCCGCAGCAGCAGTCACCCGACTCCTTCTTCGTAAAGGTGCCACATCTGACGGGATTCGCTTTGGAATTTGATACTGTCCTAATTCCATTTCTGCTCCTGCTTGATTCTTTCATTGGTATACCGAAACTAGGGTACTCTGTAAGTTTGGGAGATTAGAGATAGTGGTCTCAAACATTTAAGGAAACTATGGGTTGAGTAAACTTGAGTTGTATCTATTGAATTGCATCCGAACACCAGTTCAGCCAAAAGCTCAAAGCTGAGGGGGAAAGATGGTTAATATACTCTCACACTCCCCTCAGGTTTAGCCTCTTCCAGACCTTAGACGTGGGATCACAGTAGGCCGCAACTATTTTATTCATCATGCGTCGCCGAGTCTTGCACTCTAGACCTCTTGTCTATGTTGCCATATCGAATTGCGCGTGCCGACCAGTTCACCAAAAAGCCCAAGCTGCTGGGGAAAGCTGCTCGATATTTTCAACGTTACTATGATTACTGTTCTGCTGCTGCTTGGCTTCTGTATACGGTAACTGGTTTGCTTTGTGAGCTTGTGAGATTAGCGGTGGTGGTCTCAAACACGTAAGGAAATTATGGGCCTGTTTGGATGGGAGCCCCATGTCGCCAAGCCAAAAAATTGGCGTTGACCAAGTGCTTGGGAATTGTTTGGATTGGAGCCCATCATTTGGCGTGCCAATGCTATCTTCAGCTCTCTAGTACAATTTCACGCCAAAAAGTTGGCCAGATGTGGGCGGCTGAAAGCCACGCCAATATTTTGGCTAGCCCGTGCTTTGGCGAGGCCAACCTAGGCAAAATCCAAACACACCCTATGTGTTGTTAAACTCGAGATGTATCTATTGAATGGCATGCACCGACCAGTTCACCCAAAAGCTCAAGCCGAGGGGGAAAGATGTTCAATATGTTTCAACACTCCCCCCCAGGTCTAGTTCTTTTAGACCTTATACATGCGATTGATGTAGGCCTCAACTATTTTATTTGTGCGTTCGGCAGGTCTTGAACTAGAGACATCTCGTTTTTTATACCAGTTGGATTCAATGTCTGAACAGTTTACCCAAAAGCTCAAGCAGAGGGGAAATATGGTCAATTTATTTCGACTTATTAGCACTAGATGCTAACATGCTGAAAGGTGGGTTGGTGAGCGTGCTAAAACGTATGTCGGGCATATAATTTGCCTTAGAGGAGTAACACAATTCCGTTTAAGGTGTTTTTTACGACGATTGGCAAGAAGTATTCAGTGAATATGCCTCTGATTTTTAATAAATCACAATACATTGGATATTGGTGAGGACGTGCGTGTCTCATTGTGAGTCGAGCCTTGCTCATGCTGGAGTTTAATACAATGGTGTGTTTTAACTGCTGTTTGTACATCTTCAGTTGTTGTTTGTTTTTCTGATGCACTACATACTAGGAAATTTCTAGACAGTTCGTGATTATCGAACTTCTATTCCAAACTAGGAAATAAGAGAAAAAGAGAGAAACGAGACTTAAATGCGAGTATATTGGTGTCTAGGTCTGCGGTTTAGTCTGGTTGGTGTTCTCCATGATGCATGTTACTTTTTTGGGGGAAGAAAGTACTTCTAGGTTTGATATAGTGGTTATTGTTGCGAACCACACACACAGAAACAAAAAACTCACATGATTCAACCTATACATATAACACACTTGATGGCCATCTTTCAATTGTCCGTGTGGGTCAATAACTCGGCTTTATCTGAATTACGTAATTTGTTATTACACATCACTTATTAGGAATTAAATCATTTAAACGACGGTGTTGTTGTGGCCTATTGTGAAATAAACTTTCAGTGAATGTAACGAAGGTCGTAATTTGTGATTGGATCCTGAACATGGTTATGCTTTCCAATTGATCATAGGTACCCGGGCTGATAACCAGTGCCTGTTCTGGAGAGTTTTTAATGCTTTGTTACATGGTCAACATACTTATCCTTTTTATGAACGTCTTACAGAATAGTGATATCAGAAACAAATGAATTATGTTGGTACACCTTTTGCTTGTACAATAATTGATAAATTTATAGAGCAGACTTGCTACATGAACTTGGGCGTTCTACAAATTTACACCAAGAAGACAACTTAATTGTTTTGCAGTTTGGCAGTGACAAGTAAACTGATATTTCTTTAAATAATGACGCTTAATTATGCTTCTTCACTCCATGATTTCCGAAGTATTAGGCTATGCTCATGCGCTTGCTGTTCTCTTGGTAACATGGAGATTATTTTGTTCCTAAAACAAATAATAATAGTTTATTTATTTTCAGGACGGACGAGAGATTCGAGTTGGCGACTGTGCTCTTTTTCGTGCTGTTGATGTTCCTCCTTTCATTGGATTGATACGTTGGATTGAGAAACAGGAAGAAAGCTATCCCAAGTTACGTGTAAGTTGGCTTTATAGACCTGTTGACGTTAAGCTCAACAAGGGCATACAACTGAACGCTGCTCCAAACGAGGTCTTCTACTCTTTCCACCAGGACGAGACATCTGCTGTCTCACTGCTCCATCCTTGTAAAGTTGCCTTTTTACGTAAAGGTGCTGAGCTGTCATCTGGAGTTTCTTCGTTTGTATGTCGGCGTGTATATGATATTGACAACAAGCGTTTATGGTGGCTTACCGACAGGGATTATATTAATGTAAGTTCTACAGCCACCTTTTCTTTTCTGTTTATTATACTTGCCGGTTCATGTGTGCAACTTATGGCCAGGAACGGCAGGACGAGGTAAATCGGCTCCTATACAGAACGAGGCTAGAAATGCATGGTGCAGTGCAGTCAGGTGAGCTTTCACCAATGCGGCCAAATGTTCCACAAGCTTCTCAGCAACTGAAGGCTGGTTCAGATGGTGCTCAAAATTGTGTTTCATCTAAAGGGAAGAAGAGGGATAGAGGTGAGCAAGGAATTGATCCAGCTAAGCGAGACCGGGATTGCCCCCCTAAGGTTGATGACAGTGAACCTGGAAATGATAAGGGGGACAATACAAAGTCCGAAATCGCAGAGATAACAGAAAAGGATGGGCTTCCTCATGTTGAAGCAGTCGAGAAGCTAGTTAATTTCATGCAACTTGATCAAATTGAACGGAAAATGGACTTCGCTGGTCGAGTAAGGCTTGCTGATATTATTGCAGCTACAGATAGTCCTGATTGTCTTAGCAGATTTATGCAACTAAGGGGCCTTCCGGTCTTCAATGATTGGCTTCAAGAGACTCACAAAGGGAAGTCTGGTGAAGGGGGCAGTCCTAAAGAAACTGATAAGCCCATTGAAGAACTTATCCTGGCCCTGCTTCGTGCACTAGCGAAATTGCCTATCAGTCTGGCTGCCTTACAAAGCTGCAGTATTGGGAAATCTGTCAATCACCTGCGTAGCTATAAAAATCCGGAGATACAGAGGAAGGCTAAATGTCTTGTTGATAGCTGGAAGAAGCGTGTTGACGCTGAAATGAAGTCGACTGATGCAAAACCTGTGGTATCAGGTCAAGCTGTTTCCTGGTCAGGGAAAGTGGGGTTTCCAGAAATTTCTAGTACTGGAAATGGACGAAGTGGCTCAAGTGAGTCCAGTCCAAAAAATGCAATGTTTTATCTATCTTCACCAAAGGCTTTGAGTGCTACACCTGGTGCGGCTGATGCTGTTGCAAAGTCAAATCCTTTCACATCTGGCTCATCAAAATTGCAACACGTGCAACCAGCAAATGCCTCTACCAACTTGAAGGACTCACCCTGCAAATCAGCTGCTGGGACCTGTGGCCCTGATTTTCCTACCGTGAAAGAGGAGAAAAGTTGCAGTTCAAGCCAATCACTGAATAACAGCCAGTCATGCTCTAGTGATCCTGGAAAAACAGTTGGTTCTTCCAAGGAAGATGCACGAAGCTCAACTGCTGCTTCAGCAAATGCTAGTAAAATATCTGGACGTGGCCATCGAAGGGCAACAAATGGGCTTCTTGGTTCTGGATTCCAGAAGGAAGCTGCTTTGGGAAGGTCCAGCCCGTTGACGTTCTTCATTTCAGGAAAGATCAACACAATCTGTGTGGCATGTGAGAAAGGAGCTGACACAACGCACGCCAATAATAATAAATTGATAGTTCGTTTTCCAAATCCAGGTCGTAGCCCTGGTAGGAGCACAAGTGGGGGCTCTTGTGAGGAGCCATCAGTTTCCGGGAATAGAGGTTCATCTCCCTTTCGTGCAGACAAGCATGAACAAAGTCATCGTAGGGTGAAAATGAAGGTTGAACATTCTCAGGCTCATTTAGGTTCTGATGCTAATGCCGAGCCTGAGAAAATCAATAATATTAATGGAACTGCAGGTTCCGGGGAAGGTGATAAACCAGCTTGTGGTATGTTGGATGGTGACTGTAGCAGGACTGCCGAAGATGCTGGTAAGGATGCATGTGCATCACGACTTAAATGTTCATCAGATATGGATGAAAAAGCCAACTGCTTGGGTGAAACCAGGGCACAGAACTCGTTCAGCCCTTTGAATGCTTTGATTGAAATCAAGTACTCTGATGCTAGTCAGTCCATGCAAGCTGGAGATGATACAGCAATGAATCTTCTTGCTAGTGTTGCTGGAGAAGTATCTAAATCTGAACTGATTATGTCATCTGCTTCACCGCCGAATTCATCTGCAAATAAGCTGGGCTATGAAGGTGAGAATATTGAGAAGCTAAAAGTAGAGTGTGATACGGGCCCATCACAGCACCCACGGCCATCAGACGTTGAGAAAGTCATCTCTGAGAAGGAAGACAAAAATTGTGCTTTTTTGGCCGTAAAGGAAGAACGCCATACGAGGAATTCTGGCGACAACAAGGGCACAACGCCTACTAGGCTATCTCCTCTACCTGGGACAGATTCTAAAGTTGTCGAATCTTCTGCTAAGACTGATACAAAGTTCAATATGAAATCATCGGCAAGGAATGCAAGTACTGTCCGTGAAAAAGTTGAAGATGGTTGTACAACCAGTTCTAATGTTGACACTTCATTAGGTGATCAATTAAGTCTGGTTATTCAAAATAGATTTACTGACAACAGTGCTGCTGATAAATTGGATTCGAAACCTTCATTCTCATCTTCGACTGCGGGTGAAAAAGTTGTTGGTGGTCTACTGGTTTGTAATAAAGTTCTGAAAGAGCATGAGAGAAAAGAACAGCCTTCTCCACTTCAGCTGGTGTTACCAAATTAGATGTGTCAGTCGTGTTGCCACTTGGTGCAGAAAATGGGATTGGTGTGATTAAAGAATCAAAAGACAGTTCCAGTGAATCAAGCAGTCAAGGAAAACCTACTGCTATCATATCTCAGGATACTGAGCATAGTGCAAGGCACAGTTCAAAGAAACTGAGCAATGATGGAGGTGGAAAAGAGGACGTTGTCTCATCAGATGAGGGTTCTTCTATAGCTGTCAAAGCCAAGTCAAATGGTACAGCTAAGCTTGACTTCGATTTAAATGAACTCGGGGACGAGGGGAATCACGAGCCAGCTACCTCTCCTGTTATATGTTCTTCCGCAATTCATTTACCTGGTCTTTCTCCATTCGTGTCACCTATTTTAAGTGGTCTGCCTGCCCAAATAACAGTTGCTGCTCCAGCTAAAGGACCTTTTGTCCCTCCTGAAAACCTATTAAGAGTGAAGCCGGAGCTGGGTGGAAAGGCTCAGCAGCTACAAGTGCATTTCGTCCTGCGGAACCACGGAAGGTTTTAGGGATGTTTCTTACTGCACCTGATATTGCAGTATCAGGTGCTGCAGGGAAGCAGTCTCGCCAAGCATTCGACATTGATCTAAATGTAGCAGATGACCAAGTAGAAGAAGATATCTCACAGAGTTCTGCTCAGACAACAGGTTCTGGATCTGGCAACCCTAGGAGTCGCAGTGGTCCTGTTGAAGTGCTGGCATCGAACTTGACTTGAATAGGGCAGATGAAGTTGTAGAGAATACCAATTTATCTCAAATGCATCCCACAGAGTTGACGTCGCATTGTTGCCAGCAAGACCCTTGCCAGGAGGTTTACCGAACACTAATAGAAACAGCTCAAGGAACTTCTTTGATCTCAATAACGGACCAAGCCTTGAGGAAGCTAGCACAGAACCTGCACAAAGGAGCCTCTCATCTAGAGGTGCTAGCAGCATACCATTCCTACCTCAAGTTGGTGGCTTTAGAATAAACAGTGCTGAAATTAGTAACATGTCACCATGGTATGCTTCCGCCAATCCAGGTGGTCCTGTAGCTATGCAGTCGTTTTTCCCTGCTAGAGGAGAACATCCTTACCCAATTGAAACAGCACCGGAACCCAGAGGATCATCGCGACAGCGCCAGACAGTGGCCATTTCGGAAGTGATTCCTCAAGGCCTCCAGTTATTTCCACACCTCCAGCCATGGTTTTTCACCCTCCTGCAGCATATCAATATGCAGGATTTCCTTTCGCCCCAGTGTTCACCTTCAAACAGCAGGGTTTCCGATTGGATCGACACCATATGCTAATTCTGACCTACAGGAGTTCCATATTTTCCAACGATGGCTCCATCGTTTGCTGGGCCAACAGGTGCATTACCTGCCCAGCATGCAAGGCAGTATGCAATAAGCCTTCCTGAAGGTAGCAGTAGTGAGGGACATGACAGTAATTGGAAATGGAGAAGACAGGGGCTTGATCTTAATTCTGGCCCTGGAAGTATAGATGTAGAAGGGAAGGATGAACGGTTACCTCTATCGGTTAGACAAAATTTGATCACACCGCCACAAGCCTTTGTGGAGGAACAAGCGAGAATGTACCAGATGCCTGGTGTAGGAATTAAGCGGAAGGAACCTGAAGGCAGTTGGGATGCTGAAAGATCGTCATACAAGCAATTATCATGGCAATAAGAACTTTATGGAGATCTCCTTGCAGCGACTTCAGTGTCTGGTGAGCCTGTATGTACCACAGCACTGACTTTAATAGCCCATTCAGCTCAGTTTTTTTCTTGTCAAGTTAACTAATCAATGGTGCTTTTATTCGCAGGGGCAACTGCAGTGGGAGCCAGGCTTGTATTGCACCCCTGTGGCCATGCTGGGATATACAACTCACATAGATTCATCTCTCTGATGATATGAACTGTGAGAGGAACAAACTTCGTTGTAATTGATGTAAATGTAAATCATATCCATAGTTTCCAGGAAACAGTTTTCCTTGGCTCCAGCAGTTGCTTTGCTAGAGTTCTGTATCTGCCAGGCTTGGCTTCTATTTAACCCAGGAGGGCATGGATTTGGAGATGGAATGTTTATGGCCCTGGGCATCTTCAAACATCAGGAACCGCTGTAATTAGTTTCGGTTGGTTTGTTTTTATGTTTTGTTTTGATAAACAGATTTTCACCTTGCTGAGGATATCTGCCAGCTTAACATATGATTTAGATGTGAAATGTATTCTGCTGGGAAGCATTGCATCAGTTGACCAGGAGGAAATAATTTGCCGTGATTAACGTACTGCGTTGTAGTGCACACCAAGCTTGTCTGTTGGTTTACATGTGCCTTTGGCCATGCATGCATCAGCTGTTTTCGTGTTAACTGTGTGCTATACCACGTGTAGCTGCATCTTGCTCCATCTTCCAGAATCTACTGCTGTCTATATTTGCAGCAACTATATTCTTGGTGAGGAAGTGAGCCTTGCTTGTGAAATATTACTATATCGGTGTTATCTGTTGCGTTAGTAACATGTGAATTTGCTCTTCCCGTAAGTTCTTGGCTTTGTTTTCAAATTGTCAGCATCATCACTGTGCTCTGATTCCAGTTGTCGAAGTGAAAAACTTCAGTCGTCAGACAAATTGGCACACAAATAAGATTTTTTAATGTTTGCTTTCGGCGTTATCACAAAATCACGTAGCAATAGACTAACTGAAAATACAAAAGGGTTGCGATTTTGCCACGACAAAACAAAATCTCGTTTGGCTCTACAGAACTTCCTAACACAACGAAAGCTAGTAATCACCCAGACGTGTTCTGCAGTACATAAGCAGGCTAGCTTTTACCATCTACCTCTAGTAATTAATTACCAACGATGCAAATATACACATTAACTGCGCAATCAGCACATCCGGATAGGCGAGAGACCACTTCCATCGTTCAGGATTTGAAGCATAGCATTTTCCTTCCACCGAAGACGTTCCTGCGATCATAATACGAGAATATTAATGTCAGAACAAATATAATACAGGCGCTAACTCTAATGATTTAGTAGCACATTTGTTTCACACATTCTAGAACAAAACCATAACTAACTTCAAAATGTCTTAATGCATGGTTTGGCAAATTAAAACAGTGAGACAAGCATGTTGTCTGCTGGACAGGATTGGCAGGGCTCAAATCACTTTGAATTTCTTACACAAATTCTAATTCCAGGACAGTGATTCAGAAGGATCGTCTAAGAAATGTATGTATGACCAGAAAATAGCTTAACACTAATCACTCCCTCCAGTTTGCTAAAACTTGTCATTTTGGGTAGGTTTAGGCAAAGTCAAACTTTAGAAACTTTGACTACCAACATCTTCAAAAACATTTAGATTCAGTGCTAAAAATTATGGGCATAATTTTATCTCGACAAGTACTTCTATAACATAAATTTAAGTAATTATAAACATATTATAATATAAAACATTCGTCAAAGTTGCATGTTGAAGACTGTGACAATGTCCAAAACGATAACTAGTAGAAGGAAGAAAAACCGTAAGTGTCATATTTACTTACATCATTGAACAACCCCGTCGTTGTTTCCTTTTCTTCTTTTCTCTTAGCTTAGTTGGGGGTTGGATTACTACCTTGATAGCAGCATCAAAGACGGCTTTCACATTCTACATGTTGCACAAAAGTAAAGAACTTTCAGCTGACAGGTTTAACGCATCAAAGAAAGCCATATGGTTCTCTTACAGAAGCTTCACCTGCTGTGTCTTTGAGCTGCACTCTATGTAATATAAAGCACCAACTTGTTTCCGAAGCTCCTCCCCCTGTGGAAACGGCAAGGAAAAGATTAAGCTTTCAGAAGCCAGATACATTCATCGTTTCATCTCTTAAGTCTCAAGGTAAAGAATATCCAAAGTTCTACCTGTGCTGTGGTAACAGGTATCATGCCAGGATGGTCCAGCAAGTAATGCTTGTCTTCACGAAGATCTGGAAGCGACATAATGGTTCGTGAATTCAGTACCTTATTTAACTAAGGAATGATATTTTCGTTATAACTATAAAGGGTAAGATGATATTAAACTGGGTGTTCTTGATAGCGCATTAGGATTACTAATCTCAGCAGCAAATGAATTGTCAATAATCTTGTTCAGGAGTACCTAGTTGAGGGACTGAATTTTTCATTGTCGTGTCTAAACACGATTTTTCATCCAGTCCAACATGTAAACAACCTTAAAGCTTACCATATTTACTAAGCTTCACTAGACAGACTATTTGGTAGCCAGCCATTTAGACGATGACCTCAATAGACAAAATATTATTTGGTCCCCAACCACATAGACGATAACCTGTCTACACTACAAAGATCACTATCACTGGTTTAACAACCTAACCAAATTCCAACAATGCTGAGACAAGAAGATGCTAACCAGTTACAACGTAACAGGATAAAATACACAATCATACTACCAACCCCACCCACCCACCACCTATATACACAGTTACGCAAGAATAAGCTTTCGTTGTCAACACAACTCACCTAGTTTTGTGCCTACCAACACAACAGGCACGCCAGGCGCGTAATGTTGAAGCTCCGGTATCCACTGAAGGGGAAACAACAGAGTAAAGAACATTCAAATCTCTTGGCATTTCCAGATAAATAGGAACACACGTCTGAGAAATGACGAGAGAGCGTTTCAGCACCTTCTTCATAATATTCTCATAGCTGGCTCGGCTCACAAGCGAGAAGGCAAGAACAAAAACATCAGCTCCACGGTAGCTTAGAGGCCTCAGTCGGTTGTAATCTTCCTGCCCTGGAAACGATGGTATCATGTGAGCTCCCCAGTTACGCAGTGAACCGTCAAAACATAACATTTGCAACTGTGATGTGCAATTTGAGAAACCTAGAAACCATAGGTGCATTAGGACAGAGAAAGTAGTCAAATCAAGAGGCATACCGGCAGTATCCCAAAGGCCCAAGTTCACGGTGGTGCCGTCCGCAACTACGTTTGCGCTGAAATTGTCGAACACCGTAGGTATGTAGTCCTGCCAAAACAAATGCCCGTCACAAAATTGAGAAATTGGGAAGATCTTTTCCACAGCACATTCTCTAATAATACAAAATCACCCCTAGTTCTGAAAATAGCTAGTATGTCCCGAAATGACGGAATGAAACATCTGCCTTTACTAGGAAGCTCGCGCCTACGGCGCCACAAGAACCGGCTACAGAAACAGGGGAGGAGGGACGGCAAGGGTTTGCTCACGGTGGGGAACTTGTTGCTGGTGTAGCAGATGAGCATGCAGGTCTTGCCGACGGCGCCGTCGCCGACCGTGACGCACTTGATGAACCGGGAAGCGCTGGACGCCATGGCCGCCGCACGCGTCTCCGATTCCCCGGAGCTCGAGGAGGGGGAGGGGCGGGACGGAAGAGGGTGCGAGGAGAGGGGGAGGGAGCGGAGCGGGGCGGTGGAGTTCTTGCTGAGTTGCTGTGGTTGGGGTGTTTGGTGCGTGACTTCTTGGAGAAGTGAAGAGGGTCACCGGTCACATGCTTCGCACCTCAGTAGTACTGTCCTGAGAGTAGAGAGAAGCAGAGGACCAACCCCCCTTGTCGTGCTTGTTTTGGTGGGAGTGAATTGCAAGTCTAGGACCCGTGAATTTATCGTGATATTTTTGGAGGCAACATGAGTAAATGTATAGTGGGAATTCATGCCTCACCCTATCTATATGGATGTGGCAGTGGCTTCTAATGTGAAATGGAATCTAAGTCCCCGTCTTAGCAGAACTTACTACTAGGAAATTCTCATTTAGCAAATTGGTAGCATTTTCTACAAAATTATGTAAATACATAAAAAATATAAAGTATAATAATAGTGTTACATGAAATCTAAGTCCCCGTCTTAGCTGAACTTACTACTATTGGGGCACTATCTTGTTCCGAAAGCTGGATCCAGTATTATGCTTAGATATCAAAGAGTTTTGTGTATTAACAATAAATGTGGATACATCATTATGATTGCTTTCTTGAGGAGAAAAGGTGGGAAATTTCCTCACCACAATGTTTTACCTCCAAAGTACCAATTCAAAATGCTAAAAATTGTAGATGTGCCAATAGTGTATAATTTTATAGTGAATTAGAAGTTTAGAGGTGTCGACTGTTGGTTATTTGTGAAGATGTTAATTTTCCTTGGCTATTTCCTCTGAAATGTGCAAACCCTGCAGGACAACTATTTTTATTAGCTATGCAATAGATCGAATATTACTACACTCATCATGTCAAATCTATGTTATAAATAGAACTTACACTATCCGTATCATTAAGCATACATGCACAAAGTTTTTATGTGTTTTGGAATTTTTTCTTTATTCCAAGTTATCCTGCATCATAACTTTGATCGAAGTAAAAAAAAAGATTGGCAAAGTATATATATAAAATTAACATATATATTACCAAATCGATATTATGTGAACCATCATGAATATATTTTAATATTGTATGCAGATATTGTAAAATGTTGATATTTCCCTATATACTTGGTTCAACTTAACAATAAACTTGACCAAATCTGAACACACCGGATAATTGGGAATACAGCAAGTACATCGTTAGTCTTTTGCAAACAATTCTTAAATTCTCATTTAGCAAATTGGTAGTATTTTCTACAAAATCATGTAAATACATAAAAATATAAAGTAGAATAATAGTGTTACATGAAATCTAAGTCCCCGTCTAGCTGAACTTACTACTATTGGGGCACTATCTTGTTTCGAAAGCTGGATCTACTATTATGCTTAGATATCAAGAGTTTTGTGTATTAACAATAAATGTGGATATATACATCATTATGATTGTTTTTCTTGAGGAGAAAAGGTGGGAAATTTCCTCACCACAATGTTTTACCTCCAAAGTACAAATTCAAAATGCTAAAAATTGTAGATGTGCCAATAGTGTATAATTTTATAGTGAATTAGAAGTTTAGAGGTGTCGACTGTTGGTTATTTGTGAAGATGTTAATTTTCCTTGGCTATTTCCTCTGAAATGTGCAAACCCTGCAGGACAACTATTTTTATTAGCTATGCAATAGATCGAATATTACTACACTCATCATGTCAAATCTATGTTATAAATAGAACTTACACTATCCGTATCATTAAGCATACATGCACAAAGTTTTTATGTGTTTTGGAATTTTTTCTTTATTCCAAGTTATCCTGCATCATAACTTTGATCGAAGTAAAAAAAAAGATTGGCAAAGTATATATAAAAAATTAACATATATATTACCAAATCGATATTATGTGAACCATCATGAATATATTTTAATATTGTATGCAGATATTGTAAAATGTTGATATTTCCCTATATACTTGGTTCAACTTAACAATAAACTTGACCAAATCTGAACACACCGGATAATTGGGAATACAGCAAGTACATCGTTAGTCTTTTGCAAACAATTCTTAAATTCTCATTTAGCAAATTGGTAGTATTTTCTACAAAATCATGTAAATACATAAAAATATAAAGTAGAATAATAGTGTTACATGAAATCTAAGTCCCCGTCTAGCTGAACTTACTACTATTGGGGCACTATCTTGTTTCGAAAGCTGGATCTACTATTATGCTTAGATATCAAGAGTTTTGTGTATTAACAATAAATGTGGATATATACATCATTATGATTGTTTTTCTTGAGGAGAAAAGGTGGGAAATTTCCTCACCACAATGTTTTACCTCCAAAGTACAAATTCAAAATGCTAAAAATTGTAGATGTGCCAATAGTGTATAATTTTATAGTGAATTAGAAGTTTAGAGGTGTCGACTGTTGGTTATTTGTGAAGATGTTAATTTTCCTTGGCTATTTCCTCTGAAATGTGCAAACCCTGCAGGACAACTATTTTTATTAGCTATGCAATAGATCGAATATTACTACACACATCATGTCAAATCTATGTTATAAATAGAACTTACACTATCCGTATCGTTAAGCATACATGCACAAAGTTTTTATGTGTTTTGGAATTTTTTCTTTATTCCAAGTTATCCTGCGTCAAAACTTTGATCGAAGTAAAAAAAAAAGATTGGCAAAGTATATATAAAAAATTAACATATATATTACCAAATCGATATTATGTGAACCATCATGAATATATTTTAATATTGTATGCAGATATTGTAAAATGTTGATATTTCCCTATATACTTGGTTCAACTTAACAATAAACTTGACCAAATATGAACACACCGGATAATTGGGAATACAACAAGTACATCGTTAGTCTTTTGCAAACAATTCTTAAATTCTCATTTAGCAAATTGGTAGCATTTTCTACAAAATCATGTAAATACATAAAAATATAAAGTAGAATAATAGTGTTACATGAAATCTAAGTCCCCGTCTAGCTGAACTTACTACTATTGGGGCACTATCTTGTTTCGAAAGCTGGATCTAGTATTATGCTTAGATATCAAGAGTTTTGTGTATTAACAATAAATGTGGATATATACATCATTATGATTGTTTTTCTTGAGGAGAAAAGGTGGGAAATTTCCTCACCACAATGTTTTACCTCCAAAGTACCAATTCAAAATGTTAAAAATTGTAGATGTGCACCTAGTGTATAATTTTATAGTGAAATTGAAGTTTAGAGGTGTTGACTGTTGGTTATTTGTGAATATTCATATTCCTTGGCTATTTCCTCTGAAATGTGCAAACCTGCAGGGCAATTATTTCCATTAGCTATGCAATAGATCGAATATTACTACACACATCATGTCAAATATATGCTACGAACTGAACTTACACTATCCATACTAGTCATAAAGACAAACCTACCGACTAAATCATTTAATGTTCCCACCTTTTACAATGGGATCTGCCTGGGAACTTACACTATCCATACTAGTCATAAATACAAACTTACCGACTAAATCATTTAATGTTCCCACCTTTTACAATGTGATCTTCCTGGGGCTCAAGCGACTGCTGTCGCCGCATCTCATCCCATGGTTTCACGTCGTCTTCAACCTCCAGCAAGATAATTCCCACCCCGAACCCTAATCCCCGCACAACGAAACTCCGTCCTCAAAATTGTCGGTGGTGGGTGTTGCTCCGCTTAGCGGAGCAATCTCTGGCCAGATTAGCGTGACGAACGAATCTCATGGTCGATAAATTAAATGTATTTTAACAAAATACAAGCGACTGTGTTTTAGAAAATCTATTTCCAATGTAGATTTTCTTCACTTTTCGTAGACCCATATACATGAGTAAATTGCTAGCGTTAAATCATAGTACACGTTATAAAATTAGAGTGTGATGGAATTTGGCAATACAAAAAATCCAGCTCCATTAGTTTCGCATGAAATGTATATATTTTACACATATAATCATGTGTTGAGCTATATTAGTGAACATAAAGATACTAGACGTTTGCAATTATGGAAATCTTCAAGATTCCAACAAGTGCCAAAAAAGCCAAAAAGTGCAACATTATATTCCCAAACTTGATTTTCAGATGCAAAAATTCTACCTAATCCACTAGAAGTCTTCGGGAGAAAGCAATGGATTTCTACATCCATTGGTGATGCTAGATGCCCTTTGTCTTTTTGATATTTACTAGACTCCATTGGGTACAGAAAGTGATATCATCTATGCTATGTTTTGCACTCCAAGTAAAGAAAAGATATTCTACTTCAATACCACATAAAGAAAAAAGGAGCAACTTCTCCACCATAATTGCCTACGTAATTTTCGCTTCACTTACGTTATTAAGCATCTTGAGACTGGAGTGTAACTGTCACTACATAACCGAATATGCTGTTTTGAGAAAATATTTGCAATTTTTTTTTTTTTTTTTTTGAGAACACAGTACAACACAGACGCTCACAAATACGCACATACACTCACCCCTATGAACGCACGCACGCACACCCTACCCCTATGAGCACCTCTGAAGGACTGAGCCGGCAGATCTTGAGGTTGACGAAGTCACCACAGGCGCCTCGCTGTTGACGGGCACGTCACCTACCACTGAAAGAATAGCGCCGGATAATCCTGGAATAAATCCAGGTAAATGCAAACGCCCATGCCAAGTCTAGGACTTGAACCTGGGTGGGCTGGTTCCACCACAGGGAACCCAACCATCAGAGCCAAGCTCCGTTTGCAAAATATTTGCAATTTGATGTCCAAATATTTGATGTAAATTGAACAAGTGGATCGATGCCCAAATATCTAATTACCAGGTGCAACGATCGTAAGCAATTTAACAAAGAATTATTAGCAATTTGTTTACATAGTAGAACAAATCCAAGTTGAAACAGTTCCGCGTCACTCTAGCTTACCTGTCTTTGCTCAACATTGTTTTGGCCTTTCCTCTTGGAAGTTCTTACACCTTCGCCGTACACACTGCACAGCATAGATGATATCATGGTGTCTTCAACTGCTCACCAAATCATTTGTAAATGAAATTCTCATTATTGCAAAGGTTAGCACTACCGTAGAAAAACCGTCGATGACGAATCATGGTGTCTTTGCCTCTCTGTTTCCTTTTCCATCTCAACTACTGCAGAAAAGAGGAACGGAGCAGTCTTCTCTCGTCATAAACAAACCACCATTTTACAAAGTCAAATCAATGACCAAAGCACTGGCCAATCTATAAAACCAAATCATGGATAAAGCACCCATCAATTTGATAGGGTCAAATCATCATGACAAAAGCATCCACCAACTTAATCAAAACATGGCGAACAGCATTGTTATAGTTATTACCCTCTTGGCAATTGCATGGCACCTTTGCTTGTCCCATACGATGAGTAGAGATCGATTCACATCGATGCAAATGGTAAGGTGGGGACATTAAAAAAAAAGGAAGCAAGCTCCAAACGCCAGACATTGATCTAGTACTACCGCTTCACTTTTGAGTGTGATAGATGCATTGATACGTGCGCATCATGAGAAAAATCCAAAGGGGCTTCTGATCTGGTGCCGCGTTGCACGGAGACAGAGATGAAGGCATCGAAACAGTAGTACAGTACGTGTTTGGGATATTGATTAGGACGAAGGATCGGACGAAAAAGGCCTCGGCTTTACTTGATCGAACGTGTGCATGATTTGTTTATTGGAACGCAAACGATCGATCCGAAAGGTTGTTCTTTGTGCCGAAAGCAAGGCGGCTCCTTGCAACCCAAGGTTTGCAGCACTTGTGCTTGCGCATCGATCCCCTCGTTCATACTACTGGTAGCATGCAGTACTCAATTTGGTCATCATAGGAAGTGGGAACAGCTAAGATCTTAATTCATCATCACGATTCGGTACAACTTATCTCAAGAGGGCCACCATCCCTGGTATGAAGGGGATCCGTCGGACTCGGACCCCCCGAGCGACAACGAGGAGGAGGAGGCGGTCTACACCGACGACATCGACAATGACGCCAACGCCGAGGAGCACGATGGCGAGGACGACGACAACGACCACAGCCAGGACGACGACGACGAATAGATGATTAGTTGGAAATATTTCTATGTAATGAAGAAGAAAAACATTTGTAAAAATATATACTTTTGTTCCGATGAAAAAAACCTTTACTTTATCGGATTTGATTCTATTTTTAGTTTAATGAAGAAGAAGAAACATGCGAATTTAATCGATTAGTTGCACGTGCCCCTTTCCAATCGTCCATTTAATTAGGTGGATTAGGCATGCGGAGCGCGCACACAAAGGAACCACGTCTTAATCAAAAAATTAAATATTGATCATGATTTAATAAACGGATTATCTCCAAACATCGTAGTTATGAATGAAATGGTGCTGGATGTGGAACGTTTAATTAAGTTCAAATATATGGTACTGGAATATTTATAATTTCGATCACATATATCGATAAAAAAAGTCAATGTTTAATCTTTGGATTATTCTGAGGTCAAATAGGTTTTTTCGAATGTCTATTTGAAGTTAGAAGAGCCCGAGTATAAAATTCTTTTTGCAATGTGAGCGCGCAGTCGTGTTTATACACTGAGAAGAACAAATCAAAATAGGACAGGAAACTAAAAATCCCTGTATGTGCGCTCGCATTTCAAAAAAAAAGGTTTATACTCTATATCCAACCTACTAATTCTTTATGGATCCTGTTACTCCTTGCTTTTCACTCCAGCTTTGAGGGGTGGAGGAAGAGATCTAAATATAGGGCTAATAGGCATGATTTTGTACTTATTTTTAGAAATTGGAGAAGCCTGAAAAGATGTTTAAGCTGATAAGAGGGGAGCTGTTTGGCAGCTACACAAGTACAACATATTCATTATCTCTATCTACATGTTAAATTTAAGTTTTGGTCCATAGAATTTAATTTTTTCACAATTTGTGGCTAGCTAACTTGTGAAATTTCCAAATGGACTAAGCTATATGCAGGACCGATCCAATGGAAAATTTGGTCTAGGGTGAATCAAAAGGAATACAATTTGTACTAAACTTTAATATTTCTCTATATCTTAGTTAGAATTTTATAGTAGTGTAGAATTATGAGATTGGTTCAATACGATGGATGTATTATTGAGCCTCATGGGCGAGTATATATAGGAGTACAAAGGACCGACTTGGAGTACAAGACAAGAAACAAATCCTATCTCTACCATATCTTTCCGTATCACAAATATACTCTAACATCCCCCCGCAATCGTAGCGGTAGCATCGTGAACAACTGGAACGTCGCGGACGGTCAGACTGGAGAGAAACCGAAGTAGAATCAAGTAAGCTGACATCCCCCCGCAGTAGGAGCGGGAACGTCGTGGACGGTGCCGCGGCGCCGATGCTTGGAATGTAGAGGAAGCTGATGAGGAGCTCAAGCGAGGTGATAGCCCTTTTTGCCTATGTCGAGGGAGCCGGCGGTGTAGCCTTGGTCGGGGTAGCCATGCGAGGGGTCGCCGTGGTCGATGTCGTGGTCGGGGTTGCCGGTGTCGAAATAGACGCACATGAAGCCGCATGCGCATAGGGCGCGAGGAGAGTGACAGAGACGCGTTGAGGCAGTCGTCGAGGATGCCGATGCCGGAGACGACGCAGTACAAGCCGTCGAGGATGAGGTGTGGCCATTGTTTTGCCAGAACAAGGCGCACGTCGGGGACGAAGGCATACTCCGGCTTTGCCAGAGCCGAGTACGCATAGAAGAACTCGGTGACGTAGTCGAGGCAGTCGTTGAGGAGGAAGCCAATGCCGAAGACATTGTCGAAGCCGATGAAGACGAGGCGCCGACCCGAGCTTGACAGACTCGGGGACGAAGGCACGTACCGGTGTTGCCAGTACTGTTCGTGCGAGGGCAGGGACCACCATGAACCATACGCCAGTGTCGGAGGGACTAGCAGAGGAGGACTCGACGACGGTTGCGGCGCCAATCGGCGTGGGGTAGAAGGTGCCGATATCGTCCGCGGTTGTCGGAGTAGACGTAGTCGGGGATGAGAAGATGACGCTGGCGACGAGGTCGTGGTGGACGAAGACGTAGAAGACGGCGAAGGCAGCGGTGGCCTGGAGTGGCCATGCTGGACGCCTGGATAAGGTGTGATCGGCGGGACCTACGACGGCCGGAGTGGCCAAGCAGGTTACCTGTAGAGGTGCGGTGGCGGTACTCGAAGTAGGCGAGGAAGAACCCGATGGCGTGACGAAGACCATGCGCGGACGTTGGTGACCCGCGCGACGTCGGTGCGTGGAGGACGGCGAAGAAGACTATGTGCCGCGGCGCTACAGCCTAAAGGGGCGACGCAGCAGCAGCACGCAGGTCGGGGCGATGGTGGGGAAGACTGCGGGGCGCGAGTCGTTGCAGCGCCTAGGTGCCGCCGGCGGCGTACACGCCTGGGAAGGCGTGTTGGCAGTCGGCAACATGGACCAAAGGCGGCGGCGCGGCGCCCCGAAGTGGCGACGCGGCGGCAGCCCGTAGCTCGATCGGTGGTAGGCGCGTGCTCAGGGACGTGCTTGGCGTAGACATGCGTGCGATCGGGTGATCGGACCGACACGGCGCGGTATGCGCCATGGCGGCGACGACGACGCGCAGATCGAAGTCGATGGCGAAGTTGTCGGTGAAGTCCCGGTCGATGACGGCGAAGATGAACCGGCGATGGAGACCGTGCTGACGAGGGAAGCCGGCTGCGACGCGTCGAGGCGTCCCTTAGACGGCGCGTCCGGCCTTGCTGCGCGGTGAGCGGGCCGGATCAGGTCGATGCCATTGTTGGAGTAGAGGCGTGAGAAGACGACGGGCGGTGGGCGACACAATCCGATCTATGATCGGCAAACCAAAAAAGAAAACGCCGGTCGAGCGACCGGCGGAGAAAAAAAAACGATCTATAGATCGAAAAAAAGGACTCTAGGGCAGCCGATCAACCGACCGGCGGACGAACCCTAGGTACGGGCGGCGCGGCTCCCGGCAGAGATCATGGAGGTCGACCTCCCCGGGGGCGGCGCGGTGCGGAAGCGCGGCGGCGGCTAGGTCAGATCGTGCCGATCTGATAACATGTAGAATTATGAGATTGACGGAATATGACAGATGTATTATTGAGCCTCATGGGCGAGTATATATAGGAGTACAAAGGACCGACTTGGAGTAGAAGACAAGAAACAAATCCTATCTCTACCATATCTTTCCGTATCACAAATATACTCTAACAAGTAGTACAAGTAGAATTTTATATTTGTTAATATAGTTTAACCATAGAACTGACAATGTTTATTAAATATTATTTGGTGTTTTTATCTAAAAATCATTAAATGACATTAAACTATGTTTTGTAAAATAGTGTATTCTAGAAATACCTTTTGTACAATGCATAATCTACATGATTTATATGTATTTATCGAAACACTTGGTCAAGAGTATGATCTAACAAATATCCCAATACTAGTTTCTAGTGTATGATTAAATAATGATATTATAGAAATTTCTAGAATATAAATTGAACCAATGACATATATTCTTTACTCTCTTTTCCTAATCAAAATTGCTAGCAAGTAAAATTTAACCAAGTGTGTCTGTTATATATTTTGTATTGAACCAACTCTTCTTAAAGTAATCATCGATGAACTTCCGATATTTTGTATATGTAAATTTTATTTATAGATATGCTCTTATTGATTATGCTTGTTATAAGCTTGTGTATACAAGCGCCTACTTGTCTATAAAATAAAAAAGTGTCGCACTGAATTAAACATAAAAAATTAGTTACATAAATTTCCGTAAAATCTGCACCAGGGCTCACTAATGCCCACCTTATCCACACCGTGCCTCCAACAAGGCGGCGGAGTGCCACAATCCACTATGTGTTTCCTTGAATGTGACAATCAAAACCACAAGGTTGGAGCTATCTCCACAAATTAATTGGAGTCTCCTAACAGTATTCCAAAGCTCATGACCGCAAAGGCCAAGCTCCAACACAACCACTTTTGTCTAGGTTTCCAAGGAAGCAAGGAGTAACAAGATCCATAAAGAATTAGTAGGTTAATTGGAATCATATTCTTTTGGCTTAACCCTATATTTAAATCTCCTCCTCCACCCCTCAAATAATCAACTTGGACCAAATGAGTGGGAGATCTGACCTCCCGAACAATGGATGGATGAGAAATTAAATCGTCCCTTCCTTTGGCGAAGAAGGAGTTCTATTAACAGGGTCCCCAAAATCCAACCGTTCTATTACAGATTTGCCTGCTCGCATTATTCGGGGTAAATCCGGGCAATGTTTTGGGCATACCCACAAAGTGCGCACAAGCGTAGCTCGGGGAAATGCCCTATCGGTAGAAAACCAGGCAAGGCAGGTTTATCTGGGCTACCAGATTATGCAGGCCAAAGCCGTATTATCCGGGGCAGCCAGAACATCAGGGCAAATGTCCCGGGGCACCCGAGAGTTGCGTACTTGCGCCCTTTCAGGATATTACCCTCGGATCATCCAGAATATCCAGGGTTCAGATTATCCAGGCCATGGGCGGATTACCCGGGCACCCAAAACCAACAACATCAAATTAAGGGGATGGTCTCTCTATTCATGGGAGGGCCTAGGGTGTATCTTTGTGGATTTGTGTACGTGATTGATTTCACCCATACATTTTTACTGCGTACCCCCTCTTTATAGTATGGTCTTCCTACGTCTCAAATAAATGAAAATCATCGGTGCACCGTCTCTTTTTTGTTTTCACTTCAAGGGCTTCAAACCATCTTGTGCTATCTTCAAATAAGCCTATATTGCTTAAGCACATGATTAGTCCGCAAATATGTTGTCATTAACATCGAAACCATTTGGGGATGTATATCCCTTTCACGGAGGGTGTTAGAGGTGGAGGATCCTGAGATTAATAATTAATGCCTACTCAAACAGTGGTTGTTCAAGCTAGTACTAAATGTGGCAAGAGTTGCCGAAATGAATTTATCCACTTAATAAATGTTGTACCATTTCTCACTAAAGCGTATGGACTCTCCTTTTTAGAAGGTCCCAATGCGAGTCAAGAATGAGTTTTTCTCAAGAGGAGCTTTCAACCTCTGTCTCTGTGTGAGGACTAACCCTCTTTTAAACAACATCACCCAACGTAGGCATGACAGTTTGACAAATGTTCTCGGTATGGTACTGCAAATGTGAGCTTTTGGCATGATTTAGTCGGAGACGAATGCACCTCTTGGCTACAATATTAATCCTCAAGAAGATTTGCATGTGGTGTGTACGTGGAGGAGTAATATTAACAAATTATTATATCTCCCCTAAAAAAAGTGGCCATCTCGCTAAACACAGTTGGCATGTCATTCAGAAGTATTGTAGTCAGAAGTATTGTTATTGTAATAAGAATGAAACGTTTTCAAAAAAGAAAAAAAGAATGAAACATAAAACACTTATTTATTTCCTCTGGGTGATATGGAAGACAATTTACATTTCTTTAATCGTCTACAGTCTGACTAATATCTCAAATATGTTTGTGATTGGTTAAAGGGCCCGACACTGACTTAAGGTACTATGTGTTAATAAAGTCGTTTCACGAAAAACCAATATTTTTTGTAGTCTATGTAAAAAGACAAACTTTGGTACTGAAATATGGCTTGTCACGAGACAATTTTTTGTCTTTTTTTACAACGGCCACAAAAAATTAAGTTTTTTCATTAAAGGACTTTGTGAACACATGAAATGTGAGAATGTATCCGCGGAATTTTATTTTGGATTTTTACGACATTGTATTTTTAAAGTGGATTTCACCTTTATATTAGCCTATGTGAACTTGTCGTAGGATCTTTTGTTTAACTAACATTTTCAGGTTTTAAAATTTGTAAAATTAAATCAGGTTGCATGCATTGATTTGGGAACTTCACATTTTTTTAGAAAAGAGACTTCTTTCAAATATATAAATTTATGTACTGTTTATAGAACATTTGAATATGTAAACTAACAGCTAGATCGTAGCAACCTGTAATTCGCCGAGGCAAAACCTAAGTTTCACCGAAAATACATGTGTGCTTTGTAAGTTGGAAAAGGAGGGAAGTAGTATATAATAGTGTAGGTACACGACGACAATCTATACAGAGGCTCGGCCAGTTGGTGGCTCGGCAGTAGAGAGCTAGCAGTCAGCAGGCAAAGGCTTGCATCCCAAGAATATCTGCCAGCACCGTTAAACTCGATCCGCTGTGCTCCCGAAGCCATGGGTCATCGGGCTGCCCGTTTGCCGTGTTGGAGAAGACGACTCTGACGCCGCCTACTCGGTCGGCGGATCCTATCCCTGCCTACTTGCCTGCGGTGCGGCCATTCACTGCGTCGGCATCCACGTGTCACGGCGACCGAATTAACAGCCCGTGGGTCTTCACCAGCAGCCAACCGCCGATGGCATTGGCATGGCAGCGCGCGGCGGGGCACACCGCCGGGAGGACCGCGGTCCATCCGCTCCAGTTTCTTCGATGCCCGTCCCGTCGTCGAGAGAGAATGTGGTTCGTCTTCTCGTTCTCGATCCACGGGGGCCTCGTGGTGTCTTGACTGTAGTCTGTACGAACGCGCGGGCCATCGGATCGTGGGTAATTAATCATCCACCTGCATTTTGTTTCCTTCCTCCCGTACTCTTCCTTCCTCTCGTGTTGGTGTGTTATGCGGTGTCCGTGTCACCTCACTGCTCATCCTTGGCTGGCACGACACTCTGTGTTGTGTTCAGCAGTTCAGCCAGCCCGTGCACGCCGTATCCCATTCAATGACGCCATGCCTCTTTACACCCAAGAGCATCTCCAGTCGGGGCGTCCAAACGGCCGCCCAAACGTCTTTGGGGCGTGCCGCACACAAAATCGCGCCCACTCGCGGCGCCCAAACGCGAATTCGGTCCGGCGCGGCCCAGTTTTGTGTCCGGCACACCCAGCCCACGCCCTCAACTTGGGGAGGCTTGGGGCGGCCCCGGACGGAAGGAAACGCACGCCTCCGACGCGCGGGCCACGCCTGGCAGTGACACGGTCACGCCCCGCCGTGGTCAAAGGCGTCGTCAAAGGCGCGTGCCGCGTGGCGACTCCTCGTTTTCACGGCCGGCGGGCGGCCAGTGAGCCGTCGCGTCCTCTGCTCGCCGGAGTGAATGCGGCGCGCCTTTTCGAGGCGAGCGGCGTTAATGCCACCGCTCTCCGGCGGCAATAAAAGGCCATCGCCCCCGCGTTCACTCGCCACACTCGCCGCCACCGCTCCCCTCTCTCCCCACACGCCACACTCGCCGCCACCGCAAACCCTAGAGATGGCCGGCAGCAACTGGAGGCGTACCGGTGGCGCCGCGGCGAACGGCTTCGCGCCGCGCACCCTGCTGAAGGAGCAGAACGAGGCGCTGCGCGACAACGGCTACCCAGTGCCGCCGGACATGCGCGTTGGCCACGGCTACGCCATCTCCGTCTGCGGCATCCCGGTGCCGTGGCCGCTGACGCGGTCGAACCGCGACTTCCACGCGGCCCAGATCGCGCACTACTGGCGCGAACTGACGCCGGAGATGCGCGACGACCCGCGCTGGAACCCGGAGGACCCGGGCAACGCCGCCCGGTACGAGGAGGCGTTCCAGCGCCTCTTCGAGGAGGAGATGAACCGGTGGGAAGGACCCGGCCTGGCGCCCAGGGACAAGAACGTCGCGGCGCGAGGCGTTCTGGAGCGTGCACGGCTGCACGCTCCAGGCCGTCATGGACCACATCGCCAACGGCGGCTCCCTGCTGGAGTGGCCCCACGCTCCGCCTCCGGTGCCGCCAGCCAACGCGTGGGCACCGCGCACGTCGTCCTCGCGCTCGACAGGGTCATCGTCGCGGGCGTCGTCCTCGCGAGCGTCTTCATCACGCTCCTCCTCCTCCCTCTCCCGCGTTCTGCTCTCGCCGAAGCCGAAGCCGATGAAGGTGAAGGCGGAGCCGACGACGCTCTATGCCGAGCTCCTGGCGGCGCAGGCGGCCAAGGACGACGACGAGCTCCTGCGGGCCGCGGAGGCCGCGTCCATGGAGGACGTGCCGCCCATGGACGGGCCATCTGCCTGCGCCTGGTCGGCGTACATGCACGCCATTGAAACTGGCGTGCCGTTCGTCGACCTCACCGGCGACGGCGGCGTCGGCCCTAGCCGCGTCAAGAAGGAAGACGACGGCGCAGGAGCAAGCGGCGTGAAGGAGGAGGAGAGGACGAAGACCCCTACTACGCCTTCAGCCGCCGCTACCGGGCCGCCAGTAGATTTAGGTTTAGTTTTTTTAAATTTCATTCAAATCTGTAAAATTTCCTAAAATTTGAATGAAATTTGTCGAAGTTTAAATTTAATTTTTTTTAGTTTGGGCGCCGCGAGTGGGGATCGACAGCGCCCAAATGGGCAAGGTAGTCCGGACGGCGCCCAAAGGGCCTGTCCGGAAGGCATTTGGGCGGCCATTTGGGCGCCGCGACTGGAGATGCTCTAAGCTACTCGGTATCTATGTCTGCCTTGGACAGCTCCAGCCTACTCCACCCCGCCTTATAAATAAAACCCACATTGCCAATCCTATAAGAATTACAAATCATATCAAAGAAAAAACTAAAAAGTATAGGAGTAGCCACACCCCGACGAAACAAAATGTGACGACTAACACGAGGTGCTAGCTAGTGTGCCTCCTTGTGAAATCACCGGACGTATTCACACCACACCCAACAAGTTGTCGCTAGAGAAGGCCGTCTGCCCTCTCGCTCGCTCCGGACCATGAAGCACCAATCCTGCCAGCAGACATTCACAACGAGTACAAAGTGTGGCGAAGTAGTCACCACACTAGAGACTCGAGAGGGTGGCAAATTGGAACCCTAGAGATGTGAATGCCGTATGAATTCTTTGCTGCCTTCTTAAATGGAGGCATTTTTCAAGCTTGGCGCGCTTGCTCACGGGCTCCTCCTTCACAGCGGGGAGCTTGCGGCGCTCCTCCTTGACGGCGGGGACGGGGAGCATAGCAGCGCGTTGCCTTCCTTAACATGATACTGTTGTGTAGTAAGGCCTTCAAGTTTTTTTGAAAGGGTAGGGCCTTCAAGTTGGATGAGCAGATAGAGGTATGGGATATGATGCGAGTCCTACAGCTAGTTTGGTGGCGAAATGAGAGACGCTCATGCATAAACCCAGTTTAAAAATGTTCTCGACCAGGACCTACTCAACAAGCACGGTTAGAAAATTTGGCGCGCAAGCACTGACAGCGCGGCTCCCTACCTTCCCTGTATCACTCCAGAGTCCAGACTAGTAAAATTTTGATACAAAGAAGTGGCCGATGTACAAGTCTGTCCTCATGACCGATCATCCGCCGGCCGGCCAAGTATCCACATCCCGTTTTCCAGTCAGTCAGCAAACCTTTCCAATGTATGCAGTTGCAGCCAAGCCAGTACGTGAGACAGTGGAATGTCGCCGTACTGACCGGCCATCGCAATCTTACGGTTTTTTTCCCTTAACAAAAGAAGATGGCAGGAGTAGGTGAGCAACTAGCCAACGAGGACGATAACGAAACATGCAGGCGCTCAAAGGTCAACATGGATTGGGTTCATCTGCCAAGTGCCAACATCAGTACACATCTCTGTCACTGCGTATCAGAATAAAGGCTCGGGAGTTGGACGAGCCAACAACAAGCAATCATGATCCTGACTTCCTGAGCATGACATGAAGGGGAGGCGAGCATGACTCTTTTGCCAATTGGCACAGGCCAGACCAGAGGAAATGCAGCATTGCAAGGTGCCAGCCACTTCTCCTTTGCTTGAGCTGGAAGTCAGCAACTCTTCCACAGCAACCGAACCAGAGTACGACCGCATGACCAGACAAGTAGAGGAGGTACCACTGATTGTGAAGTAGAACATAAATCTCCCCCCCCCCCCCCCCCCCCCCCTGTGCTGCACCTAAGCATATAACAACTGGAAGTTTGTCTCTGCTTGTTGGCTGTGAAGCAAAACGATGAGATGATGCTTCTTCAAAAACATTGAATGGATGAGTTGCATGGTGCTTCAGAACCAAATAAATGAACTGATGAGATATCAATTGAAGCACAAGAGAGTATAATAGAGTTCGAGACTCAAGTCTGACGTCTGTGTTAATTGAAGTCCAAATCCTCCTTCCGCTTCAAAAAGACATGACCAGTCAGGGATCACTAGAAACACATAAGGTGGTCTGATGGATCATCAGAAGCACAAGAGCTAAATGCAAAGCAGTTTCTGGCACTGAGTCTACCTAATCCTTTCTCGTGCTCAACGGAACGTGTGACAGAGTCCAGATGACCAATTTCTACCGGTTTCATTTTCTCGCCGAGTGTTTTCTCAGTATTAACATGCACAGTGATGATACGCACATGATGCTTGTAGGTTGGAGGATATCCACCTAGCACATACATATATATAGATTAGAGGTGTCACCTTTCAGGAACTTACCACAATCATGCATACTTAAGGGAGAGAGTGATTATTAATTACCTTGCACCACAAAAAATATAATGCCACCAGAGGTGTCTTTGCCAGCATAATCCAAGCACATCGTTTCATTCTCCCAAACTATATCCGGTGACAATGGCAAAAAGATGGGGCAGCTGAGGAACACAGTGTCACCTTCCTGAAGTAGTTCATAAGCATCAAGCCCTCCATCCACGCATGTGTAGATAAAACCATCAACAAATACGGATCTACCATTTAAAAGGCACCTTCTAGAAAATGTACTCCGCAGGTGTGATCCACGAAATTCAAATCTAGCATAAGGCATGACAACACGCCATTGTTTAACATTGAGGTCAAACAAAAGACATGAATTGGTGACAGCGTCACTAACTATGAACGAATCATCACCCAGGGCTGCATATCCGGACAGCTTAACCTTCTTGTTTGGAACATGAGACTGATCTATGTGGTAACGCGACCAGATGGATTGGTTACTACAACTTACATGAGTCTGTTCGAAAATTTCGAGAGCATCAGTGAGAGCAATAGTCTTATAGCCAACTCGGATAGCCATAACAAAAGGACCATCAGCAGTCCTCCGGAAACGTGGATCAAAAGCAGGAAGTTCGTTCCTAAAACCAACCACATGTCTGCCATCTTCTATGCCTGAGATAGCATATATGCATGAGCTGTCGCAAAGAAAGTGCCACAGTGGAGATGGCTGTTCTTCCAACATGTCATCACCATAATCTGGTATGGAGCAAAAATGTTTGAGAAGCTTGCCATCATCTCTTTCTAACCTTCCACTATCATCCATGACATTAGTCTTATAAACAATTGACTGTGTGCCAGCTTGACAAATAATAAATAGATCTGGCTTGATATGTGCTATAGCAGGCTTCACAATCACAGAGACAACAGAACTTGGGGGACATTCATTAGGTAGGAGATTCAACCTGCAAGGACCAAAAATGAGTGACGCACAAAGAACCTGAAATATGTAAGTGTTAAACATGAAGCTCTAAGATCAAGACCTGCAACATTCAAGAACCAGAGGAGCTGGTGCGGTGCTGACTGGATCCTCTTCAAATTGCAGCGCCGGAGAGTGGCTCAACTCCTCGTCCTTGTACTCCCTAATCGATTGGTAAGTTGATTAGGGAGTAATGTTAAGCAAGATGACGAATGATAAAAAAACTAGTAACTTACTGTAGAAAGCAGAATTGATGGGTGTTTAGATTGGGCATACTGGGCAGCATGTCTATCCGACGGCAAGTGGAGTGCAAGACCTTGATTTCTCCTTGAACTGGGAGTTGGAAGGTGGTAACGATGGCATGTAGGTTTTTACATGAGCAATGGAGCCCAACACTGATCCATACGGAGCACATAAGTCGGCTGCCGAGATGGGCGAGGAAGCCATACCCTGCTTCGGACCAGAAAGGGCAAACAGAGTCGATCTTGACAGGCACCTCCAGCTTGAGCCTACGCCGATCCTCGTCATAGTGGATCTTGTATGCGTAGATGGTGTTTTCTCTGAGCATGTAGACAGTCTCATCTTCTTGTATGTATATACCACGGCGCAAGATAGGGATGTAGTCGGACGGGGAACTTCCTGGGGTGGTGTCTACCTGGGTCCAGGCGGAGGTGGAGCAATCGAAGGTGAAGAAAAGGGACTGTTGCTTGATGGACACCAGTATTAATGTGCGGTTGCCGCCGCAGAGGGGGAGCGCGGTGCATCCCTGGAGGAAGCGACCACCCCACGGGATGTACATGTCGTAATCGTCAGGGCCGACGAAAGGTTCGCCAACCTGCTCCCACCGGCTCTGGCCGCCGTCGGCGTCGTCCCGGAGGAGGCGTAGCATCACGATGCTGAACTCTCGGGACTCAAAAAGAAACTTGATGTAGGCGGCCCAGATGTGGCCGGCTGCCGAGATGGTGCAGCAAGGCACATCAGGATCCGTCGGAAGGGGAGGCAACTCCTCCTCGGTGGTGATCCTCCCATCCACCTCCTCCCCATGGCCGAGCTGGAGCTGCAGGGCCTGAGGCGGCGTCTCGTAATCCTGCTGCAAGACGCAGAGTGAGACGCCGTCAGGAGCGAGGCTGGCGGAGGCACCGACCACCAGCTTCCCCATGTCGTGGAAGATCTCGAGCGCGTCATTGCTCCGGCCGAGGATCCGCCCACACCGTGCCACACGGAGCCTGTGCAGCCGTAGTCTGGCGACTCTGGCGCCGTCGCTGAAGCCGACGAGCAGCGACCACGCGGGCCGCCGACCATCCGCGTCGGCCGGTAGAGACGCGTAATCATAGCCGGGGGCGACGTGATGGATCCGAGGCGAGCACCGATAATGCCAGCTGCACACGCAAGTGAACAGACCGCACCAATCCTCTTCCTCCGCCGCTTCCATCCTCCACCGGACCGCAAGCTAGGGTTAGGGTTTTGCTCAGCTCAGCGATCTGGGGGCTCACGCGCGATTTGTGGAGTAGAAAAGAATAAGAGTAAGCTGGAGGCAGACGGACTCACGGACTGGGGATTTGATATGAACTCGGTGATGGATGAAAGCTGAAGAATCGTGATCTTGCACCATATTTTGATGCAGGAAAAGGCTGGCTCTCTAAAACCTGATGACGTCGAACTTGCTTTGAGGAACACAAGGTCGTTAGAGCATCTCCACCGGCACCCCGTTCATGTGCCCGGCACCTTGGATCCTCTTTGAGGGGTGCCAGACACACAGTCCGGACGAAGCAAAAGAAATTCCTCCAGCGGCACCCTCCAAACAACACCCACATTCTCTATTTTCTCCCTAGTCATTACAGCAAACAGCCTGTGGGCAAGGTCTTCACACAATGAATTTGGCACGCAACTGTTGTAAGATTTGCTGACTGCCGCCTCGAGCTTAGCGTGTCCAAGCACTCGTGTGCAAGAAGGAGGCTGGTGTGTGCGTGTGCAAGAAGGAGGCTACAGAGGAGAGGCGGCCCAAGCACAGCTCGAACTCGAGCTCGAGTCCATGGCAGATACGGTGCCGGCGGAGCGGCAACCAACAACGTCCAGGAAGAAACGGAAGGGGAGAGGATGTCCAGAAGGACGGCGCGCTCGCCGTGGGATGTTTGGCGAATTCGGGCGGCTCGAGGAGGGCGGAGACGCACGGACAGGGTCGAGGTCGAAAAAGGCGAGCGGCGGTCGGCGTCAAGGAGGACATCCTGTCTGCGGCATCGTCGGCGGCTCCCGCGTCCGGCTCCTGGTCAGCGAGGACGGAGGACGACGAGGCAGTGCTGATGGCTCCTGGACCACGCGCAGACCTCCAAATTGTGGCTGTCGTTTCCACGCGCCGACGTGCCGTCAGCCTCGAGCTCCCAGTCGCCGCCAAGGCTGTCGTCTCGGTGCGCTTGCCCGTCGGCCCGCGCTGCTCGACGCACTCCTCAATGTTTGATCCAACCTACTGATCGCCTGATCAACACACACAAGAGAGAGCTAGTAGCGAAGGTTCAGAGAAACGATGATAACACTGAATTTTGGTGCAGCGTTCAGCAATGCGTTCCGGCTCGTCGAGAGAGCAGCCCATGGCTAGCACAAGCGCACACACCAGTCCATGGCTTCAGCTAGCAGCCTAGCACTAGATCCAAGCGGCACTAGCACAAGCACACACACATCGGCCAAATTCAGCCAGCACAAATTCAGTCCAAACATACACGCATCGGCCAGCACAAATTCAGCTAGCAGTGGCACATGCACACACACATGCTTCAGGAGGCAGAGCACACACAGGCATCAGCCACGACGGGCAATCACATTCAGTTAACTCACACGTCAGACCGAGCAAGCTGGCAGCGACAGAGTGGCGCGGGAGCAGCACGGGAGCAAACTCAACACCGGAGCAGCAGCCTCATGGAGCAGCACGGGAGGAGCAGCAGCAGCCTCATCGAAGAACAAGAACTAGAAGGAGCGCACGCGCAGGTGCAGCAACGACCACCACGACCGGCAGCGCCGCGCAGGTGCAGCAACGACCACCACGCGCCAGGGCGAGCACCAGCGCCCAGCTCGCGCAACGACGACCACGACGGAGCTGACCCGCGCTGCCGACTTCCCGGGCGACACCTACAACCTCATCTCCTTCCGGTTCCTCTCTTGCGTTATAGCTCGAATCTTTCCGATTCCGGACGTAGTCGACGACGGCGCACCTCCAGGACATGACGGTTTGGCTTGGAGAAGTGCGGGCTGACAGGGACGACGACGACGCCGTGCGCCCGACCGTAAGAGAAGATGACCTTGTCGGTGACGATCCCTTGCGTTCTAGCTCGAATCCTTCCGTTCCGTACATAGTCGATGACGCCGCACCTCCAGGACATGACGGCTTGGCTTGGAGAAGACCGGAAGACGATACCGTGCGCCCCGTCGTAGGTTGAAGACGAGATCGACGGCTTCCGTGCTCCTCCGGGTGCCGTGCTTGCAAGAGACGAAGGAGGTCGACGGTGCAGTTCCTCTGGCGCGAAAGGCGAGCGGGATATGGCCTAGAGCTCCTCCGTCTCCATGGCCAGGTCAGAGGTGCAAGGGAAGGTTGCGGCAACCGGCGAGCTGCACCGCGCGGCTAGCAGAATGAGAGAAAATATTGATGTGTGTCACTGCAGGTGGGCTAGTGGGCATGCAACGATGTACGCTTGCATGTCCGGCATCCTGAGAGGGCCTCCAAACTTGGGGGCCCTTTCGAGGATGCCGGACACATTTTTTTTGGTGCGGACAGCCATTGGAGGTTGTTGCTGGGAGCATTTTTTTTCCGTGTCCGGACCCATTTAGGTTTTGAAGGGTCCTTTGGGGGTGCCGGTGGAGATGTTCTCAGCCTATCTCCAAGCACATCGCTATGAATGAAAAGTTTAACCAGGATTATGGGAGCCAGCTTCTTGTTTAAGAGCAAGATTGATCAGCTTTTCAGGTTATTATTACATGAAAATCTGCACCAAATATCTGCTCAACGAAAAAAAAAAGAGATCTAAAGCCTACTTTATAGAAACAAACTCAGATCACCTCGAAGAAGCTAACGATTAATTTTGTTCTATTTCTTCAGCCTTTTTTAGGGAAAACCACACACTTTATTAACTCATAACCAGGTTTATACAATCAGCCTATATAGGCTGGGACTACGGAATTCAGTACACGAACCTATCCACTCTAGATTTAAACTATGCTCACACACAAACTTGGCGACATTTCATGGCTACCACATTAGCAGTACGACCAGCAAAACAAAAATCAAAAGACTGAAACGAAGGATAGAGCTCCTCAATCTCACTCAAAATGGGAGCAATCTTCTGAGACGATCTTCCTTTCCACAGCCTCACCAGCTCTTCAAAGTCAAATTCGCATATAACTATTTGGTAGCCTTGTTGGTCGCAGTCTCTGCAACGCAATACTCTCACCGTCACTGACTGCACGGACTAGCCTAACGCATAAAGCAGCTCAAGGTAATCCCCTCACTGAATCAGCTGTCTTCTCAGACGTGGCGTTGGTCCACGCCTTGGCTATCATACATGCCCTGCACGTTAAAATAACACACACTATCAGCCAGGAACGCGGATACAAGCTGATCAAGTCATAAGGATCAAGGTATGGTTACCTTCGTTAAATCCATGTTTCCGGATATTGGATTTTTATCTCTGTACATGCTTGGCTTGAACTGTCACCAAAATAAAATTAGTCCATCTTATCTACGAGCAGTACAGTATTACCTCTGTCCCCAAATATAAGACATTTTGGTAGGGACAGGGGCAGCCTTTAAGCACAAACGCTATAATATATTCATTCTGGGAAAGTTTTCTGATCAACAAGGCTACCAAATAGTTTTCTGGTCGCATATGGATCACTGGTTTGTGATTTAATAGTTTTCTGGTCTCAAAACATATCTACGATCGAGCAGTACAACGCAATACCATATGGATCACTGGTTTGTGATTTAATAGTTTTCTGGTCTCAAAACATAAAGGCTATTTAATTACAAACCAGTGATACAAATGGAACGAAACTTTCACAGAATACACAATGAAAGATATATGATGTACTGGGATATTTTCATTTTTTTTCAAATAGTTTGAATTTTGACTTCAAAATTTAGGCCAACCTTGTTTGTTGGTTCTTGATTTTTTCTGAGCAGTTATTCATTGCTTTCTCAGTCATTTCTTCTGCCCATGACTCAGCTTTAAGATGAAAATGAGCCAAGACATCAGCTACATCGTGCGCCACACTTCCATCCCTGAAAGTAGATACACGTAATGGTAATGAACAAGAACCGCCGATATGCTAACAAAAAGTGCAAGGCAATGAAAATGATGTAAAAAAAACACATAATGGTGGTATTGAACGGGAACAGTCATTCGTAGGGCGATAGCTCTACAGAAAAATATAAACATATAAACTTTAACAAGGTACTGATGAGCAGATGTGCAGCAAGAACAGATTCTCAAAATCAACAACACATGAAGCATATGCATCACAGCAAAAATAAAAATAGAAAGGAAGGAATTAGTTTATAAAGCTATAGCAAATAAGGATCAAAATTGATCTAGAAGTAGGGTTCACATAGCGTTTGAAATTCTCACGAGATCAGTAATTTCTCGTACAACAATTTGATTTCCAAAATATTCGAATTATATACATGATAAACAAATCACGACTAAATACAATGAATAAGCAGAACAAGGATATAACAAGATCGTAAAGTGGACTCGACAACAAGGATAATACGAAAAATGTTTACTGAAACAACAGCAAAAAGGACATGCCAAAAGTATAAAAACAAGTCTGGAACATGATTATCTTACGGTGAATTTAATTATCTAATTTGCTATCCAGCAGCAACAGATTACAAGAGTTAGATGACATAGAGTAGATAAACCTGCTAAAGCTAGAAGGCGTAAAATAAACACAGAATTTTGCATGCACATCATAACATCCATAGAACAAAATGCAAGAAGGGAATGAAAATGATGCGCACCTGCTCTGGTCTCCACAGACAGCTTCAATGAATTTAAATAGACGGACTGATACCTTCAATCCAATATGTGGGTTTTTTATACCCCGTAGTATGCCAGAATAAGCCTTAAACATTCCATGTCTAAGCTGGTTGACATAATCAACCTTAACATCAGCACAGTTTTTCGGATTAGCAGCTTCTTTAAGCTTTTTCATAACATCCTGCAGGTACTTCTCAAAATCATTGCCAATAGCAAGAGCAATGTCTCCAAAGCATGAGAAAATTTGGGGTTTAAACGTCGATTCTGAGAGGCCTTTGAAGAACTTCCATAACTTGATCACAGTATGGCAACATTTTACCTTCCAAGGCATGAAAGATATCGCCAATCACCTCTAAGGAGATAGGGGAGAGTAGGTGTTTATCATAGAACTGCATGAATATTGGCATGTGCACCCCGAAATCCGGACCACTGGCGTTAGCAAGAGCGCCAATGGCAAGCATTGCTTTATCACGTACCGTAGAATCATCGCTCGCAAAGACTCGGCAAAACAAAAACAACAAAGTATCATCAACATGGGTAACAAATTCTGCCATTCCTGAGCTTCTCAGTTTCTGGATGATGACTTGCAATAAACCACACAGCCTAACCAGAAGATTGTTTTTGCTCTTCTTGTCATCCAAAGCAAAAGCTCGACGATCAAGTGTCAGGCATAATCTTTTCATGATACGATGCATTAAAGATCCTATAATGCATGTAGCTCCAGATCCGACTATCTCGCAGACACTCACAATCTCACCCAATGCTTCATAGGCAGATTCTGGAAGCCTGAAAGGGGTCCCATCAGTAGGTTCTGAAGCAGAAATAAGAGCATCAACAACACGATCAAGGAAAGGTGGAAGCTCAGACGACAATGACTCTGCATCTTCATAACCTCGGGCAAGAAAATATATAGCTCCACATACTTTCTCGGACACACTTTCAATATCTTTACTACTGTCTACCAACACATCGATGATGCGAGGAAGGTTTACATTTGTTACGATTCTGTTTCCACTTGCTGGAGAATGCAGAAGTTCAAACACCCACCCAAGAGTACGTGCAGTGGTTCTGTTTGGATCTTCCATCATGCCGAGCAACAAATCAACCAAGGGATGAAGTTTCTCAACAGAAGGACCTTCAAGGATAAAACGTATTTCAGAAATAGCTGCCCTGCGTCTATGCCAATCTGGTGCTTTGATGTTAGCATGAACATACTCCATCACAAGGGGAACAATTGCATCCCCGATAGTTCTAGCAATGAGGGCTAGGCACCGTGTGGTAGCTCTCTGGTCATGTTGGCATCTCAGATCATAACCTAGGGCAAATCTCAGATCATAACCTAGGGTAAATCTCAGATCGTAATCATCTCCCTCTAGATCTACCTTTAGATCTTCTTGGGTTACAAGATAGTCTAGCAGCATTGGAACAAGTGAAGAGAGGGCCTCCTCAATAAAGCGACAACCTGCAGTAGGTTTAGCATCAACAGAGCCCCTGTGTATAATCACTTCTTGACAGATAGCGCTCCAGAACACCATAATGCACGGGTGTGCGTCTTGCTCATCTCCTTTTATAATTTCAGTTGTCAGACTGAGTATGCTTGTCATGTAAGGTTGTAACAGCATATAATAATAGGATGCAATTTCAACAAGGCAATCGATCGCTGCATGCTGGATACCCGTATCTTTGGATTTAGCTGATTCACAAACTGCACTCATTATACGATTTCTCTCATCCATGTTTGTAAAGTTGACCTCGGCAAAACCAAGAATGCCATACAGAGCTTTAAATGCTGCAAAACGGATACTAGAACTTGGCTCTGCATGGTTCATCGCCTGGACAGCAGCATTCAGAACACCATCCACTTCTTCATCATGCTCCAAAACCTTAATCGCATCACAGACATACCCCAACGCTTCCAGAGTTCTTTGCTTTAGTGGAGGAGATGCACCCTGCTGTGTCATGTTGCCTAGTAGTTTGGCAATGAGGTCTTTCCATTCCCCCCGTGGTACCTCAATGGATGCAACCATTGCAATAATTTCTGGTGAGATGCGGCATGCATCATCCGGAGACCCTAGAGACACCAGCAATGAATCCTTAATCTTCGATTTGATAGATGGGTCTAGGTTGATCCATTGTTTAGTCAGTAGCTTCTTATGTGCAGAGATCTTTGCGTCCAATGAATTCTTAAGAGTAATGCCAGCATGTTTTCTACAGTCTGACGGATATGCATCCTTGGAGAACACAACCGCTAAAGACAGGAGGAAGTTGGGAAGATCCTGCTCCTGTAACAGCTCGAGGTAGCCTTCTGCTTCTGACCGTTCGCCAACATGCGGAGACAGAGCACCTTGCAGAGCCTCAAGGAGTTTCATGGTTGTACCTACATGTCCTGGCAAAACATCAGATAAATGGAACTTGTCAGATTGAGCACATAATAAGGACATTCAAAAGAGCTGTATTGGCTGTAGACATTAGCCATCCTATTTATTTATTCATTTATTGTTTAAGGGGAGATATTGGTTAGACGATTGAATAAGGACCAGAATATCCAAGGAAACTGACAGGAACAAACTAATTTGTCGTCAAACGGAACACAGCCTGCCGCTTGCTACCCTAGGCTCTGGTTAGGGTTAGGGGTGGGGACAAGTATTAGGAACTTGCAAATCGACGCAGATCTTACCAGCAAAAAGAATCACGCTTCCGTCCGGGTCTCCGCTTCGCCTTCGCTCAGGAGAAGAGGTCGCTCGCCCCCGTGGCCCCGTCTGGTCTTGAAGAGGAGATGGAGGGGGAGGCGGCCGCGGAGTCGGGTGTGAGTAGGTCTCGAGTGAATTCTATTCTGCTCGGACACGGAGAGGTGACGGGAACAGCCGAGGAGAAGCTCTAGCCGCGGTGGTCCGGGACGGCGAGGAGATGGCCGGCCGCCAGCGCAATTGTCAGGACCGGATGATCTGACGGTAACGGGAGGAGAGGTTTTGGGGAAGGGTTTTGCAGGAAGAAGTTAGCTAGCAAAATAGTGTACACATAGTAAAATACATCTCCATCTTCACTACTACTATAATTTTTGCAGGAGTATATGTAATTTTTCTAAAGACACCCCGATTAGTGTACACAGAAATTAAAACTTCGAAAGCGTCCTATCTAATCAACTTGATGAAATGCTGAGAGTTTCATGGTCTTCCACATAGTTAAACGGTTGTGAAATTGTGATTCGACATTCTACCCGTCTGTCGCCACGCCCACGTGGCCACGTCCTGCCCCGATCCAGTCAAGACGGCCCCCAAACCACGGAGCGAAAATAGTCCCGCTACGATTAATCCCTTGCCCAAGAGGATTTGAGTGGATTTGGTTTTTTTTTTTTTGACTTAGAAGGGATTCAATCCCTTCCAATCCACTTCAATCCCAACTGAACCGAACAAGGCCTAAACCGGTCTCTTCCTCGCCGAGTTCTCCACGTCTCGACAAATCTCGCCGACACTCTCCTTCTGCCCTTCGTCTCTTCCCTCGTCCGCCCAGGAACCTCCCTCACGGCGCCATTCAAACGAGTATCTGCAGTGGCGGAGCTGCTCACAATTTGTGTTGTCGCTTGACATCACAGGTTTTCCAAATGTTCTTTTATATTTTCAAAATTTATGCATCGGCCTCTAGATGTATAAAGCAGCATAGTGCATCGACATCACTGGTCCTGGAGTCTAGCTCTGCCACTGATTATCTGTGTCTTGGGAGTCATTCAAAACAATTCATCAAGCTTAACTTACAAGCTGCGCTTATATCGCTGCAAGTGATAAAGTGAATAGTAAAACTGGCAGCCGTTGTCAACAACGGGATAATAGCCGTAAAAGGATACGACCCATCTGTCAGATTCCCGCTGGGTCCATCGTTAGGTTACTTAAGAGAGTATGCAGCAGGGGGACACAACTGAAGATGGTGTACGACAATATCACTCCCTTGGGCATGAACCTGTCATGGAGTAACTGGTTTCGCAAAACAGGCACTAACTGTCGTTGTAGAACAGCGGGGAGGTGCTCTTCGTGACTCTTTTACCACTTAGCACAGGGCCGGCCAGAGCAAATGCAGCATTGCAAAGTGCTCTTTGCCTGAGCTGGAAGACAGCAACTCTCCCACAGACCACATCAACCCAACCAGAGTACCACGGCAAGGGCATGACCAGGCAAGCAGAAGCACCAACGCAATTAAACAAGCAAACAGGTAAGACTGGGAACAAAAAGCTTAAATATCAGCTGCCAGAGGCAGCAACCACTTTATGCACCCAGCGATCCCAACTGATAAATGGAAAAGGATACATGGAGAAACAGATGCAAATTTTCACTATATAACTAACGACGAGGATGTAGCTCGTATTTGCACTTTGGTGTCTGTCCAGACAAAAATATCATGTGTGACATGCTTCTTCTCACTACAAATATCAAGTATGATTTCTATTCTCTTCACTGGTTTAATTTAATAATCAAACTCTTGTTTATTAATCACTATCGCTTTCAAGATGATCCGCTGCTGGACACCAACTCCAGCTTATGCTGATGTGTCACTCGCTCACTCTCAGCCTTCTTTGGCGAAGCTAAGCACCAACTGCTCCCTTTGATACCCAGGGGCCCTGAAGGGCTTTGGATTCAGAGAATGGGGTTTCTCGTGGGCTCGAAACTGTACTTGGTTACCAATCAGTTCAACCAAAAATGTGATCCCGGTCAGGGCCACCAGACTGCCAAAGGAGATATCTTGCTCCCATTAGGCCTTCAGATCATCAGACATGGCCGACGGTATACAGTGAGTTGTCAGAATGTCCTTGGTAGCAGCTTTAGCAGTTTTTGTCTCGAGGACAACAATCTGTCAAAACCATACATTAGTTACTCAATTAATAGCCAACAAAGCAACTGCATTAAACAGGTACATTGGCATTAACTTCTGCAAAGAAACAAGTCATGCCAAGTGATCGCTATCTATTGTTATTGTTCTACTTTATGATAAGATCACCCCTCACCGTCAACTAGAAGAGACCAAGGGGAATTTAGTGCAGTAAATCTACCAGAGATATATTCTTAGAGGGGAGATATTGAATCAGTAAAGCTGCAAAGAACATACTCTAGAAATCAACAGCCCATATAGGGGCACTTGTCAACCTTATTTTCCAACTTGCAGGATTTTAGTAGCATTACTAAGCAAGTAATCACGATGAATTACTGGTATGATTTGAGAAAAACTGACCAAGGACATATCTGTGTTTTTGCAAGAACTTCAAGGAGTTAACATGGTTGGCACAAGAGATGTTTACAGCATAAATAGTAAGTAGTCAAATAAAGAAGGAACCTGGGTCTACCTGGTCGTACTCCAAATCAAACTTCAAGAATTTGTCCTTGCAATTTTCCACAGTTGCCACTAAGTCCTTCAAGTTTTTCACAGGTTGACCATTGACAGCAAGGACCTATCAACAGAGCAGTCATAATTTACATGCAGTGTCAATTATTAGGTCTCGAATCAACTGTCTAGAAACAAAGAGGTGCTGGGATGCTAAAATGGCACTGAGAATGCCTCTTTGGTAATTATATTAGACTGCAAGTGCTTCACTACAGAAAAATATATTTCACAAGTAATAACATTGTCAATAAATGCATGGGTAGAGAATAGGAGGCTGGCGGAATTCCAGAGAGTGGGTATACTCCTACTTTAACAGCAAAATGTCTGGAGGGAACTGCTAGAATCAACCGGACTAACCCATTTACCTGAGTGTTGACAATATCTTCATAACCGATATTGATATCTGCCACAAGCACCTGCAAGTGTTCGACCCATACAATCACGTTAGGAGATAAAGGAAATTTTAGTTCATTATAGAGCTACAATAATACTTCAGTCATGTCAGAACAGAGATGTCATGAACAAATAACACGGAAGAAACTATAACCTGTGATACCACCACCAGCTGTTCATCAGGTGATTGCGCCATTGAATGCAAATGCTTGACCAGCAACTTGACAGGTGCATCATATTCATAGTCTTTCCCATACTGTTAAATAAGTAGATCTAGTAAGCATAGGAAGTATTTCTTTGTCCATTTAACATTTTCTTAAAACATAATAAAGTTCACAGAGGTGAAAGCAGTTGCAGGAGAAAGAATGCTAAAGGTAGGATTTAATAATAAGTTTATGTTTGTTGTTTTCAAGGGAGATTGTCCAAGAAGAGAAGTTGCCAGAAAGGCGATAAGCCCTAAATTGTTCTGCTTCATAATATCTAGTAAGACCAGAGTAAAATTCAAGGAAGTTCTTCTTTCCCATGGTAACTGTCAGAGATTAAAACTGATCTGCTTCCTAATATCTAGTGAGACCAAAGTAAAATCCAAGAAACTATTTCTTTGGCATGGTAACTATCACAGATTACAACTATACAACAGTAGCTGAAACACATATCTAATTAGTTGTAGGTATAATTTTAATTCTTAATTACATCTAAGAAACAAATTAGCTGCATATAGCATCCCTTGCTAGTCGCTGCTGAGCTTCTAGATCTCTATGCATGTGAATTTTGAATATCAACGAGATTATCATTAGTAAGTGGCTACATAAATGAAGAATATTTACACCACATCACTATGAGCACTGAAACATTTTAAGTGAACAATTTTCCTGAAAGCAGATTACTATCGGTGTAGATGACCACATTTGATACTGGCTCTCCTTAAGATCAAGAAGATCAGGATCCAACCAGATCATACTGAATTTCAAGACAATGACAGTCTTATTTGTTGATTTTATTCAATGCACTGGAAACAGGACGCAAAAAGTAGATAGAAACCTCAGAACGAAGATATGGAACGGAGACAGCTGCAAAAACAAAGCCAGCAACAATGTAATACGATGGTGGCCTGCCCTTGACATGAGCTGCAATGAGCCGCTTGTGGGTCGCTAGCTTTATTTTAAATTCGTGAATTTTTGAGTTGCGCAGGACTTCAATAAGGGCTGTGTCGCCGGTATATTTCTGAGAAACAAGATAACTAAAGCCAATACGCTCGCCGTGCCTGAAAGGAACTAATGCCCGAAAGAAGAGGGTAAGTAAATAACATTTGATAAAAAGGGAGAATTTTACTATTTTATGCGAGGTGGTTTGATTTTATCAGGAACTAAGTTAAAAGTTCAGATGCTAGAAATCTAAAACAGAAAGAAAATTTTGCCAATATAAACCACAGAAAGAAACTTTTAGTGTTACAAGATTCAAATGGAAACGAAAATCAGCAGTCAGGTTGGCTGGCTGCAAACATTCTACATCTATAAAAATCAGAATTTAAGTGTTACAAGCTATCTGAATAATGCATTCAGTTAGAGCCGGCATTGGACTCCAGAGAGAAGGAATACTTGTATTAACAAAGCTTTGAGTGATACTTTATATATTAACACAAACATGGCAAATAAGGGATAAAGGTGTTATCTAGAGCAAGAGAAGTTTAAGAAAGAATAGCATGTATGATTAGACCTATGTAGAGCACAATGTAGGGCATTGAATGAACAGGTTTGAATGGACAAAGAGTTAAAATATAGGAAGGTGTGATATACCTGTACCATCATTGGCAATGTCAATACCATCAAAGCTAAGAATAATATCTGATGGTTGCAGACATCCAGACTCAGGAGCAGTAGGTTCGACCCTCCTAATACGAACACCCTTTTGATCCGGTTTCATTCCCATTGCTTTCCGGAGATCAGGATTTTCCATTTTTTGCCATTCTACCCCAATTATAGGGAAGCCTGAAATAATATAACAAAAGATAATAAGCAAATCACATATCATATGCGGAACATCAAAGTGATAGATGTGGACAACATAGTATTGAGCAGTCGACTAGGGGTTGACATGAAGGAAATAAAAAACAAACCCTTTCATAATACAGGAGTATTTGTTCACTTGCATAGTGCATGAAAAGATCAATACAGAAAAGAGACACATCAATCAAAACAATATATCTGCATACTGGATAGTGCACTGAACAAACTGAAAGAGAAGGACTAAGCAAATAATTGACAGACTACAGGAACTAATAAGAAGAGGAAAAATGTTGAACAGAACTCTATGACTATATAGTGGCTTCACTTTATTAATGTCATGATAAGCAACCAAAATGATTAAGATTGCACGAGCAATGTCAATCATCAGACAGCAGGACGCGAAAAATCAGAAGAGAGAAATACGCATGTAAGACCCAACAGTAGTAATAATTAATAAATACTGGCAAAGCCATAAGGAAAATCAGATCAATACCCTGGTAAAGATATTGTCTATAATATCATTCATAAGTTTTAATAAACCGGTAAAATTGTTCAAAAGAATGTCAAAACAGTATTCACTGCGCTCAAGAGAGTAAAATGAATGGAATCATTCATCATAACAAATAAGCAAATGTATATTCATACAATATTGCAATTTACCTGTATATGCTCCAGATTTTTCATAGTCTTGAATAAAGTGCTTGATAACTGGAGTGGGTATCACATAACCTATATTCTCTGCATCTTCGTGTTTGAGAGACTGAAAGGCTATACCAACACATATGCCCCTGTCATTAAAAGCTGGGCCACCTGAATTTCCTGAATTGATAGCTGCATCTATCTGTCCAAAGGAAAAGGTCCAAATTTGGAGGTTATTAATAGTTAGATAAATAAATATGATTCCTCAAGAGATTAACTTGAGAGCTAGTATTATTCTATCATGGAAGTTGCATGAAGGGATGAGCAAAAAGTAGGAAGAAACATACCTGCAGTCCTAAAAGTTCGGTAGAACCATGAACATATGAAAGTACTTCTATCCTAGAGACCACACCACTTGTCCCTGATATTGTATCTCCTCCAATTGGATAACCAACAACAGTGACTGCATCCTGAAGTGCTGGTAACGACCCAAACTCAACTGGTGAAACTCCTTCCCAGAATTCATCATCACTGACAGTTAACAGGGCTGAGATGGATCAAACAGCTCAAGTTAGGCCGCGTAATATATAGACAAAAAAATCTACACCCACTCAACAGATAAAACTATCAGGTCCAATTTATTAAACATTTAATCGACTGCCTCAGAAAGAATACCTAAACATCGGCTGTGCTGAGATTTAAAAATTTAAAGATTAAGTCTGTAGAATTAAGCTGATGTTAGATAAAACAATTAAGGAAATGTAGAAGTTTGTTTTAACAAAAACAAGTGGTCAGATCACAAGCTCCATACATGCTTCTGCATTTTCAATTCATACGTTCTACTACCCCAGAATACCCACACCCAATAATTTTGCCACTAGCTCATGGTGACAACTATATATCAGGTCTCTCATCATACTTAAGTTCGAACAACTATGTCTGTGACGTAACCTGGGGGTGGGTATCTCAGTTCACATTTACATGGGACAAGCTCTATGATACATTTAAGCTTGAACAAAAGGAACAAGCAATGCAGGCGTTGGTGGAAGTGAATGGGAGAGAGAGAGTGCGCACCAATGTCGCACTCTGTGCCAATGGCGAGGACGGTGGCAAGGTACTTGGTGTCGGACCCGCGCTTCTTCAGTTTCACCTGGGTGAAGTGCTCCACTGAGTGTGCGTTGGTGAGGACGCGGCGGCCGCCGATGATGAAGCCGCTGCTACTGGAGCTGTACTGCCGCTTCCGCTGCCACGGCAGCGAGAAGTTGGGCTCGGTGTGCACGCAGAAGACCTTGACGACCGCGTCCATGGACGGCACCACCCGCCCGACCTCCTCCCAGCCCGCGGGGCCCAGCTCCGCCACTAACGCGTCCACCCCGTTCGCCACGGGCTTCGCCTCCCCGCGTCGGGGCGGCGACGGCTGGCGCGAGGCGTCCGCGTCAGCTTTGGCCTCGAGGCGTCGCGACTTGCGCCCGCGGCGACCGCCGGCCGCGGGGGCGGGGCTGTCGGAGACCGCGGCTGCGGCGGGGGCATCGGGGGACGGAGAGCGGTTGTCCGCTGCCGCCTTGGTCTTGCGGCCGCGCTTGCGCTTGCCCTTGGAGGTGGAGCCGTCCATGGCGGTGGAGGGCTAGGGTTTCCGGCGAGCCGAGGAAGACGAGGTGGAGAAGCCCTGGCCGGCTGGCTGGCTTGCCTGGCTCGGTCGGACCGTATTATGGAGAGCCGTCCGGTTCGACCACGGGATCCAAATGCCGCAGGCACCGACCACTACCGCAGCTTTCCGCTTTGTCCCACGAGATACGTCTTGCATCAAGGGTTACGTATATACTCCATCAGGTACTCCAAATATCGTCTGATATTTGATTCCTTCGCTCCCTTGTTGCAGCAGATGGTTGATTCACTTAATTTTCTTGGAATTTTAGCATAACGGCTGCTATTACATTGCTGCACTTCTCTTCCAAACGTACCTGTTGCTGTTAGTCATGCTCAGTTCATCATGTCTGTCAGCGTTTGGCATCAGAATCAAGATCCGGCCACCTTTTGCTCGTTGCACCAACTGGTGATAGCAAGGTTTCTCAGTGCAGTTAGGGCTTTGTAGATGTTATCTTATAGATCAGTGCTGATGTGTGATCGAAGGCTGTAAGTGGTGTGGAATAGTGGAAGTTCACTGTAATATCATACTAGACATCTTGGCGCGGCGACACGCCGCACACGTGTGGTGAAATTCAAATATAAAAATGTCGACATTTAATTAGAAGTTGTGCAAATTTAAGAATCGCTGGAATGCAAAGAGAGTGCACATTTTAAAATTGTCTAGAGACTGGAAATTGTTCAAATTGGAAAGTTATTTAGATCTGAATTCTCTTCACGTTTGTAAGTTTACACTTGTAAGTTGTTCGAATTGCAAAAAATGTTAAAATTGGGAAGTTATTCATATTTGAATTCTCTTTACGTTTATTAAATGCTCATATTTGAAAGGCATTCAAAATTTTGGAATATTCAAATTTTAATTTTAATCTGTTTGCCATAAATAGTCAGCGTTTATTTTTGTGTTCACGTTGATATGCTTGTCATATTTGATTTCTTGTTACGTTTTTTGAATGCTCAGATTTGAAATGAATTCAAAATTTTGAAATATTCAAATTTGGAAATTGATCATATGCCATAAATAGTTAGCGTTTATTTTTGTGTTCATGTTGATAGATTTGTCATATTTCTCCGACGGACAGATTTGAAGTTATTGTTATACTTCACATTTAACATTTCTCTTATCTTTTTCTTTTGCTCAAATAATACTCCACATATTTGTGAAACTTCTTTTAGACAAATGACTTCGTTATTATAAATTGGAACATTGCTTATGGTTTTTAGACAAATGACTCCACTATTAAGAGAGATGTGAAATGTTTGGAGTATTGTAAAAAAAAATTGACTCCGTGATCATTTGTATAAGGAATTGGAACATTGCTTAAACAATACTTCCGTTTTTATCTTTTTCTTTTGCTTAAACAATACTCGGAATATTTCATATTTCTCTTTTTTTTTGTAGATCATAAAAAATTGTGCCCACCGTGGACGTTGTGATTCAAAATGTTAAAATCCGTCGGAATTTTTCGTCTGTATTATCTCCAAAATTTTCAGCAAATTTAAATGTTCTAATATGTTTGAGGTTTGACAACATATTTAAGTAAGATCCATGATCAGAGAAAATACCCTATATAAGTATTTTTTTTTAAATTCAACTCCATTTATTTAGAGGGAGTGCATTTAGGTTGCATACAAATATTTGCCAAATTAAAATGTCCAAAAATATTTGTATTTTGTCGTAAGTAGTTAGCATGCATTTTTCTGGTCGTTTCGATATTTTTTTCATATTTTTCCAGTGGAAAGATTTTAAACTATTCATTTGTAACACTATCTATTTTCTGAAATTTGTGTAAATTAGGTGGGCCCGACATCCTTTTGTGGACGGAGAAAGTAGCACGGATGGGCGATAACATGCATAGACAGCCATTTGTGCATAAATTCTCTACAAAATCTTTTGGGATAGGCGCGCTTCGCCGCGCTGCCTGTCCTATGTTGCCGCACAGCCTAGAAGAACCGTGTATGCTGCTGTCCTGTTTGATAACGTATTCCAACAGAGAACCTAACAAACAGTTGATAGCTAGCTCCGTTGTACACTTCCCTCCTTTTCTCTGGATGAACGAACAGGCTATCTAGCGAACAGATGACAGCTACTCCCTCCGTTCCAAATTAATTGACTTAGCTTTGTCTAAATACGAATGTACCTATACTTGTATAGTGTCTAGATACATTCGTTACTAGACAAATGCATGTCAATTAATTTGGAACGGAGGAAGTACTTATATAGCCAGAAACCCATAAGGCTTATATACAGCGTATAATCATGACAAAGTTGCAACATCAAGACCTAAAATTAGATGCCTGAAAAACTTAGCACCCATGATCACCTCGAAGAGATACTCAGGCAGACAGGCACAAAGAGCAAAGATTATAGTAGGCACACAAATAGCCAGGGAAGGACGACTAACTGATTATTACAGGTGGTATAGAGTTGGACTGGATATATAGAACGTGGTTAACGTGGAAAACAGAGAAAACGATGGTGCACACTGATATACGCAGGCATCGCTATAGATCAAGCCAGCTTGACAACATGCCCAGGACGCATGGTAACAATAGGAGTTGAGCACAATGTACGCAAACAAAAACAGTCACACTGTCAACGACCTAAACACACAGATGCTTCAGCTTTTGGAGCTCATCGCCCTGAGGAGTCTGCTTACTGGATGTATTATGTTGTCTTCCTCGCATCCGTCAGGGCCGAAGATAGAAGCTTCATGACCTAGTCTCCAATGCAGGTGAAGATCAGGATATCATTTGCCATCAGCTCAGCCTGGCACATTGTAAAAGGCAGAGCAAACCTGTGAATTGCTGTCAGGCATGTTGTAGGAATCGATCACACTCATTGCAAGCTGAATAATGAATGCAATATATAGGCAATATAATCAGCAAAAAATAAGGTCCGGCTGAACAGCAAGAAGCGTCTTTCCACAATTCAGTCTGATGGATCCAGAAAAGCATTGGATCTCCCTTTGCTTTTTGTGGTGTATCCACTCCAGGAGACATGGCTAGGCCAGCACCACCGTCAGATTCTCTAGAAAAGAGTCACCATGTAATTATAACTGACCAATTAACTCAAGCAACCAGCATCATTGGTTGAATTCTGCTTACATCGGATCATCTGAAAAAAAATCTTATAAAAATTCAAGCATATGTGAATTGCATGCAAAATTGTGTACCTAAGAGCCTGAGAATACATACAGAACCATACCAAGTTCCCACAAACAAGACTAAATAACAAAAAAATGATTTGATATAAATATTTAATGATCATAGTACAATACACTGTACAGGAAAGGTAGCATCGTCAAAGTATGCGGAATGGCACTGCCAAAAATTCGTGGATTGAGCAAAATGGAATCATGTCTGGAACAAATAGTCCTAGAAGTTTCGCAAAATAGGAACCAAAATGCCTCCTCCATTAACAGATCAACTCAATCGTATGTTGAAACTTTGTACATCAGGAACCAAATGAAACACTAACGAAACTGACACAAGAAGTTAGCAAAAATATGTATGCATAAACAAATTAACACTATAATGTGAAGCATATATGACATAAGTTATATCTTGGTTCAAATACGGCGATATATATGTAAGCTATGCTTATGGCATGAAAAGGAGCTGATCTTGTCAAAAAAAAAAAAAAGCACATGCTGCATTATAGTACAAACAATGTTTTCAGAAACTTTAGAATGTCTATGGATTTTGGTGTCGACACTTTAAGTACATCCAGCCCGATCAGATTATAGATTTGACGCTTAACAACAGGCTTTCCCTATTGATGATAAAAGAACATAATCGCATATCAACACTTTGATAAGTTTTGTGATATAGCAGGATCGAGCACACTGATGAATTCACCCGTGTTTTGCTCTAGCGGTTCATTCTGCCCTCACCTTGTACAACCAAGACCAATAAATAATCAAGTAAACAGAGTAATTGTAGTAAGCTCAGTAGACATCTTGACATAGAGGCAAGCACAATCCCATCATTTCTGGTTGTAGTTACATCCCTCTGAAGGTCCAACCAAAATTCATATACTCACTAAGCTCCTACAATTCCATTGCTCACGATTGTGAAATTCTAAGTGGACTAACTTAATAGTTATAATTGATTGGAAAAAGTTGCAGACCTATTCGGTTTCACCTTAGACTTCCAACAAACAACTTGGCTACACAGATAAAAATGTAGACAAACAAATATGTGTGCTATCTGATTTGATGTACAGCAGCGCCAACAGGACATCGAAGAGGTAAATAAACAGTTGACCTTAGTTTTGTGATTATATCATATGCAGTCATTTTTTGTTACTGCCGGATGACCTGGATGCAATAAACAACCATGAATCTGTTATTCCGTGGAAGGTAAAACAATGACAAAACGATTTGTTAAGAATAGCTAGTAAAAGCTATATTTGCAGAGAAACCACATGACAATTTTGTGTGCTTAACTGAAATTGAAGACAATGAAATAGCTAGAAAGCACAGAGGACCATGGAACCTAACCTGAATATTTGACTTATTATAATCAAATATTTTTGTCGTTCCTCATTGACACATTTTGCTCACTTCGCCTAGGATGCCATTGACATTTTGCTCACTTCGCCTAGGATGCCATTGGCCTGATACACATATACAACAACGCAAGGCCGGTTTGAACGCACTCAAAGTAGTTGATCCTATATTGCATTACACTCGTTTAAATGGAAAATGTTCACCCAGAACACAATTGCATCAGTTAAGTACAGCCTACAGCATTGATGAACCAATTCAGTATAATTTCCTTCATAAGCTAGATGAACAACTGAAGTCCTTACTATAAAGCAAATCTAAAAGGAAGTAACATTCAGTTAGCTAATATCGGATCCTGTTATGGTTGCTTGCACCAGGGAAGAGTATGTAAATATATTTCACTTGATGGACTTAGGCTATGCGCTGCAAAAAAAAGTGAGATGATACCTAAGATATTTAAATGTAAAATGCACAAATCTAAAACTAAGATTGATTGCAGCAGCTTAGCTGAACTTACAATTCTGGATTGACACTGCTAGAGACAGTCGAGCACTTTTTGGCATACTATGTTTCTAGTTTCAGTAGTTGCTACAAAGTCATTTATGTAGACGTTTGGCTGTGCAAACTGAACATTGAACAACTGAGCTTACAATTCTGGATTGACACTGCTAGAGACAGTCGAGCACTTTTTGGCATACTATGTTTCTAGTTTCAGTAGTTGCTACAAAGTCATTTATGTAGACGTTTGGCTGTGCAAACTGAACATTGAACTCATATACTATCTCTAGCATTGTGGAAGCTAACTATGTGACTATGAATGAGAGCAGACATCAACATACTGTTATATATATGTAGGTGCAAAGATTTAAAAGGAAAAATATCTAGGAGCATAAGAATCAACATAATTGATATATACACAATGAGAGTGGCACGGCAGCAGGACGATTGGCTTCTTCTGTCGACAGAGTTTCCATGTTCATAATGGCCTGTGTTTTCAGCTAGATAGATTTCTCTCGAAAGTTGAAAGAAAACGAAACCTGCTAGGAAATTGAACATGGCATCCATTCAGTTATTTATGCATCAGCACATTATTATTACGATCTATATTTAGTAAGAAGTGGGGAGGGCAGCATTAAGGAAACCTGCTGAATTATGCAGGTATAGATATATTGGCGTGCCTGAACCAAGCAACATCCACGACATCTGGGTTGACGTCGAACTCGAAATACAGGTGATATTCCAATATCGAAGCAACATGTCAATTTGAGGCTTCAGCAACATGTAATGGCTCTAAAATTATGCAGTTCTGATCAAAAGTGTACATCATCCTAGAATACGAACCAACCAAAATGAGATTAATTAGTGCTTGCTGACCTGAAGAACACATTACAACATCTGAAAGTAATATCCAAATAAACAAATGAATCAATATCACATATTTATTTCTACTTTTCATTGGATGATGCCATTTAACAACGGTATTACTCTCAAATCGGAATAACTTTGTTTCAGATAACGATTACCTGCTCAAACCGCGGTCCTTTTCTTCGTAGAGCGCAACTCAGAGCAACAAAGACAGTGGTAATCACTAATTGAATACCTCATGTACATGGAAAAATAGGACAACAGATGTCACCAACTATTAGTACAAAAGAATCAGTGAGCTAGAGGTTCAGACTTTATCACCTTCTTGCACAAGTGAGGCAAGGATCTTTCAGCTTGCATTCCCCTTCAAGACCACAAAGCAAAAAAAAAGGAGAAAACGTCACGGCTGAAACTGCACCGACTCGCCGCAGCCGAACACTATCGATTTAGGGAATTGCGTGAATGACCACTCAAAATAACCGGGAGAACATGCCCTGCAATTTATCTCATATAGACTTCTTCTAATTCATCCATCTAGGCGAACGAAAATAGGGATTACGATAACTGAACCCACAAAACAGCAACATAATGAACTTTGCCCTAATTCTCCACATGGAGTTGCTAATCCCTAAGTAATTCCCACAAATTGACCACCAATAAACGGGCAAATTCATACAGCATAGGAGAAATCTCACCTATGTGGTGAGAGCATAAGGATTCTTGAAGAGAAAAGTTGGAGAAGGATTCTTCTTGTTCCCATCCTGTTGCTCCTCTTCTCTCCTCTTGTCTGCTCTTCTTCTTCCTTAAACTCATGGCCAGACTGCCCTAGGAGGTGGGGGGACGTGGTACATCTAGAGGACATGAGGAGGAGGGAGGGGGAGGGACGAGGCGCCATGGGAGGGGGGAGAGGAAGGACGCGACAGCGGGGAGAGGCGCTGAAGACTTCGTTCTGCTCACACCGGGGCATGACCCGGGCAAGGAGGACGGCTGAGCTCCTCTCCGTGCCGCCAGCGGGCTCGGGAGGGAGAGGAGGGCATTGACGCCAGGGGAGGATGAGGGCGGCGGCGGCCATGAGGAAGGGGGAGCACGGCGGGACAGGAGGCGGCGATTCCGGCGGTTTGGCGGCGTTCCGGCGGCCGATTCGCGGCGAGGAGGGCGAGGCGGTGACGGCGGAGCCCGTGGTGGGCTCCGATTTGAGCAGGGAGGGGCGACGCGGCGGCGCAAGGCGTCGGCGGCGCCGCCGAGCGCGGGCGCGCGCGGGGAGAGAGGAAGTGTGGTGCTGGCGGTTTTACACGGAGATCCCTCATGTTTCCAAAAATTGCGTTTGGCTCCTTTGCGGGCGGTTTTCTGCAAAATCGTTGCGCCAAAGATCGTGCGGGGCGACGTGTCGTCGCGCTATTGGAAGAAACTCGTCAGCTACAGTAAGATACAGTAACACACGATTCTTGGCGCGATCTGAGCCGTCCGTGTGTGATACCAACAAGTATAGGGGATCGCTGAAGTCTTCGTTGGGAAGTATTACCCAAATTTATAGTTCGACTCGATGGGAACACAAGAATATCAATAAGACCTTGGCAATTGAGGCGTCACTCTCAACCACACCTGTATATCAATAACTTGCAGCAGTAATAGTGATGGCAGTAGTATGATTCAAGTAACAAGCAGAACAGTAGCAGTGAACAAGTGTTTCCCAGTTTTCACCGGAAAAGTGAAAGTGTAACTCAGAGATTTAAAACGTAGGCATGAGGTGATAGCGGGGTGTTGCAAGAATGAGATTGATCATATAATAAGAAACAAATAACAATGGGACCTATCTCTAACTCCGATATATGTAGGTATGTGTTCCATATTTAGTTGTGCGTACTAACCAAGAGAATTTGCACAACATCTATTGTCCAACCTGCCCATTTCACCGGGGCCAACTTGGAACTACAGGTAATTAAGGTCTACCCTTTCGAATAGACCGGAACAATGCATTAACACTTCATGAACACATAGAATCCTCAAACTAAAACATCTCCCCCTTGTTTTCCCTATATGTCACGTTTAGGGTTCGCAGGTTCAACATAATAGCAGGTGATACACTTTGCAGATAAATACCAAACTCAAATATATGATGGGGCAATATAAGTTCAGTACTGAAATCATGCCACTCGGGCCCTAGTAGCAAGCATTAAACATAGCAAGAGTGCATCAACACAATACAAAAGTATCCTCAAGATAAAACCCTAAAATCCCGAACAACGGGTAGCATTACATGATCAATCTCATCCAATCCCCATCCACCTCACATGCCTACAGCGGACTACTCACACATGGTGATGGTGAAGGGGCTCATGGTCGATGGAGATGAAGGCGGTGATGAAGGCGGTGAAGACGGCCTCCGGATCCCTCCACCGGAGGAGAAATCCTGGATCAATCTGTCCCCGAAACGAAGATCGTGATGGTGGCGGCGTTCTGTTTCGCGAAAACTCCTCTCCTCTAGGGCAAGCACTTTTTCGTATATATGAGGGGGTACGTCGAAGACCGAAGGCGAGGCGGCGCCCGAGGCCCATTTGGGTGGGCCCACGCGGCCAGGTACAGGGGCCGCGTGGGACCCCCCATTTGGCCCTCGAGCGCTTCCTCGTGTCCATCTTTGTCCATTGCCTTCCTTTTCCATAAAAATTGACGTGGTAATTTTCCCCGATTTTATTTCCTGCAAAATAGCCAGAAAGAGACTTTGCTAAAAACAGCGTCAGATTCAGCAGTTTTATTCAAATATGGGAAGATTCCGGAGCAAATTATGAGGCAAAGTGCTTGGAAAAGTAGATGCATTTTGGATGCATCAGCTCCCCCAAGCTTAGCTCGTTGTTTGTCCTCGAACAACTCAAACATAGTGCAGAAGCGATAAAAGACTTTGACAAGAACTTTGCATTGCATATGTAACAATTTAATATCAACAAGCATTCAAAGCATAGCTTCAACAACAAATAAAAGATGCTAGCAAAGGTATATCTAATCAATGTTAAAGCATTTATATTTGTTGCAAGAGGAATAACATGTAGTGTCAATACTTGGATGAGTTTGCTCAACTGTAGAAATAAACAAAGGTTCTTGCATCGCTATGATTGAATCATGACAAGACTTTTGAGTCTTTTGATTCTTTCTTTTGTTACTGGTGAAATCATTGTGCTTACAACCTTGCTCTTAGTTTTAGCAAACCATTTGATATTAATATGACTCATATGCTTGACCGACTAATGGTTGAAAACCTCATGCCCCGTGAATACGAGTACCTACACCATGGCTACTCAACTTGGGTCACTAGGCAAGTTCGAAATTTTCAGTCATTGCAAGTAATAAAAGCGTCATCAAGAGCGTCAACTGGGGTACCTCTTGTCCCAGGACATGGACAAGCCCATGTCCAAACAACAAGACAAACAGACAATGAACAATCTCAGCACTCTTTTATTTACCATTTGTAGCTTTTTATTATGAAGTGCATCACTGAATGTCACTATGGTGCTGTAAATTTCCACCATGAATGATGCATGGCTTAAGTTGGCGGCCCAGGCGTCTCTCTAGCCAATTATTCTTACTCATCAAACTTGCTAAGTTTCCGCTTTCATTTCGCACATGATAAGCATCCATAACAAAAGTACATGATATCAACTGAATATATTTTAGTGCAATGTTGAAAGCTTTACATGTGTCAGCACATTTCAGCTAACTCCCAACCACTAAACCTGTCAAGCATAACTTCATGTTTACATTTGAAAATTATTTTACTTCTTTTATTGGCAAGTTTAGTAAGCACAATGGGATGCGTAGACCTTTGTTTAGACCACAATTATTCAATCCACAACCAAGTATTGTCACTAAATAATTTCACTTGCATCATCATATAACATACTAGAACATGGAAAGATAAACATTTGCTACCACTTTCTAGATGTTGAAGAAACTATGATGTGCTCACTTGCTGTTATTAAAAGTCCACATAAACACGGCAAAGGTGTCATACCTTTCATCCACTTCATGCACATCAACTCATCATCGTTGTTCTCCTCTCCCAACTTGAACTGCACAATAAAAACTCAAATCTGCCAGAAAATGTCACTGCATACAGTACTGTTTTTACCCTACCTAGACACCTCAGAAAAATCTCATATTTTACGTGTGTGTAGGTTATGATGTGTTGCAGCAGTGGTTAAAATTTCAGCTCAATCGGAGTTACAGAGAAAAAATGAAAAATAAAACAGCGAGCAGATTTCAGCAATTTCTGCACCTCCGTTTTTGCGTTTGTTTCAAGAAAACGAAAATATTTTTGTTATTTTTCGTTCTAAGAAACAAAAGACAAACAACCAGAAGTAAAAGAAACAAATAAAATCTTTTTGTGTTTTTGCGTTTTCAAGAAACTTATCATAGCAATATAACGGTGATATAAAACAATGAATGGAGAGTAAGAGAAGTACTCCCCCAAGCTTGCGATCAAGCTAGTATCCTGGGTAGTTGCCGTATCCACTTCCACTTCCAGGGTAGTAACTATATGGGTAGCCTTGCATGCTTGGGTACAGGGGCTCCGCCTGAGGTATGTACCCCTGTGTCTCTGGAGCTTGTGGCTCCTCCTGAGGCGGCGCCTCTTCCACTATCCATTTTCCGGTACTCCTGTCAAAAAGGTCAGTACGGGGGAGCCTAATGGACACTCGCTGCCCACTAGTGCTCAAATAGTTATACAGATAATGTTCCCCATACAACGTACTTATATCCATGCGAGTAGTCAAAGCAAAATCAAGTAATTTGGACTCTCGCACTAGAGTACCCATGTTATCACCATATCCTCTCTCGTTTTTAATGTAATTGTACACCATAGTAGCAATAGCACCAGCATAAATAGGAGTTTGATCAGTAATATTTCTACTCACAGCAGTATGCAAAGATCTAGCAAGTATGACTCCCAAGTTATATTCACACGGTGTATTTTCTTTTGCACATTTTAGTAGATAAACCATTGGTCCAGTGCAAGCAGAATTGTTATCCCTAGCAAGAAATCCTCTTGCAAGAAACAACGCAAAATATCTCAAACTTGGGTGCTGTATATGAGTAAATTTACCCCTATTTAATCTATCATGAGAGTTTACAGATATAGTATGCCAAAACTCAACAAGCTCATGGTTGGTATCAGCACGAGTTTCACTCCAACTCCCTGAATTTTCTACACCAATAGCATTGCAAAATTCCCCTAGAGACATAACAAGGCGCTCACCTCTCATAGTAAATTTGCAAACAAAGGTAAGAGGGTGCCTTACTTCTTCCTGTGCTTTTGGGCTCCGGGCCCTCAAATCTGAAGGTAGAGAGAATTCCCGAGAGAGTTCTCATATGTATCTTGGGGTTCTGAGAACCTAAGTAAACCAGTTGTAGACGAAGGTGTCGAAGTCCTCTTTGATCCCCACTGCTCAAGAACATAGGGATCTTGCCATCTTGTTGTATGTATTTTCAGCTTCTCCCCTACAAAGAATGCATCATCCTCCCAAGATGGTGGTCATCATAATTGAGGGAGACTTTGCACTCTTCTTCTTGGTCTTGAGCTCATCCCAACCAAAGCTTGCCCTTGCTAAACATGATACCTTGCTGCCCAAAAACAATATTCAACAAAAATCAAGATGTAACACCTTAAAACAACATTAAGCCATCCATAAATAGTCTCCACATCAATATCATGCATCAATATCAACTAAAAACTTGAATCTATGGATTTCCTAAGCATAAAAGGGTGACACCTAGTGCAGCAAAATACTTCATGCATGAGGCATAAGAACAAAAAGTAATTGGATGAGTGGAGGAGTCACATACCAATGAGCAATCCCACCAAACAGATTTGAAAAATCTGCCCTAAACTTGGAGATCCAAGGATAGCAGGAAGAGAGCTCGAGAAAATTTGGGAAAAATACCTGGGGCTGGTTTCCTGTCGAGGGGAAGGAGATGGGCACTGGATACTCACCTAACCCCCTCTGTGGGCCAAAATAGTGGGTCCCACGCGGCCAGGTACTGTGGCCGCGTGGGACACCCCCTTTTGGGCCCTGGTGGCCCTCTGGTGTCTCCCTTTTGGCTGTTAGTTCCTCTGGTAAAATAACTTACCTCCAATTTTTCTGGAATTTTTAGAGAAAATTTTCTGAACAGAATTTTTCAAACTTCATTTCTGGAATTTCTGCACTTTGAAATAATTATATCCATGTAATAATCTAAAATTCTATAATGAATACAACTAAAAATGCAATAAATTTTTATGGGAATCAAGTTTGCATCATTTTCATATTAGAATGAGGTTGATCAAGTCTCATTAATAATATGTAAAAGATATAATACATGATTCTTTATTTTATATGTTTCTGAGCAATTTCAAGTCACCTCATATTTGATTGGAATAGTTCCAATCATTAAGATAGCATATTTTGGTTCAGGAGGTGGCAATGCAAACTCAAAGCTTCCTATTATAAGAGTATTCCTTTTAATGGAGTTCACACTCTGGCTTACCATAGTAACAGATTTCTTCTTAGGAAAATAGATAGTGTGCTCATTTCCCTTGACATTGAATGTTACCTTGCTCTCAGTGCAATTTATAACAGCCCCTGCAGTGTTTAAAAAGGGTCTTCCAAGAATAATAGACAAATTATCATCTTCAGGCATTTCTAACACAACAAAGTCTGTAGGGATTAACACATTAGCAATAGAGATAGGGACATCCTCACATATTCCTATAGGCACAGCAGTTGATTTATCAGCCATTTGTAATGATACTTCAGTTGGAACCAATTTGTTTAGGTTAAGTTTCTTATATAAAGAAAAAGGCATAACACTAACACCAGCTCCTAAGTCACATAGAGCATATTTCACGTAAGTTTCTTTAATATGACAAGGAATAGTTGGAATACCAGGATCACCACGTTTTTCAGGCATTTTCCCTTTAAAGGAATATTCAGCAAGCATAGCAGTTATTGCATCAGTAGGAATCTTTCTTTTATTAGTCACAATGTCTTTCATGTATTTGGAATATGGAGGGATTTTAATAGCATCAACAAGAGGAATTTGCAAACACAAAGACTTAATCAACTCAAAGAATTTCTCAAATCTAGCATCATCCAAAGTTTTTATTACCTCTTGGGGATATGGTATGGGTTTTTGTACCCACGGATCCCTATCTTTACCTCTTTGTGGATTAGGATGGCTCTTCTTCTTATTCTTCTCAGTAGATGGTGGAGGGTCTTCTTTATCATTAGGTTCAGGTTCTTCAATATTTTCATCCTCTTGTGGCTCTTCTTCAGGTGAAGGTGATTCTTCTTCTTCATTATTATTATCTTCAGTCTCAGCATCAGAAATAGAAATATCCTTATCTTGCTCTTCAGAGTCATCAATGTCCTTGTTTTCATTGGGAGATTTTCCTGCAGAAGATTTCTTCTTGAGAGCTTCTTGTTCTTTTCTCTTGGGATGGCCTTCAGGAAAATCAGGATCCTGAGTACTTGCACCTCCCCTAGTGTTAACTCCACAAACCTGTTTCTTCACCATAAGACTTTCATACAATTGATTTTGAAGAGAAACCATTTGTTCAACTTGATTATTCATCATCTCACAGTGTTTAACAATTCTTTTTACCTCTCCCACACTAGCATGTAAACTTTCTCGAAGAGATTTAATTTTGTGAGAGTTCTCCATAATAGTCATTCTAATATTATGCTCCTCAGGATTATGATGATAAGCAAAATCATTCATGTAGGATACATCAACAGGAGGTGTTACCTTTTCATTACCTTTTATGGAGCTAATAGCATTGACTTGAATTGGAAAACATGGTTGATCATCAGGAAGTTTAACACCCATTTCAGATAATTCCTTAAGATGAGAGGTTTTAATTCCCTTCTCTTTAATAGCCTTGGAAGCTTCTTTCATTGTTTCGTTATCCAATTTGAGCATGCCTCCTTTCTTCTCCGGAAATATCTCTTCAATATTCCAGTCTTCATAATTCCTAGAGATAGTCTCCAATAGCTCAGTTGCTTCATCAACGGTCCTTTCCCTGAAAACATTACCTGCAATACCATCAAGATAGCCTCTGGTGTTTTCGGTTAGACCATTGTAAAATATATCAAGTATTTCATTACTCTTGAAGCCATGGGTAGGACATTTCCTAACCATCTTACTATACCTCCCCCAAGCTTGGGGTAAATCCTCCTTCTCTTTCTGTGAAAAGCTGCTAATCGCAACAGTCAAACCATGAATCTTATCAGCAGGGAAATACTTATTATAGAATACCTGCAAACATTCTTCCTTGCTAGTAATACATCCAGGTTCTAAACGATTATACCAAGTTTTAGCACTTCCTCCCAAAGTAAAAGGAAACAGCTTTAAGAAATAGTAGCGTTGATGGATTTCATCTTTACCAAATAACACAGATAAGTCATGCAAGACAGCAATGTGTTCAAAAGGAAACTCATCCTCTCTACCATAAAACTTATATTTTTCAGCTTTTTCAATTATTTCAGGATCAACACTAAACTCATAATCTTTATCTTTAATTTTAATAGCAGGAGCATTCATTTTCTCAGTAATAGGAAAATATCCATCAAGAGGAGAATTTTTATAGCTATCAAGTTTATCCAATTTATCAAAGTCAGAATTCATAAAAGCCATAGTAAATGCCTCCTCTTCCTCAGAAGAAGTTTCAAATTCATCATCACAGTATTCATTATCTTCTAACTCAGATTCCACATTTTCATTAGTAGAAGATTCAGATTTTCAGGTGTTTCAGTTATCTCAGATGTTTCAGGTGTCACTTCTTTGTCTATGCTACCACATAATAAATCATTTTCATTACTAGTAGACATTTTAGACAATGGTGAACTAGATAAAACCTTTCCTTTTTCTTAGGAGCAACAGCAGAAGCAACATTAGGTGAAAAGTTTGGCCTACTTGGCAAATCCGTACCTCTGCGAGTAGTTGAAGGCCTCACTTCCTTCGGAGTAGTCTTTTCCTTTCCCATGGTTAGGAACAAGCAAAAGCAGCAAATAGATGATAACAAGTTGTCTTACCAATAAAGCTAGGTTCCCCGGCAACGGCGCCAGAAAACGTCTTGATACCCACAAGTATAGGGGATCGCTGAAGTCTTCGTTGGGAAGTATTACCCAAATTTATAGTTCGACTCGATGGGAACACAAGAATATCAATAAGACCTTGGCAATTGAGGCGTCACTCTCAACCACACCTGTATATCAATAACTTGCAGCAGTAATAGTGATGGCAGTAGTATGATTCAAGTAACAAGCAGAACAGTAGCAGTGAACAAGTGTTTCCCAGTTTTCACCGGAAAAGTGAAAGTGTAACTCAGAGATTTAAAACGTAGGCATGAGGTGATAGCGGGGTGTTGCAAGAATGAGATTGATCATATAATAAGAAACAAATAACAATGGGACCTATCTCTAACTCCGATATATGTAGGTATGTGTTCCATATTTAGTTGTGCGTACTAACCAAGAGAATTTGCACAACATCTATTGTCCAACCTGCCCATTTCACCGGGGCCAACTTGGAACTACAGGTAATTAAGGTCTACCCTTTCGAATAGACCGGAACAATGCATTAACACTTCATGAACACATAGAATCCTCAAACTAAAACATCTCCCCCTTGTTTTCCCTATATGTCACGTTTAGGGTTCGCAGGTTCAACATAATAGCAGGTGATACACTTTGCAGATAAATACCAAACTCAAATATATGATGGGGCAATATAAGTTCAGTACTGAAATCATGCCACTCGGGCCCTAGTAGCAAGCATTAAACATAGCAAGAGTGCATCAACACAATACAAAAGTATCCTCAAGATAAAACCCTAAAATCCCGAACAACGGGTAGCATTACATGATCAATCTCATCCAATCCCCATCCACCTCACATGCCTACAGCGGACTACTCACACATGGTGATGGTGAAGGGGCTCATGGTCGATGGAGATGAAGGCGGTGATGAAGGCGGTGAAGACGGCCTCCGGATCCCTCCACCGGAGGAGAAATCCTGGATCAATCTGTCCCCGAAACGAAGATCGTGATGGTGGCGGCGTTCTGTTTCGCGAAAACTCCTCTCCTCTAGGGCAAGCACTTTTCTGTATATATGAGGGGGTACGTCGAAGACCGAAGGCGAGGCGGTGCCCGAGGCCCATTTGGGTGGGCCCACGCGGCCAGGTACAGGGGCCGCGTGGGACCCCCCTTTTGGCCCTCGAGCGCTTCCTGTGTCCATCTTTGTCCATTGCCTTCCTTTTCCATAAAAATTGACGTGGTATTTTTCCCCGATTTATTTCCTGCAAAATAGCCAGAGAAGAGACTTTGCTAAAAACAGCGTCAGATTCAGCAGTTTTATTCAAATATGAGAAGATTCCGGAGCAAATTATGAGGCAAAGTACTTGGAAAAGTAGATGCATTTTGGATGCATCAGTGTGATCCATCGAACGGCTAGAATTTTTCGGGTGACGTGGATGGCGTGAGAGGGAGCGAATCGCACGATCTTTTATATATAGTATATATATATAGTAGGATAGGATTCTAGCATAGTTAGGCCCAGTTCTTTTGAGGCTTCTAGACAGCTTAACAGTCCAAAAAGGTCTAAGCCCAAAAGAACTCGAATTTAATCCGTTTCTCTGGACAGCCAGCTTCCACCGTTTCTTCACAGTGGAAAAAAGCAACCCTACCCCAACTTCCCGCCGCCGCCGGTGGCTTCCCGAAAGTGAAATCGAAGCGTTATTTGCACTACCCCTGTTGGACATCGTATTTACAGGAAACTGCCACCGCGAAGTGAACCGGACATTTTCCTTTCTTTCTTTTTCTCTCTCTTCCACACACCCGAGCCAGGCCCGAGTCCACAGCTAGGTTCCTCTTCCCAGTGCGCCGCCGCAGCAGCAACCCGTCGCCTCAGCAGCCAGGAGCATCTCCGGCGCCGGCGCCGCCGCAGCCAGTAGCATCTTCGGCGCCGGCGCCGCCGCCTGTCGCCTCCACCCTCGCCCTTCCCTGCGCCTCCGCCAGGAGCAACTCGGGCACCTCCACCGTCGCCCCTCCCTGCGCCGCTGCCAGGAGCATGTCGCCTCAACCGTCGCCCCTCCCTGCTCCTCCCACGGCCGCCCACCTCGAGCTCGAGGCCTCGCCGCCTTTCTCCTCCCGCTGTGGCCCACCTCATCTCGAGATCGAGCCCCCGCCGCCCTGCTCCTGTTGGAGATATGCCCTAGAGGCAATTAATAAAGTGATTTTATTTGTCATATCTCAATTGTTCATAATACGTTTTAATACCATGCTATAACTGTATTACGCGAAAACATTAATACACGTGTGGTATAAAACAACCAGGTCCCTAGTAGCCTCTAATTAACTAGTTCGTTGGGTAACAGATGATCAAGGTTTCCTGATCATGGACAATGACGTCGGTTAACAACGGAGTCATATCATTAGGTGAATGATTTGATGGACATACCCAAAATATAGAAACATAGTGTTCATACCTTCGACCGTGAGATCATATCAAATCTCTGCTTCCGAAAGATACGGCTGATCGCATCAAACGACATGACTTATATAGCGTGACAATAAAGGTGACACTTTCGGGTATCGGAAGGAAGCAGTAGAAGCGAGTGATCAAGAGCGGGAATTGCTCAATCCACATAGCAGGATAGATACTCTGGGCCCACTCGGTGAGATTACATCAATGAGCTTGCAAGCATGTGACTAGGTCATGGGGATGTAATATCACAGACGAGCAAAGATAGATTTGTCAATGGCAAGGTCATGCTCGGTAATCGTGATACCGGAGAACGACGCTCGGACAATCTAAGTATCACTAGGCAAGAGGATGAGACTGGACGTCTAAAGGTTCAAACGATAGAAGATATTCGTGGATGCACAGGGGCTATCATGGATATCCAGATCCCGCTGTTAGTCGTTGATCGGAGAGGGTGTCTCGATCATTTCTTGAGTGATCCCGAACCGTGGGGTAACACACTTAAGGGTGGGTGACGATTAGATTGGATTTAGAGAGAAAAGAAATCGGGAACTCTGGAAGTGTTCCGGAACTTGTCCGATGTTGATCAGAGGCAACGAAATAGGTTTCGGAGTCCGGATAAATTAAATAATATGTATTTAATATTAATAAGTGTTATTAGTGATTAAATATATTTTTATTTAATTTATTTCGAATTTTTAAAGGCATTAAATCATAAATGGGCCTTAGAGGCCATTAGGGAAAAATCCCTAAAAAGAAAAAGGGGGAAGAAGGCCAGCCGGCCTAGGTGGGCCGAATGGGGCCCACCTAGGTGGCCGGCTGCCCTCCCTGGCCGGCCAAGCCATGTGGGGATTAGTCCCACATGGCTTAGCCAAGGGAGATGGTCTCCCCCTTTCTCCTTTAAATAGGGGACCCCCCATGCCTTGGAAATCACACCAATTCCCTCTCCTTCTCTCCTACCTTGAGCGTGGTTCCGTTTCTGGAGCTGCGTACGGGGAGGGAAGTCTTTCTACTACACGCACACCGCCGTGCTGCTAGATCCAATCTTCCGCTTCCGCTGCTCTGCTGGATCTGGATCCGAAGGTCGTCATCCACACCGTACGTGTGTGGAACCACGAGGTGCCATTGTTTGGCACTGGAAGTCGTCTTCTTCCTCTACACGACCTTGAGGTCGGCTACGTCGGCTTCATCATCAACGCTTGTGTGGGAGCGTAATCCCCGCTTTCGTTCTACAAGGGTATGTACTCCGTTCTCCTCCGTATAAGTATATCTGTATAGTATAGATCCTGGCTAGTTAATGGTTATCGTCGGTAGGAATTTTTTTGTTTCTGTCCACGATCCCCAACAGCTCCATCCCCTGAGGCCATCCACCGGCCGACCCGCCGCCCTGCTCCGTCCCCTGCGGCCATCCACCGGCCGACCCGCCGCCCTGCTCCGTCCGCTGCGGCCGATTTGCTGCAGCCTCCACGAGCAAGTTCAACGATGGGAGATCCACGGATGCAGTGATGTAAATTTCTTATTTCAGTATTATGATATTCTCTGATAATTAATGGATATTCTTCATGATACTCTGTAGTGAGTAATTGTTTTCAATTTGCGCCAAAGAACAATTAACAACTCAATATTAGGTTGCTAGGGGCATCATAGACTTTTCATACTACAACTCAGATAATAAGCTGGAAACCCGAAAGCTGAGAACTGGACTGCAGTTTCTCATGAGCTTATTTTCACTGCTATTTTTCTGGACAGCTCAAGCCAAAGTGGCTTATGCACAAGCCGAAACCGAAAAGAATTGGGCCTTAGTCAGACAGCAATGAAGAGGTCACGCCCATCAGCCCTCACATACCCATACTCTTCTTTCTTCCTCATGACAAATTTGTTATGGCGGGCCTTGCTGCCTGCTCCCGGCGACCCCTCGCTGTGGTCTGAGTAGATCTCTGGGCGCCCCCATGGCGGGTTGTTGCGGCAGTGGTTGCCGGGACGGGCGCCATCCTTGGAGCTTCGATCTGCGACGCGTTGCGGGTGGTGGTCCGGCCAGACTTGGATGGAGTGTGCTTTGGGAGAAATCCCTATCGGAACTTATGTCCGAGGCTGACCACGGCGGCGCTGATGGCGTCGTTGACCTTCTTGGAGGCATGGTCGTAAAGCTGCTCCCTGCTTTGGTCTAGTTGTTGCGTCTCTGCTGTAAGTGCAAGATCCTTTTCTCCTCATGGTGTTATGGATGTGGCTCAGGGCGAAAGCTTAGCGATGACGACGCCAGTCGGTGTCGTTCCCCTTCCTGAAGGCGTCGCATTTGAGTCCTTATCCTTGCCATTGTTGTGGGTCTTCGCACTTGGCTAGCGGCGACATTTGTGTATCCGGCGGTGAGGCGCTTGGCCTTGCAGTGCTGCCATGTGGTGCATTGTTTCCTGTGGTGTGTTGTTCTTCCTCATGTGTTTCTCTTCGGCTGGCCTACCCGTGATCTCGGTCCTGTTGCTGTGCTTGCTCAAGACCCTGCCATGGTTGCCGTTGTGTTGTGGTGAGCTTCCGGCTCTTGGTGTCGTCTCGGCTATCTTTGCTCAATGACGACACAAGGATGCCTCCCCAACCTGCTAATCGTCTTGACCTCTCGTGGCGGAGCTCCCAGTTAAGGTTCGTGCTAGGTGCTAGACTTTTGCACTCGTTGATTGTGGATGCTCCTAAACGCACGCTGGTGTGGTGCGCTAGGCTATTTGCTGAATCTTGGTATTGTGATCACTCGACAACACTCCTCATCTACTTGTGCCTCATGGTGGCTCTTGTCGTTCCCTTTCCTCGTCGTGTGTGCGTTTTTTTTTATTTCTCCTATTTCTAATCCCTGTGTATTCTGATTCATTTGAGCCTATCTTGTAGAGGCTGCAAAGCCTCAAGACAACCTTGAATATATTCGGGTGGGGATTAACTCCCCCGGTGACCATTAAAAAAACAAATTTGTTATCGTTTCATCAAGTTTTAGAAAAAGAGCTGAGTCTCAGGATATATGAATAATTAAACTAAATATCTATAGTATCTAGAAATAAATTACGAATAAATTGTCCGTGATATGTCTACATGTGTGACAATGAGGAATCATGTGCACTTGTGATGAATATGTTCAAAGATGGATGAGTAAAATAGCATATTCTCTTCTTCTTTCAAGAATAGCAGATTTGCTTTAAAAAAAAGAAATAAGAAACTTGAATCATCCATAATACACAACTGTGGAAACATCAGTTGGGACATTCTCATAGCAGCATGTTTTAACCATGTCCAAGATTGCACACTTCCTTCTTTTGACACCCACGACATACTCCATAAAATTTAGTTCAGATTTAGTCACTTTTCTCTCCCAGGAAAGACCATAAGTAAGACCCAATTAACAACATAAACTACTCTACGCAGCACGAAGGGATAAGACAAAACATAAAACCCTGAACCGGGTAGATTTGGTCCCATCAGACGACAAAATGCTAGCAGTTCAGATAGTCACTCCTAACTCTCATGCCAAGCTAACCTCAAATCCACTACTCTGATCATTCAGTTCTTGTCTGCTACAGCATTGGCCTTCCTCGTGGCTGCCGCTAGCTCGTTGACTTTCCTTTCCAGGGACATCACCTTCAGTTCCAGGCTTAGGAGCTTCATGTAAGCCCCAAAAAGCTCCCACTGAACCTTGCTCTGTGTCATCTGAAGTTTGTGCATATGATCGTAGATCTTACTTTCACGCTTGTAGTTCTCCTGCTCACGCTCGTAGCACTCCATGTCATGTTTGTGGCGCTCCATTTCACGATTATGGCGCTCAGTGGCCTCCTCGGGACCCCGGCTCACGTTTTCCTCCTTTGTGGCAGCGTTGGAGTTGTACAAGTACAGTCCCACTGCGGCGCCGCCAAGCGTGAAGAGGGTAGGTTTCCTGCAAATGGGGGAGGAACATTTCACTCATACATGCCTAACAATGAAAAAATCCAATATAAACCCATGCAGTGAATATTCAAAGAGACAGAGCAATAACTAAGATTCAGATAAATTTTTAACAATCTTAAGCAGATAAAACAACACATAGGTTTTAAAGTTAGGTTCACTGATCTTTGGAAACAAAATCAGATCATGTCCACATTTTTTCCCATTCGGGATTTAGTGTATGTTTTGAAAAATCTAATTCAAAAGGGGTGGTTTTCCTACAGATGAGGAGACTAGCCAAGCATGCCTAACAATGAAAAAATGTTAGTTTGCCCCATGCACTAGATTTTCATAGAGACAACAATCACTAAAATAACAATTTTAAGCAAATAACACATAGTGAAGGTTTTCAAATGAGCTCGGCTGTTCTCTGGGAACAAAATCAGATCAAAATCCACAATTTGTCTCAATGAAAATCCAGTACCGTTTCCAGTGCACTTATTCAAAATGGGGTGATTTTTCTAGAAATGAGGAGGAACATTTCACCAGCCAAGCATGTCAAACAATTAAAAATGCAAGTTTGCGCTCATGCAATGGATTTTCAAAGAGACAAACCAGCAATCACTAAGATAACAATTTTAAGCATATAAAACATAGTGAAGGTTTTCAAGTGAGCTGTACTGATCTCTGGGAACAAAACCAGATCAAAATCCACAATTTCTCTCACTATAAAATTCAGTAGTATTTCAATACACTCATTCAAAATGGGGTGGTTTTTCAACAAATGAGGAACATTTCACCAGACAAGCATGCCAAACAGTAAAAAATCGTAATTTTGCCGTCATGCATTAGATTTTTCAGAGACGAACCAATCACTAAGATTCAGCTAATTTTAAAATTTTAAGCAAGTAAAACATAATGTAGGTTTTCAGAAGAGCTTGATGTGTGGGACGAAGGAAGTAACACGTCTTTTCCCATTCAAAATTCAGTAGCACTGGATATTCAAAGTGATAAACCAATCCTAAAATTCAGCTAATTTAACAATTTCAAGCAAGTGATAGTTTTCGGCTGATCTAAGGGGGGAAATCAGATTAAAATACAAAATTTCTCTCATTAAAAATTCATTAGCGTTTCCAATACACTAATGCAAAATGAGGTGGTTTTTCTACAAATGAGGAGGAACATTTCACAGTCAAGCATGCCAAACAACGTAAGTTTGCCCTCACGCTCTGGATTTTGAAAGAGACAAGCCAATAACTAAGATTCAGCTAATTTTAACAATTTTAAGCAAGTAACACATAATGCAGGTTTTCAGGTGAGCTTGATGTGTGGGATGAAGCTGGATTCAGAGTCTCCTGACTAATTAGGCGTTCGTCTGCCTTTTCTCCATGTTTTGCAAATAGCTCTAATTCAGAGTGCTAAATCAGCACACGGTACTCACAAGCACAAAGATTATCATTCATACCAACATACCAGATCTTATTCTGCGAAAAGCTTCCTGAATCGCCGTCAGCCTCCTTCCCCCGAGATACGTCGGCGCCACCACCAGAGCACATGCGCCGCTACAAAAATAAAAGGAGTTGAACAACATTGATCAATTAAAGGCTTCTTTTTTTCAAACGTAAACATGGATAAAAATGAAATCCATATGTTTCTTACCTTCGGCATGAGCCGGGCGCTGCAGCTCGAGCGGAGAGCCGGCGTTAGCACGATCCTCAGGCGCTCCATCCGTGGCACCTCTCTCCGGGACTGGTCAGCAGGGTGCTGTTCCAAACAAATAAGACGCAGGAAGATGAAATTATCTGCAAAGCACAGGGATTTACGTGTGGGGAAGGCGAAATAAAGATTGTTGAGAAATAAAAGTGCACATGAAAAGGGCTCGTCTGCCTGAGAACGAAGGTCCGGCAACGAAACCAACCAAGCAAACAAAGGGTCAACTTTTTTGCTGGAATCGCCAGTCGCCACCAGACATACCACATACGAAATACTATCTACCAAAGCCGAAGCTTTTTACTCGGAAAACCTAGGGCCGGCAATGCGGGGCTTCGACGAACCGAACCCTGTCCGACGCATCAAAGGCGTAGCAGAGACGCACGGGCACGAACCTCGCCAAAACCCCAAAAGAACATCGCCCACATCAACAAGAAAAAAGAAACAATTAAAATCGGCAGATTCCACCGGAGAAAATAGAGGAATAGTAGATGAACGGGGAGCGCTACTAGATTCCGCGTGCATCGCCACAGATGGATGGGCAAACGCGGCGGGAAGAACAGGGGAAGAAACCCCCAAAGAAAACCAAGAAAGGTAGGTAAATCAAAATCGCTCTAGTCTAGATCTGAGCGGCGAGGAAGGGAGTGGTGTGTACTACATGCCAGACCGAGAGGAGCAGGATCGGTACCGAGGGGTGGAGGAGGAGGAAGCGGCGAGCTCCGGAGCGAAGTGGCGGGGGAAAGCAGGGTGGCAACTGGCACTCTGGCAGAGGCAACTGGCCGACTGCTCCTCCTTCCTTCACAAGCCTGGCTTCAGTTTGTGGTGTCCTGCCCTGTCTCGGCTCTACTCCAGTAAGAGGTGTATGGGCCGGCAGCATGCTGGGCTCACCGGCTCAGAACAGTATCGGCCGGTGTCATAGTGTGGAACGAGCCTGCTTTCCTCTATAGCCCATAAGGGAAGAATGCTCCGCATCTCCTCTGTTTTGTTTTCTTTGAACAGCATCCTTTGATTTATAGGATAGGAAAAATGTATAAATAAAAAAAGCTATAGGATTGAATGTCATGTATAATTAAATCCTATGAAAAAGTAAGTTCGTTGGATTTTGGTGAAGGAATTTTCCATGAGGTTAGACCTCATTTATTTTCCTATGAAGTTTGTACTACAAAATTCATATGAGATTTTTTTTCCTATAGAGATGATCCTATGAATCAAACGTAGGAAAAATTCACATAACAATCCTATACAGTTTTTTTTTGAAAATCCTAGATGTCAAAGGAGCCCTGATTATGGTGAAGGAATTTACACTACAAGATTCTTATGGGACTATTTCCTATAGGATTCAATACTGCAAATCAAACGACCAATGTTGGAAAAAATCATAATAATTTCTATCCTACGATAATCCTATAAATCCATTTATCAAAGAAGCCCTAACCTTCTCCATCTCCTCTTGGGCACAATGGAGATTGCAAGTTTTGCACGGCAGCGAACCAGATATAATCAACTGGTTAATATCACATGTGTTGCAGTGTTTGGTTCTTCACACATCATTCCATTTCTATGGAATTGGTGACTCCTTTTAGTCATAAGATTTCTACAACACGGGCAGGGACGAATCTAGTAGTTTGTGAAAGTTGGCTTCAACTTAATCCATTGAATGTGTGCTAATCTATTAGTAAACTAGACGATGCCCCCACGTGTTGATGTGTAAACCATGTTAAAAGAAATGCACAAATTGGTGTCTATAAACAACTAAAATTAATGAAAAATGCTCAGTTTATATTTTAAAAACATAATACCTATGAAGCATGTGAGAAAATAATGAATAAAGGAGAATTTTTCAAATTGAACTTAACACGACACTATTTTTTAACAAAAATAAGCATAAACTATAGTTTTTTGCTCCAAGCATCAAACATATATATTGTCCATGACCACAAAAAAAATAATGCAAAACAATTATCTTGTGACTCGCGTGCATAAATTTCATTCCTCGGGAAGAAAAGGACATGCATGACTTGATGCGGTGGCTTGATTGTGCATGGATAGTACTCTCTCCGTCCCAATGCATGTGACGTCTTAGTTTTATGTGCACGAAATTTGATCACCATTAGAAACTTTATTTAAATATGAATCCAACGGTATAATTTTCAAAACATTAACACAAATTTATTGGTCAAATTGATGGTCAAACTCGGTGCATGCAAAACAAGAACGCCACTTAATTTGGGAAGGAGGGAGTAATGCCGGAAGGTAACTATGAGTACATGCATGGCTTGCTGATGTCACAATTCGGACGACTAAGAGTAATTGAGGTGATGTGGATGCACGTATTTATAGAGAAATCAAATAGTTGGGGCTAGCTATTTAGATATAGAAGACCACCTGAATGCACGTACGAGGTTATTTCGGCACAATAGCTACATTTTGTGTGGAGACATTGTTTAGTTTTTTCAGACAATGTTTAATATTCTTTTCTATAATCTAGATGTCTATGTCAAGATCAATGTGCTTGCCTGATGTTAGACCTTGTCACATAAAATAGTTATTACTCTCGCAAGAAGTTAGTGAGAAACTAAACATGCGATATTTAAATATTCAGATATGATCGAGATGCTAGGAGAACAATCGACTGCACAAATTTTTCATAGGTTGAATGGAATCAATTCAAAATTGATATCATGAAACACATTTGTTCCGGTAAAGGGTAACATATTAATATAAAGAAGATATCACAATATCAAATACAACTGACCTCTGCAATAACTCGATACCAAAACAATTTGAGACACGGAGGATACGCATATATAGTTTATTAAAAATATAAACCAAGATCCAATGCACGCAACAACCAATAACGACATCAACCACTGGTTGCGAGAAGGTTCTAAGAAATACCTTCAAGAAGAGTAACGGCGCACAAGTGTCACCCCAATATGATTCATTCGTATCATGAAACACTATCTCCCTAATATGAATTTGGACTATTCAAATATCACAAGAGGAAAGAGAAGGAGATAGAATAGTTAAATCTCAAATCACAAGAATGAAGAGAAATTTTACAAAATGCCACGCTTTTCTTGTGACTTTGCCTAAATGAACATCTCGGTTTGTTCTTGCCGAATTGGCACAACTCAGCCATAATGTGTATAACTGCTGTTATACTACCAAAGTACCTAATTGGTGTTATTTTTTTACAAGGCAAACATTCAACAGACCGTCCAATGCAAAAGAGTGTAGCTGGTACCTCCTACAACTTGATTCCACTGTGAATACTTATGGAGTTTCAACTAGGGTGTCACTAGCCAGCCGATACAATGAGCATCAAGCCTACTATCATATACAAAAATAATAATGTGTACCATTTTCGGATCACATAGGATACAAAATGAAAATACAAGAACCCAAAAAACTACATGATGGATTCCTTAGGAATTCCTAGGGCGAGAATCAGCACCCATACAAGAACCCAAAGTCCCCAGAACACTTACGCACATTCACAGGTGAAAACAAATGATTGTAATGTTAATCTGATAGAAAGCTGTACATGACGTGGAGCAGAGCTAGTTCTGTACAATATCATAGTATCATGGTATCTAGCATATTTAATCGGACAGTGAGAAGAGGTGACAGCCCTCACATAACCCACATACACTAGATAAACAACGGGAATACGGGATGGACAGACAAGATTTCCATCACTTTGGTTTTGAGATGCGAGCTACTAAATCATTTGTGTGCAAATGATTAGTCTCGAGTCTCGACTAGGATTAATATACCAGATGCTCATACAACTACTGCAATCATCAGCCTGATGCTGATACGGCAGCATAATTGTTTACTCCATAGTTTCAGTTTGCTGCTGCTAGTTGTCATATCCGATAATATGATACAGCTTTTTATATACTTTTTTCGTTGGAAAGCCAGGTTCCGCCCTAACAAAATCTGACGGCCGAACACTCAACACAGCGTCATATAAGTACCTAACAAAGCCTTAAGACGAGGATTATTGCCCCTGCATGATTGAAATGGACAGAGCATGCAGTGCATGAACTCGTCAGGACAAAGATACTAGTACATAGGTCTGACCATAGTGTAGGTTGTGGTAGGATCCCGCCGGCGGCGTCGTGGAGGTGGCGATGGTGTCGGTGGTTAGGTGGGGGTCGGCGCGCTTCCCCTTCTGCGGCGGTGCTCCTCGGAGCTCCGGCGTGGCGCGCGCGGCTTTTGGCGGCCGGGGATCTTCGGATCTCCCGGTTTTCTTCCGGTTCTTCCTCATCCTTGCCGGCCGGCGGGGATGTCGGTCTCCACGCTGTGGAGCTTCGGTGGAGGACCCGGAGGCTGGAACTTAGGGCTGGGCGAGCTTCGCGGCGTCTGCCAGCGCTGAGGACGAAGACGGCTGCGGCAAAGTGGTGGTGCTGGAGCGGGAGGGTGCTCGCCGTACTCGTTCATCGGCATAAGTTCCGCCGCTGCGCGGCGGACGGGCTCTGCGGCGATCTTCAACGAAGGAGGTGCTCTCGGGCCGTGGCAAGAAGGAGGTCGGCGGTCTTCGTCTTCATCGCCGGCGGCGTCGCTGCTGCTTGATCTAGCTCTGTTCCCCTGCGTATGGCTTTCTGTCTTTTCTTCTTGTACTTCATACGGTGTATGCGGTACTTTCGGATTGTACGCAGGCTTTCAAAAAAAAAAAAGAAATGGACAGAGCATGCAGTGCATGAACTCGTCAGGACAAAGATACTAGTACATAGGTCTGACCATGAGTTACAAATATGGTTTTCGTATTGCTAGAATGACCTACATATTTCTTATTTTCAGAAATCCAGGAGACCATGATGGTGACTTCACTGTCTTGCATCGCACAAACCATCAAAGGCGGATGATGTCTTGTATACCTGCAGCCTGTATCGACCAAGCTGCCGTGTGATACAATTTACAGTTTCAGGACAACAGAGAAGCATTGCATTCTGGTGCGGCGAGTTTGCTGGGAAGAAACGCACGGGGGGTGCTGGACATGGACGTTTAGAGGTTAACATCGGTCGAGGCTGTCTGGAATCCGATACCGCGGTCCGTGATTCTCTGGAGATCACACGGTTCTCGCGATGAATTTGCATAAATGCGCTTCTTAACCTCCCCATTACAGCCCCGAGCAGGTTGTAGAAAGTAGTAATGACGATCGATCGTTTTTGATCGTCCACAGAATGGTCATCCCTGGATGAGGCCAGCCGATCGACCAGCCGTTTCGTGTTGCTTGCGAGACGTGCGTGGTCGCGACAAGCATCTTGCTGTTTTAGAAGCAGAACGCCCCATCCAAGGGTCTCCCGTTTCGTGGGTCGCAATCAGTCACAGCTGGAACACGCCAAGCTTTTAGAATTCAGATTGGAATTCCTCTTCTTGCCAGTCGTGCAAGTCTCCAGCCAACATTTGTTTAGGCAAACAATGCCAAATTGCTAGTAATGCGACACCAACTATTCATGGAAGAATCAAACACAAGGAATATTTCAGCCGTAATCTGGCTACAAAACTGTGATAAATTCATGTAACAATAGTACTCATGTAGTACCAATCGCTTCATTTTTATACACAAGTGAACGAATCAATCAAGGGAGCAGAAGAGGAGGAGAAGGAAATCGAAGAAACGATCCCCATCCATCGCCATGGAACCGAACCAATCGAGGAAAAAGGCAACCATCTTTTAGCCACGCTCTGAAGTTTGACCACCACCACCATCAAGCAATATACCTTTCCTTTTCCTCTGGCGCGAATCGCGTTCCGACGGGGGAATTAATTGCAGCGGTCAGGCCCGTCCGGCTCCGTCGACGGGCTGCGTGCTGAAGAGCGGCGGCGCGTCGCGGCCGCCGAGGTCCATGGAGGACTTGGCGGAGGCGGGCGGTACGGCGAATCGGGAGGAGAAGTCGCGGAAGCCGGCGTGCTCGCCGGCCTCGGGGGTGGCGCCTGGGCCCTCGTCGAAGTTGAGCGCGTAGCTGAGCGCGTCGTAGTTGAGCTTGCGGCCGAAGTTGTGCGGGCGCGGGGCGCCGTTGCGGCCGAAGCGGCGGATGAAGGTCTTCCACCGCGGCCCCGCCGCCAGCTCCGACCACTCCCGCACCTTGAGGAGCGCGTCCACGCCGCCCTGCCACCAGCTCTCCTCCTCCGCCGCCGCCGCGCCGCCGATGCGCTGGTGGGACAGGGACGCGGAGGTGGTGGTGGTGGAGGAGGAGGAGGGCCAGCAGGGGAAGCAGCAGCAGCGGCGACCCCGGCGCGCGAAGAAGGCCGCCTCCGCCTCGTCGGCGCCGCCGCCGTGGTCGGTGTCCATCTCGCCTGGGCTGCGCGGGTGGAGTTGGGTGGGTTTTCTTTGCGGCTGCGTGTTTGGGTCTGTCGTGCTGCGGATGGGCCGTATCGTGCCACGGTGTGGGTGGCGTGTGGGTTTTATCGGGAGGCGGTTTGGGTGCGGCCGTGGGTATATGTACGGTGTGGAGTCAACGGTAGGCGCGGCTGGCTGACGTGCGCCGGAAACCGCGGGGCCAGCCCTCCTTCATCCAACGTTCCCAAACAGGTGATCCCTCTGACTGGCTGCCACGCTTGCTTTTGTTTCGATCCATCCCCCGGATATGATCAACAAACCAAACAGGTATTTTCTGTACTATTAGTAGATTTTATAAACTTAAACGGCTTTTCCTAATGCAAATTTCTGGACAGCATGAATGTTTTTATGCCCTATATTCCTCTTGAAAACTATGCCGTTGTTGCTTATGCCTTTGTAAACCCTTCTGCCGCCTCACCTGCTTTTTCATCCGTCGTGCCCTCTAAAACCAAGCAAGAAAATCTAGAGTGACTATCCGTTCCGCCTGCAACGGTACGGGTGCCGTTCTTTTCTATTTCGAAAGAGAGCATGCCATCATCCTCGGTTCTTTCCACGGACGCGACCACACTGTCCACTTCATTCGCCATGACGACACCGCAGATTTATTTTTCCACCACGCGGTGGAGCTGAAGATGTGGGGAATAACGCTTTTGCTGCAGAGCGGAAGCCTGGCGACGCTCAAACGCTTTCCCAACGGAAAGGTGGTTCGATACACTGAACGTTCTGCACAAGGAGGTTGTTGAGTTATGATCCAAATTCATATATCCAGATATAGGCTAATTTATTATATCGAAGCAGAGACCCTTCGTGGGAAGACTTGGGGTGGGGTTATGGATGAGTGTTATACAACTCACTCGTTCATTTTCACCTTTAAGTCCGGTGCATAGTCTCCGAACAAGTTGGTGGCAGTGTGGTGCTAGTCAGTAGTCACATGAGAGAGAACATTCGTGCCTTGTCAGAAAGATATGGAATGGATCGACGGACATGAAGGGTCAGCTACAGTTGTTAACAACGGTGGGCCGAGTCCTCTACGTGCCATACTTCCATTTGCATTGCAGACTTGCGAATTTGTCAGCACAAGGTTTTGAGCTACACGGCGTCTGGTTGCACTCATTTTAATCACACATCCGGTGTACATCATCATGTTTTAAGGAAATCAATAATAACATTCGTAAGTGCTCATTCCATCTAAAAAAACATTTGTAAGTGGTCATTCCAGAGCTAATTTAGGTGTCAAACTTTTGGCGTTAATTATGTGCTTATCTAGCTAAGTCAGGATTGTTTGTGGCTGGGACCTAGCTCGGTGTCCGTCCATATGGTTCGGTTCCCACAAGAGCTGGCGGTATACCGGTTAGACAAATCAGAACATGGTTATATGTTATTCTATTTTAGATTAATCGTGGCTATCTCATGGATCATGACCAAAGATGATTTATGAATGAATAACAATCTGGTCATAACAAGAATTTACCGATAAAACTTAATGGCATCAACTACAAAGGTAATCAACACCGATAAAGTAATCCCAATGATAGATACAAGTTATGGATGAAGATGAACAGCAGGTCGGCATGGAGACGACAGTGGAGATGGTGCTGATGGTTATCACATGGTGATGATGATCCCGATGATTCCCGGCGTGATGACGATGGCGATGATTTTTTCCCTTCGAGAGGGAGGTTTCCGTCCCAGGAATTGATCTGCCGGAGCTCTCTCTAGCTCTGTCGGGTTTCGCCCTGAGGCGGCGGTAGAAAATTAATGTGAAGCCTACCTAATAAGTTTTAGGTCAGATGAAAATTATACGCCAAAGGGCATTGGGAGGCGAGCCACGGGGTTCCCAGGCGGCTGCCCACACGGATCAAGCCTGACCCGCGGGCCTAGCCCGCGTGACCACCTGGCTCCCCTCATGGAGCCCATCTTCTGGCTTGTGGCTTATTTCCTTTGAAGAATTTCTGTATGAAAATTGGATTTTTCCGAGTGATAGAAATTGGGTATCTCTTCGGGTGCTTTTGCTCATGTTTCCTAGATTCCGGTGTTTCCCCCTCTTAATTTGAAAACATACAAAATGAGATAAAATAAAGTTAGAATTGCATCCTAATACAAAATATATCGATGAATAAGTGTGAATTATAATAAAAAGTAGTGATGAAAATTGAACGTATCATGGGACCATGTGGCGGCTGTAGCCCCCCGTCCCGGGTATTATCTTTGGTCTTTGGTCTTCTTTCAGAAAGTTAGTTAGGATTCCTCCAAAAATTTCATGCTTTTCTGACGATATTTATTTTTCCCCTTTTCTACAATGTAAAATCAATAAAAGACAAAAATCGGCACTTGGCACTTCGTTAATAGGTTAGTCCAATAAAATTATATAAAATGATATTTAATCATAATAAAACATGTAGCAATGATATAAAAATAGCATGAAACAATAAAAAATTATAGATACGTTTTGGACATATCAGTATCGTTATGTTTGAGTCTATTTTCGAAAGAGAGCACGCCATGACTGAGGCACAAGATGCGGATCAGAAGCTCGGCGACGCTCAAACACTTGACGAAGAACGAAGAGAACATGTTTGAGGCATTGAAAGAGCTGAACAAAGAATATGTTGAGTTGTGATCCAAATTCATATATGGGTATTCTGTCGGAGCAGAGCAGAGACCCGTCACCGGGAGGTTTAGGCCGTAGCGAGTGGTGGGTGAGGGTGTGTGTGGGGAGGGGGGCATCCCCCCCCCCCCCCCCCGCCGCACGTGTATGGATCGTCGTCTCCCTAGGTTATAACTACTGTATATGCATCCTGTAAGAGACTACAAGCCCGATATAGTGAAATTCCGCTGGCTCTCGCCCGTGGTTTTTTACCTTCATCCTTGGGGAGGTTTTTCCACGTTAAAATCCTTGTTTCCTCTGTGATTTGTTTGATCTGCTTCGCTTTTGCATGTCGTAGCTATAACAAATGTTATATTTTCCATGAACACTCCTGGTGAAATTGATTTCTAATATAGTATACAAAACTATTTTACTTTTACAATGTTATTCTTTTGGATAAACATGTATATTATCTATACATATGCAACGTTAAAAAGGTAAAATTTCCCTTATCATCACCGTATTTATTTACATGCCAATTCGGGTACAGATGAGTGTTTGAACAATATATGAGGGTCTCAAAAGTATTACATACAAATTCCTAATAAAAGTACAATTTTCATAGTTACTCCATCCAAACTATTTTCAACAGTTTTCTGCTCACAACAGTCTTCACAGAGCTCACAGCTCACAACAACAAAAAATAGATTCCAAATCTGAACCATAGGAACCCTAAATATCTACTCCAACGGCCCGACCCTCGCGTCGCTCCTCGTGAGCGGCTCGAGGGAAACCTAGCCCGCCGCCACTAGCCGCCCCACCCAGTTCCCATCCTCGCCGCCGCTGCCGACGGCTCGACCGCGGTGGCGGCGGCCCCGCGCCTCCAAAGGTTGCGTGGGAGAACTGCGGTGGACGCGGTGATGGCTTCGGCCGAGCGCAGCTCCTCTCGGCACGGCGGTGCGCCTGTTCCGGCGGGTTCTGCGGTGAGGCTAGAGGCGGAGGCGACGTTGCGGAGGGCTGGTGCTTCGAGCTCGGCATGGCGGAGGGTGCAGGGGTCACCAGACCCGGCGGCGGCCACGCGGGCCTATCTGGGCCCGATCTGGGCCGCACGGGCCACGGCGTCTGCGCGTGGCTGCGACCCAGGAGAGTGGTGCACGCGACGGTGAGGGTGGCCGGCAGTGCTCCGGCCGGAAGGCTCACGGCCAGCCCGGTCGCGCGCGTGGAGGGGTGCTCGACGGATGTTTGTCTGACGTGGTGCCCGGACGCCGGAGCGGCGGCTCCGGACGGTGGTGGGCGGCGTCCCCTCCTGCCGACGTGCTCCGGTGCCCGTGCGGCGCGGACGCCGGGGCGGCGGCCCCGGAACAAGGACGGTTGCGGTTCGGCATGGATGTTGCGGCCATGGGCGCCGTGGCCGCCATGGCCGGTGGTCTAGCTTGGTGGATGACGGCAGGGCAGCACTGCCAGTGGCGTCGTCGCTCCCTCACTTTGCAGTCGGGACGACCTCCGGGCGAAAGCCTTGCTCTGACTTGGTCGGAGCTGGCGATGGCGGCGCTTTTGGGCGTCGTTTTCCCTCTTCGGGGCGTCGCTGTGGAGTGCTCGTTCCCGCCCGACGTGGGTGGTGCTAAGATTTCCGGGTGAAAGCCTAAGCTCCTTCGGGAGCCGGCGGCGACGACGGACACGTCGTTTCCTTGTTGGAGGCGCCGCCTTGGAGGTTCTTAGCCCTCACGGTGTGATGGGTTCGCGGCGCTCGGGGAGGGCGGTTCTGTTGTCAGGGGAGCGGATGACCGGGGCGGCGGCCCCGGACGGTGGCGGTACGCCGAGACGGCGGTCTCGGTCTCCCACGCTACGACGATTCTATGAGGCAGAGCCGTTGTCTAGCGGGGGTCTGGGTGGCGACCTGGATGAAGACTGCGCGGGCAGAAGGTTCGTCGACCTGACTGGATCTCCTTCGGGCAATGCGAAGGTTGATCTGGTTGCTTCTCCGGGGCGGCGGCCCCGGTACATGGTGGTTTTGGTGGCAACCTGGATGAAGACTGCGTGGGCAGAGGGTTCGTCGACCATGACTGGATCGCTTTCGGGCAATGCGAAGGTCGATCTGGTTGTTACGCCGGGGCGGCGGCCCCGGAGCGGGTGGTGTGTGTTGTGGCGTTTGTCGACTTGAGTCGTGTGGGCGACGGGTCGCTTCGTTTGTGTCATTCTTTTGTATAGATTGTATGGTTTTTGGACCCGGTTTCTCTTATAAACTGGGTCAACTCTTTGTATTTATTCGGGCGGTGGATCGACCACCTTGTCCTCAAAAAAATATCTACTCCAGATTACTCCACTAGGATGTTCTCTCGGCCTCGGCTCCGCGTTAAACATGAACGCGTAGTCTAGTGCACTCCCTTTCAGGCTCGCACCTCAGAGCGACAAAGATAGAAAGAGGATTTGATCACGGTACCTTTCGTCGGAAATAGAAGGTCTCCTACCTAAAAGAAAGGTAAAACATAGAAGGTCTCCAGGAGCCAAACATCTGAACAGTACCGGATATGGATATGGGCTGCTGTTGACTGCCCCACCCAAAAGAATGCTGATGGATCAGGCGTTCACGCTTGGATAAGATCGATCATTCAGCACTGGGCCACAACCCACGACAACCGATCCATCTTGAGGTGCAAGCTATCGATTAGGCATGGCCATCATACCGCTTCCAATATCTCTGGCATACAAATCATATCATAGATATAGATAGAGATAATAATACAGGTGCAGATAGAGGTACGAGAAAGAAGATTCCAAAAACAGAAACGCTGTCGACGGAAGTGTGGAACCAGCAACCGGGTCTTGTATGTTTCGGCTGGCTTGGCTGAAAAAAATAGTCCGGATAAATTGCCTCGCGAGCTCCCGCGAGTTCCTTCGCTGTGTGCCTAGCATCTACGGTTGCTTCCGAGAAATCCAGCTACTCTCGACGCGTCGCAAAGTTGAAAATAGCAAAGGGGATTAACGCGCCCTCTGAAACACACGGAATGAGCATGAACAAGAATAGGCACTTGCTTCTTCAACAATTTAGAAAAGAATAGGCACTTGCACCTTCTCGGTGGGACTTGTGCAAAGACCAATTTGACCCGAGCACGTCAGCAATTGTTTTTTGGAGTTTGATCCGAGCACGTCAGCAGTGATGCAAAATGCAGGCCTTCCATTGTTTTGTTTTGCACGGTAGAGTAGCAGCATTCTTCGGGCCCGTCTTTAGGTGCTCAACGAGGCCCCCAATAAGCCGATCTGCTGACCACAACGGCCGGAGAGCCCATCAGTTGAGATGTAGGAAAATGCCCAAGCCATACTGGACCAGGCCAGCCCGCGTCCCGCTCACGGGACGCCAAGCCAATGCAGACTCGCGAAGAGGCCGAACAGCTCGCCTCCGCCGCCTCCGATCACTTCAGTTCTTTGTCTGTCTGTGTATGTGTTAAATTTGTTGTGAAGGCGGACTCAGCTGAGCCTTACGAGTCACGAGTGGATCGGCCAGCCAGATTGTGCTGAGAAGATCGGCAAGTGTTATTGCAGAATCATATAGTAGATTAGATATCATGATTCTTACAGGTAGAAAAAATGTCGGTCCTCGAATCGCGAGTTCAGTAAGTTGGATTTTCAATCGACAGTCGACGCCTCCTCGTTTGCTTACTCTGTTCGCTCGTAAATTACTGTAATTAACAAGGCGGAGTGATTTTTATCTTGCTGCTAGATTAGCGGATTTCTATATTACGATGCACACATTACTCCTGAGGGCTGAGACAGACTGCTCCTCCTTGAAAACAACTGAAGGCCCATGCTGACTGTTGGTCTCTGAAAACAATACAAACATCGGCTGAGGCGTCGTAAAGATCATGCTGCACCTGTGTGCTTTCAAGAGAGGTATACATGGATTATTGCAATTTCGTTACGAGTTAAGGCTACCATCAATCATTGCTCAAAGGTAGCTACAGATGACAATCAAGGGGAAAAGCATGCGTAGGTTGTACATTCAATGTGTGATATAGCAGTGCAAGCAGCTATGAGCAAATGATTGTGAATCAATTTAATGATTTGATTGTCACTTCTAACCAGTCTTGTTAGGCTGATTCTCCATCGGTTTGAATTATATACAACAAGGCTAACTCGATGCTCAGCGCGAATACGATGGTAGCAATACGCACCAGGACGACAGATGTACTGCCAATGCAGGTTTCCGTAATCCTGAGACCACCTGTTATAGTAACAGATTTCGCTGTTGGGAGGATCCCACTGGTTGCCGCTCCATCTAGATCTAAGCTGGTAGTGAATGTTTGCAGGGAGAGCAGGAATCTTCCATTCGAAAGCATTTTCAGCAGAGACATGGATGTTTCCATCATCAATCCTTCGCTCGCTCGTGTCAATTTGCATGCGATAAACGGCATATTTTCAGCATGGACGACAGATCAACAGGTGATATCTTTGATTGGTTCATCTTTATGATGAAATCCAGGAAGTGCCTTCATCGAATGATTTCTCATGTGATGCGCCCTATCTACTCTGTTAGGTGAGGCATGGCTTTCGGAGGATCTGGAACTCTACAGTCTAGATGTGTAGACAGGTCCTAAGTTATGGGCAACAATGCATGACAAGCTAGCTAAGCTAGCAAGGTACTACCAAACTGTGTGGGAAAAAATCCAGTGCATAGCTTTCGGGGTGACAGGGTATGCATGCATGTCTAGATTTTTTTGCCTTTTCAGATAAAACATTCCCTTGCTTGTCTAGTTTGTTAAAGGCAGACATTCTTTTTCTCTGTCAATAGCTGAAGCGAATGGAAGTTAGCTAGCACCGGTGCTTTCTATGCCTAGCTTCAATGAAGCCTCCAAGGCTTCGCAATAAACTCACTAAAATCCACATCGCATGGCACTTTCTAGCCTCTGTCGGTATTGCTTATTTGTGATGTTTGTGTGGAAAAAGATGTATAAGCATAATCAATCTATTTTCTCGGAGTACTACCAGGTTTATCCAAACAGTCGAGTTGGACCGACTCCTCGTTCCCCATCTACAGTAGAGAGCGAGGCGATTTCTGAGAACCACCGTTGCTTCCACCTCGCCGGCGTCGATCCGGCCGATTCCTCACCCTCCGGCAGCTGCTCCGGCGACGGGAGGATGGGGGATCGGCGGATCACGCCGTGTACATAGCGTAGGGAGTAGTGGTTTGGCTGCCGGCGGCGCTGTGGTGGAGGTGGCGTGGCCGGAGAGCGTTTTGAAGATGGCGGTCCTCCCCTCCGATCTGGGTGCTCCGGTGGAGCTCCGGGCCGGATCTGCTGTCCCAGGTGTGTTCCCGACTCGACGCAGCCGTGGAGCGCACCTCCCCCTCGCCGGTGACCGTGAGATGGCGGCGCCGGTCGTTGACGACTGTGGAGGATCTGGTGATGTCGTCCAAGCTGGCTTTGTCAAGCGTGGCGGAGGATGGAGGTGCTCAGGTGCCGAGGGACGTCGACTCCCCGGCCGCTCGGGGGCTCCTCCCAGTCCAAGCTTGAAGTGGAGGAGAGGCGGCGGGCTTCGCCGGCGTAACGTTCTCTGCGACGAGGACGAAGCTAGGGCTCAGAAGGACCTTTCTGTAATTTCCTTTGTTTTTTGGGCTTTTCTGTTGAATCTTGGATGATGTAATCAGTTCCTTCTTCGCAAAAAAATCTATTTTCTCGGAATAGTGAGGTTGTTTCCTCGTGATCGAAGCGTCACACTTGCAGGACCTTAGGCGCAAGGTTGCACTCGTTTGGACCTTCTTGAGAGATCGGTCCCGTGATGGGAAGGTGTACTCAATTTACTAACTTCCAAACACATTTGGGACTTAAGTGGACGGTCCACTTCTTTGATGCGCTATCATTTTCTACATGATTATTTTATATACAACACTTCACAATAAGCCAGCAAATAATTGCCTAGACAATTAGCAGTTTAGCACTAATAAAGTAATGATCCATGTAAAAAATCCACTCGAGTCGCTCTCGATCGATCCTCCGGTAGATGACGCATTGTGCAATCCTATTTTATACTAACACTTATCTCGGTCTGAAAGTGTGAGCCTTTTCTGCATATATCGTGAAATCTCTACGTGTGGCACGATCTATTTCTTGCTCATATATTACTGGTGACATTGTTACCATTGTCCCGCGACAAAGAGATCGTAAAATACATTGCGTGTAAATCAGCTAAAGCCCCACGACAAAACAACACCTATGTGTTACCAAAAAAGGGCAGTTGTTTATATTAGGGGTAGTTGATTTTAAATGGCCATCAAAGCTTACTGTTCTCTCCCACATGCGCACTCGTGGACACAAAAAGCATAATTTACGTTGCCTGATTTCTCTTCTTATATGTGGATGAACATGTCGTGGCCGCATGTACATGTTCCTCCATTTTTTTTCATTCCTTGTATCGGCTCTTCCTATTTCTCAGCGGTCTTCAAAGACTGAGAACCTAGTTGAACGGACACATCACCGATCGGATAGGATCAACGACATCAATTAAGTAGTTTCTACTCTTCTCTGCTCTTATATACGACATACGTTACAACTATAGCCATAGATCTGAAGTAACCAGAGAGATTATAAGAGCAACTATGGTGTGCACAAAAGCAGGGCATCAACAAAAGAGAAGGAGGCCACGCAAAACCCCAAACCTATTGTGCCGGAGAGGAATAAAGAGCATACACTCAAATTTGACTGCCCCGCACGTATGTCGGTAAAGATACGAGATGGCAAATGTCTGGTGATAGAGTTTACTGACGAGCACAACCACACCATCATTTGGATCTGGTCGTTAGTTGGCTCGCACATGGACATACCTCAGAAAGATAAGAACTTCATCACGTTGCTACATTCGGTCAACTTGGAAACCAGCCGGCAAATGCAGATCAGGATATCATTGCACGAGTCACTAGATACGTTAGGGTACACTCCGAATGATGTTGCCAATTTCAGGGAAACACTTCTCGTCGAGAACAAGTTCACGGATATGCAAGACACCATGGAATACTTTGAAAACTTGAAGCCATAGCATAAAGATTTCTACTACAAATTCAAGTTTGATGAGGAAGATTAGGTGGAAAAGTTTTCTTGGGTAGATGGAGCTGCAAGAAAGGCATACAAAAACTTTAACGACTGCATTTGTTTTGATACAGGTTACATGACAAACATGTACTAGATGTCGTGTGCATCATTCATTGGCTTAATCAGTCGTGTGCAATCGATTAAGTTCCGGTGTGGGTCTCTAAGAAACGAGCTAAGCGAAAGCTTAATATGGCTGCCTAAGATGTTCCTCAATGCAATGGATGGCTTAGCACCCTGAATATTATAACAGAGCAGGATTTCACAATAGGGCAGGGATAGACAAGGTGCTCCTGGATATCTTCGTATCGACACCTTTGCAATCTCTGCGCCATCGCCTTCTCGACATTGGCGCATATCGATTAGGACTATCACTATCTCTTTGTAGTGATCCCTAACCAGGAGTACAAGATTGTGTCCACGCCATTCTTGGTAGGGTTGTCACATAGAGAACTAAATTGATGTGTTATTTTCTATTTATACCAAACTTTTTTACATCTTTTAGGATAAATTTTTGGCAATAAATAGTTGCCATACAATGTTAAGTTATATCTTTTCAATCTTAACTTACCTATGACAAGAATCAAGTTCGCATTGTAAAATTCAGTGTGTATCATTAATATGAATACATTGAGCAGAACATTATTTAATCATGAAATTTATATTATTTTTCCACTTTTATGTTTGAAACAAAATCTCTAAACAAAATTATGTCTAAACTAAGCATATCACCAACATATTAATTTGTAACATTTTGATGTACTATAGTGTGTTTATACGTATGTAAGTATGCATTTTAGTATCTTAAATGAAAAGTATGACTGTTGAAATATCTTAGTAGAAGTTCGTCGAATAGGATTGTCTAGCTTAGTTGTACCAAATAGAATATTATGACCGGAAGTAGCAAGTGTCTCATGCTCGATCCGTTCCAAGAAGGGGAATTGGGGGTATAGTTTTGAAGAGGAGTTTCGAAGAGGGAAATTTGGGTAGTATGATTGCAATCTTATTGGGAAAAGGGAAATTTCATGCGAATAATACACTAGTTAGGGGTATTCTATAATTTCCAGTCCCAAGAGATATGCGCGAATGTGCCTTATCTGCGCGAGTCGACACATTGACATGCCACAGTGGATAGATTAGTCCGAGTTGACTCGATTTGGACCAAAGTGAACCTGAAAGCCAAGTTGATGGATCAATCAGTTTAACTTTCGGGGAACTAAAAGTGATCATGCGGGTCATGTTCATCTATCAGCGGTGCAATAACCATCTTGTTTTATTACTAAATGTTCATCTTCCATTCTTAGAGGTCTACGATTGGTGATCTCGTTGGTATTTCAACTTTGTGATCTTTGTGTGGGAAAAGATGGTGGAAGATTACCAATCCGTTGCGTCGAATAGGACCTTCGGTTGATACCTTGTGACCGAAGCATCACATTTGTGGGTCCTTCCTGATAAGTCGATCCGGCAATGGTAAGATGTACTCAAATTACTAACTTCCAAACACATTGAGAGATCTTCGCGAATTGTGAGATATTTGATGTTCAATTTTTTTCTTGCTCATCTATTACTAGCGTAATTGCCAACGAAGTATTGGAAAATAAATCATAAAGCCTCTCGACCAAACCCAGTAGGAGAGAGGTGTTTCGACTCCCGGGTGCATATGCACCTTTTATTTTAAATGTATTTTTTGAATGTAAAAAATGAAAAAATGTCCGCACATAGATTTTAACATCCTATGTGTCCACAAATTTATTTCATGAAAAATCAACATTTTTTGTGAATTGTGTAAAAAAGACAAATTTTGGTGCTAAAATAAGACTTTTCACGAAACTTTTTTTCTTTTTTTTACATAGGACACAAAAAAAATCATTTTTTCGCGAAATGACTTTGTGAACGCACATAATGTGAAGATGTATCCACACAATTTCATTTCCGAATTTTTCGACATTTGCAAATGTGTTTTTAAAAGATCGGGTGCATCAAAGTGGATTTCACACATAGCAGCTACTAGTTACCAAAGAGGATTTTGACCTTCGGAGAAGCAGGACAAAGTGTCTTGGGTCTTAGAAGGATTTTCTCCTCTAGGCCCCTCTACAAGAGGATTTGCGAGGGTCCCTTCGTTTTGCCAAGGACATCTGGAGGGATCTAATCCTCCTGAAAATCAAGATCTTTACCTGGCAATTGGCTCGTGGGCGTCTCCCTTACATTAAGCCGATTGTGACTCGACATGGTCCATTTGATGGAACTTGCTCCCTTTGTGGGGACGGCGGATCACATTTTCTTCCGTTGCTCCTTAACCCAGTTCATGTGGAGTGTTATTAGAGAGAGATTGGAGGTGCTCTCTAGGACCCTTATTTGGATTCTACTTCTTTTCTTTTGTTCAGATTTTAAGTAATTTTTAAGGCTTGTCTCGAGGACCCTTATTTGGATCCCGTTTGTGTCTCAAAGCTAGGTGCTTGGTTGAGACTCGCTACAAGTTTACGACTGAGGCAACTTTTTCTCGCCAACTGAGTGTATTTTCAATTCTATCATTACCTTGCAGGTCCTGGCCCTGGAGAGATGGTGAAGATGTTGCAACGCATTTACTACTGTAGCTCAGCCGGCTAACCCTACTGCCTCCTCGTCTACATGAAGATGATGTTGAAGCTGATCTTTTGTTTCTATGCTTTTAGACTTGTTATAAACGACAAGCAATAAACGATGCAGAAAAGTAAGATCAACACAACAGGGACACGATATTTTAATGTGGAAAACCCTTTCAAGATGGAAGGAAAAAACCATAGGCGCCAGCCAGCAAATATTTATTATGATCGGGTGAGGTTACAACACCGGGGATTTACAACTTTCGACTTATCCCTAACCAGCGGCTTACAAGAGGTATATATAACGGTGGAATCCTAAGTCGGCAGATCCGACTCGGCAACGATCTGTACCAACTAAGCTCGCTCCACTCGGCCCAAGCCTCCCGAGACGGGTCTCGCTCCGCTCGTATGAGGTTAGCCTTTATCTTTATATGAATTTGGATCAACATAAAACATACAAGCCTTGCTTCCATTTGAGCATGTTGGCGGGTAAAACTTTAAACTGGTAGTCCCATACTCTGTTCCTTGTTGTCATGTGGGATTTATTAATTGAAAGCCTGTTACCAAAAATGTTTAAATACCAGCTGATCATTTGCCTCCTTCTTTTCCTTAGACATGTGCTGTTAAGCCAGCATATATGTATACACACTAAGGGGTAGCTGATCTCAGTTGGCCACAAAGGTTAGTGTCCACTCGCTGATGCGCACTTGTGAGAGACAGGAAGCATAATTTACATGTTCAGGATTGCGTTAGTCGTTGCTGAATACTTAAGTATCAGTGTGTGCTGCTGTCGTCCTGAATGTTTTAGCGCCTAAAAATAATAATACAACCATGACAGTTTCAGGGTCTATTAATATCTGAACATATATATCCAACCGATTCAGGCATCAATCATATAGATAAGCTCAGTGGATGTGCTTCCGTTGTGGAGAACACCTACCATGGCACTAGCTCCCGTTCCTGTCCGGCTACAGGTTCCGACTGTTCCCGCATAGGACGGGCCCTGTCTTCTTCGTGTAACTGCACACGCTCGCATAGCATCCTCTAAAATATTTCATTCCGCATATCAATCGCAACTTGCGAAAGCTTGTCGCCTGATGACTGATATGCTGCTCCATGCATGACGCCATGTTCACTTCACTAACCTTCCGAATAAACGTACACACAAAGGGTAGGGTCGCTAGCTTGTTTCAGGTCCATGGCTCGATCAGGAGATAAGGTGTCTGAATGAGGTGGCACCTAGCGTGACGGAACGTTCATACGCCCTGACCGACCGAGAGAGCTCGACGCTCGCTTTCGGGGCATTCATGGATCTGCATGGACGCATATGCCGGACGGCGACGTGGTGGGTGATCCAATCGAGCTCGGACGTCGATCGGAGCCCGGCCGGAAAGCTCAGCCCAGAAATCCATCTCCGTCCCTCCGTCCTGGATTTTACACGCTGTAGAGCCTAAAAGATGCTGTCGGGGGCACACAACGACGGAGACGCATGCCATCTATATGGGCTTTTGTTAGAAGCATCGATCTTTCTTCTCTAGTCTCTGTCACCAGCAGTTATATTCAACCAGGTTCTGATTTCACCATTAGAATTTCCTCCCCCCACCCCCTGCTAGATTGATTGGTCTAATCTGGAACAGAAATACCACTGTACACTGCTTCAAGAATTTCCTGGCGCTAGCTCGACGGACTGCCGGAGTAATGAAGGCTGGGCAGCATGCACGCACGGTTGAGCTAGCCATGGCACTGCCGGGACGTCAATGCATGCAGTGGCGCAGCGCAGGAGGTAACGGCACGGAAGCTGACTGGGGAGGAGAAGAAGCGTGCATGCATGGGTGATGGTGCTAGTGCCCACAGTACGGCAGCAGCATAGACGGAATTGTGGACGTGTTTGGTTGCTCGCATCGAAATTTGGACTTCTGCATCCGTGGCTCAGTTGGGCCTGGTCCTGAAAAAACGGGAACTGAGCCCAGTGGCGGAGCTGCCATACAACCATTGGGTCAGCTGAACCCAATGACATTTGTGAAATCCTTCATTTCATAGTCCATTAGCGTTGTATACTGTTGGAAAAATAGCACTACATACTGAAGTTGACACCAAAGGCATTTCCTTCTAGCTTCGCCCCTGGCTGAGCCGTGTTGTGCATATAGTTTGGTTGCCAACAAAATCCTAACCAGGCTGGGTGCAGAAATCCAATGTGCTCGTGTTTTGATGCACAGGTTGGTGTTTACAGCCACAAACCACTGTGTTTGGTTGCCCAGTTTGTTATTGTTCCACTTACCTTGCACGCATTAGTGGTGAGCTTACCAGCCCACTGAGATTTACGAGGATTTATGGATCATACAGACTTACGAGTGCCACAAATACACAATGACGACGATCAGGACGAGGATGATGAAGTCTTTGATGCCGCCACATGGAATCAGTCCTCCACCTTTGCCCCTTGTACCTTTGCTTCCTCCAGCATTGCTTCCTTGAGCTTTGCTTCCTTGAGCTTTGCTTGATCCAGCTATGCTTGATTCGGCTATGCTTTCATCTTCGAGAGGGAACTCTTCTTGCTGGGACATGTAGAAATCTTTCTGTGCCTCCCTTAGAGTCTTGAACCTTTCGCAGCAGTTGTTGGGGAACTTGTAGAGCTGAGCCGAGCAAGCACTCCAGGTTGTATAGATTCCTGGAGTCTTGCCTCTGAAAACCACATACCACTGCAACAAATAAGATGAACATTAGCAAAACATGGTCAGTAAAGCAAGAACTTGCAAAAGTACTAACACATGATCAGTAAAGCAACATAAGCAAAGCATGCATTCCTTCATCAAACTACAAGCAGCATCAGTGTTCGCTGCCTAGCTAGTATGGTGTTATCCTACCACCACATCAAAAGAGAGTGTCATACTACCACCACAAGTTCATCGTGCGAGGGGTTACCTTATCTACCACCTCAATCACCCAAAAATATACAGGCCATAAGTAGTTTTGTTGTCCTAGCTACTCAAAATGTACATGCCATAAGATGTTTTGTTGTCCTACCTACCCAAAATATACATCATATCATCATGATGATCATCATCATCTAGCATGCTTGCACCACCGCCACCTCCAACTTCCTGAACGTTGAAGAAGTTCCTGGAGCTAGAGCAGACGGTAGTCCTCGGCCATCAGAATGAAGCCAAAGCCATGCGCCTTGTTGTCGAGGAGGTGGACAAGAGTTGCAATCTTGGCGGTGTCACTGAATGTTCCCTTCGCGCTCATCACAGCCTCGTAGAGGCCGAGGTGCACGTTGACAGGCACACTATCCCTGATGGCGGATGCCACCTCCCGGACGGCCTCGGTCATGCTGTTGAAGACCTACACCTCCTCATCGACCAAGGCACCCCTCTTCCTCTTCTTGTCCCCTCTCTCAGGTAACTTGGGTGCATGATCATCAGGCTAGGCGGCTCGGGATCCCTCAGAAGCTTCAACATTGATGGTGTCCGACTCCTGCGAATCAGGATCCTCAGGCGTACCGAGAGGCTCATTGGATCACATGGCATGCCTTCCAGTGGCAAGACCGAAGGAGAAGATGGTCTGCATCTGCTCGTAGTTCTGGATGGGCTTGTTCAGGAACTCAGCGTCCTTTGGGTGATCCTAAGGACGACAGACAATTAGACAGTTATACATACAGTTACAAAGTGAGATGGTGTAGGAAGTGAACAATGTTAGACAGCAGGCTAACCAGAATGTGGCCTCTGAGGTGCTCCAGCTCCAAGATGATGTTGTGAGTATCCTCATCCCAATGTGCACCACCCAGGTCTTTGAGCTTTGACACCTTGATCCACCTTGATCTCCACTTCCTGAGGTGGTTGTAGATCTGAGTAGAGGTGACCTCCTGCCCACAGAAGTTGAAGACAAGCTTCGCAACTGTGCTGAGATGCACCTCCTTGAACCCTCTCAGTCCTCACCCCGGAGGCGATCAGCTCGCACATCTTGTTCAACACGAAGGTTGACAGAAATGGCGGCCACTTCATGGTCATCCCCATCTTGTTCTTCTTGTCCTTGCCACCAGCTTGCTTCTCCAACCCCTGACAAGGCGTGGCTAGCACAGAGCTCATCCTAGGCACCTCGAACGTCTCCATGTTTGGCATCTCCTCCGGCTGGGAGTCCGGCACAAGGGAGAGAGCGAGCTAGCTCTCCCCCTCGAGCAGAGCGTGGCTAAATTCGTCGATGGGCATGTCCTACAATGGTGATAAGCAAGACAGGTGCATGACTAATCGAGCAACACAGGTGACGTGGGGTGGCCACGGAAAATCCCAGGGTCGAGTACCCCAGGTTGATTGAGAGGGAGAGAAGTTGGAGTGCTGGTAGTTACCACGGCTGACAAGTAAGGCGATTTACCCTGGTTCAGGATCCCGGAGGATAATACCCTACTTCCAGCTTGTCTGTTATTGATGATTTGGAGGTGTTACAATGGCGATCCCGGCGAGATGTCGATCTCGCTAGGGTTTTGGTGCGGAATATGAGCGTGTTACAATGGCGATCCCGGCGAGATGTCGATCTCGCTAGGGTTTTGGTGCGGAATATGAGCGTGTCCCTGATTGGCGACCCTCCCAGCCTTTATAAAGGAGGCTGGGTCTCGGGAGTTCGCAACCGACTGGGTTTACAGGTATGGTAGGTTCTACCGACCTAGGTTTCGCCTGCCTTGAGGCGTACTCTATTTTCTTGAGCTCCCTTCATGGGCCTTGATCATCGTCTTTCAGTAGGCCGCCTGTTGGGCCCTTGTCCTTGTGTGCACCAGGTACCTTCATAGTGGGGCACCCGATAGGTAGGCCCACGTCAACAGGTCACAAGAACATCATCCGAAGGCCGAAGCTACAAAGATCTACATCATGGCCTACCAAATCGACATGCTAACAGCAAATCAAGATCCTAAACATGGTCAAACTAAATCATCGCCTAAAGATATACTCCATTTGCACATATCTACAAAGATCTACATCATGAGCTAAGGTTCGAACATGCTTACCGGCATCGTAGCGTGGACAGCCGCTCTCTGCACGGAAAGATCGAGGAAGAAGCGCTCCGCCACAGGCCGTGGACCACCGTTCGCCGGAGTAGGAGGTGCCGCTTACCTGCCCGTGGTCGTTGAATCTCCTCTCGGACGGAGAGCTCGAAATGGGGGGAAATGGTGGCGGGAGCTTCGGCGGTGAGAGGAGGGGGGTGAAATAGGGGAGGCAAAACACTGGGCGGTGAGCGAAATCTCTCCTGCCACCATTTTCGCGTGCGTGATACGTCTCAAACGTATATATAAATTTTGATGTTCCATGCTTGTTTTATACGTATTGCTACATGTTTTACATATACTTCATATCATTATTATGCATTTTCTGGAACTAACCTATTAACAAGATGCCACAGTGCCAGTTCATGTTTATTATGTCTGTGCATTGCAGAAAAGGTCCAAAAACCAAAGTTCTCGGAATTGGACGAAAATCAACGTGCGTGCCTATTTTACCAGAAGACTCCGTGAGCCAAAAGGGGAGGTCGAGATGGGCCACGAGGAGCCCACGCCAACCCTCGGCGCGGCCTGGAGGGGGGTGGCGCCCACCCCTGGCGTGGCCACCTCGAGAACCTTCCGGAGCCACCCTTTCGCCTATTTATTGCCTTCGTCCCGAAAACCCTAAATCGATCGACGATACCCCCGAATACATCTCCGTGCTCCGCCGCCATCCGAAACCCTAATTCGGGGGACAGAAGTCTCTGTTCTGGCACTCTGCCGGGACGGGGAAGTGCCCCCGGAGCCATCTTCATCGCCCCCGGAGCCATCTTCATCGCCGTTGCTGCCTCCCATGATGAGGAGGGAGTAGTTCTCCATCGAGGCTGAGGGCTCTACTGGTAGCTATGTGGTTCATATCTCTCTCCCATGGTGTGATCTTATTGTGATCATGAGCATTGTAATCTAGTTGAATCCATAGATGTGTTCCCCTTCATTATGCTATAGTATGCTACTCAAGTGATTTATCATTATAATCTGTGGAGTCATGTAAGAACACGTTATCAAGTTGACAGTGTGGGTGATGTGTATGACTCCATTAATATATTAGGGATATTTATCATGAGTATTCTTGTGTTGGATGGCACTATAAAATTGTGGTGTTTGTGTACTATTTAGAATGCTCATAGTGACAGCGTGGGGTGTCCTAGATGTGTAATGCAGACTTTATGGAGTGCTTTTATAGCCCTACACGATGGTCTTGGTGTGCTATGATATTGTGGTGTTTGTTTACTCAGACTTTAGAGAGTGTTGTTATAGCCCTACGCGGTAGATTGGTATTTCTATCCAACATGAGAATAGTTCAGAGTAGCATGTGAAGAGGAAGTATTTATGTGTTCAATTATATTATTGTTGAGAGTGTCCACTAGCTAGTGAAAGTAGGATCCATAGGCCTTATTTCCAAGCATTGAAACACCGTTTACTCCAAATTCTGCTGCATATTTGCTTGCTGCCATTGTTACTACAGATTGCATATACTACTTGTAATCATCCATACCACTTGTATTTCACTATCTCTTCGCCGAACTAGTGCACCTATACATCTGACAAGTGTATTGGGTGTGTTGGGGACACAAGAGACTTCTTGTATCTTAATTGCAGGGTTGCTGAAAGTGCATGTGTTGCCCCATGCGTGGTTTTGGTAATTAATGACAATCCTTATGGACTAATGTTTGCATTGAGATATCTTTATAGATCTTGTCCATAAAGAAGATTGGAGTTCATGTGTTGAACTCTAGAAGATTATATGATGACCAAGGTTCTTTCCAAGGGTTTACATGAAGAATGGACATCTAGAGTTGAGCTTATTGCAAGCATGGCTTGGAAAAGAAGATTGAGTGAACACTCATGTTTATCCCCAAGCAATCATCTATATCAAGAGAAGAAGATAAAGTGCAAGTGGATTCATGACGACGGAGCTTAGCAAGGCTCTCCCATAATGGTTTATAGGGGAGTATTTGGAGAAGTCTTCATCAAGCATGTGCTAGCAAGCACAATCAAGAAAGGTGTTCCAACTTGAGAGAGTCAAGATCGTCATCATCTAGCTCGTGGAATGCGCAAGGCAAAGGTATGATCTTGATAAGGTTTCTATTTTACCGGTCTCGTCGTGTTAGTGGGAGACCGGGTTATAGGATAGACGGTGTTCTATCAAGAGGGGCTCTCAAGTGAGTAACTTGATCGCATCTTTGTGGAGAGCTCAAACCTTTACATACTTGGCATCTTCATCTTTCTTGGTTCTTATTTGGCTTTTATCCATGTGAGAATTTAGAGCTTGTGTTTATCTCCATACCAAGCTCTAGTTCATAAAAACGGATTTCATTTGGATATCTTGTGGTGTTTTTGATGTTGGAGGTTTTACCGGTTCGCCTCTTGTAGAGAGGTCAAACTCTCCTCTTGTGTTATCCTCCTCACATGATGGACTATGATGTGTATATGCATGATCTTGTAGTGCTTGTGATTATCTTCGGAGCAAGCCCAAGATCATTGAAAACAGAGTCCGGATGGAAAACTTGTTGCGTTCTCGGTGTTGGAAATATTACCGGTCCTCCTCGAGATAAGGTCCACACCTCACATGTGTGATATCTCCTCCATATTTGTGACCATTAATATTTGTAGGAAAGCTCTTATCGCTACCTTTCCAACCTCGTTGGTTTCATCTCGTTTGGAGCTTCCTTGCAAAAGTTATCGCATTTCAGGTTTTTGTGTAGAAAAGGAGCTTTTTCCTGTCCCAGCCGGTAGTACCGGCTTAGGCCCGGTACTACCGCTATACATCTCATTTCGGTACTGGCATCGCTCTGTTTTTAGCGGTACTGGCCCGGTAGTAGGCCAGTACTACCGGGAGGCGCGGTACTACCGCGTGGCTCCATCCGGCACTACCGCTGCGGGCGGTGAGCGAGGCCCGTTGACCATCATCGACGTCGACTGACCTTGCGCCGGTCGGTAGTACCGGCTGAGGCCCGGTACTACCGCTGCGGCCTTTTTTGTCTGCAACGGGTAGATTTTTGAGAGGACCTTTTTAAGGGGCTTTCTTCCCCAATGGTTCTCTAGCTCTTCCAAGCACGTTTTCCCCCTCTCTCTTCTCCATTGTTGAGTTTGGAAAGCTTGCCCCTCTCCCAATTCCGCCCATGATTCTTACATATCTTTGAGGGATTTGAGAGAGGAGATCTAGATCTACATTTTCACCAATCCATTTCTCCTCTAAGTGAGGGGAACCTAGTAGATCTTGATCTTGGAGTTCTTGGTATTTCTCCTACTTCGTTCTTCCTCTCTTCTCCCCCCATAAGTATTAGTTTCTTTTGGTGGGACTTGAGAGTGAAGGATTTGAGCACTTGTGCTCTTGCCATTGCTTCGTTGCATCGGTTTGTGCTCTCCACGAGGATTCGTGGAAGTTGAAAGCTTGTGAACTTGTTACTCTTGGGTCTTTGGACCCTAGACGCCCGTGTGGTGGTTGAGACCCTTGTGTGGTCACTTGTAGCTGTTCGGGAGCCCCCAATCCCGTTGTGGGTTGTGCCCCGGATCGTTGTTGTAAAGGCTCCAGTTTTCCGTCTTGAAGGATTCCGATAATGGAAGGTGAACCAAACCTTTGTGGTGCGGTTCATCGGAGAAGAAGGTGAAACCTTTGTGGTTGTTGAACCATTGTGTTGGTTCACACCTCTCCAACGAGACGTACTCTCCTAAAAAGGAGGAACTCGGGAATACATCCTCGTCTCCGCGTGTCTCGGTTATTTCTATACCCGAGTTTTTTTTTGCACTTTACATTGTGATAGCCTTCGTGTTTGAAGTATTCTATATTGCTATCATCTTGTTACTTGCCTTGCTTAGCATAAATTGTTAGTGCACATATGTGAGCCTAGTTTATTTAGCTTGTTGGCTTGTTAATTTGAACACCTAGTTTTATTCTGCAATTATCAAGCCTAATCCGGAAAAGTTTTAATCGCCTATTCACCCCCCCTCTATGCGACATCCTTATCCTTTCAGTTGCTTGAGAGGGATATTTTTGACCTCTACCTTCCTGAGTTCGATATACCTTGGGTTATTCACTTAAGAAAAACTTGCTGCTGTTTTACAAACCTCTGCACTTGGAGACCCAACACTGTCTACAAGAATAGAAGCGTTCGTAGACATCAGTGCGCGCCATCTCCCCAGTCTGCACGAGCTCGGCTCTGCGTTCCCCTTTTTGTCTTGCGGAAGGGTGGCTCTGGAAAAACGGTGAAATCGGACGTTCCTCTCAGGCCTGGTCTAGGTTGGTTTAAGGTTCGTGCACATGCAGACTAGCCGAACGGGGCAGGCAACCAAACGGGCCAAAATTCGCATGCAACGGTGTGTTTCTAAGGCCCGCGGGCAAACAAACACGCACTTAGTGAATCTGGAAATAAGCAGTATCGGCATGATCCCGTCGTTGTTTTATCTGCGACATAGATCAGAAACAGCGTAGATCTGAACTCAGAAACCGTCTGTATGCGTCTGTATATATAACTTGCCCATCCTCTTTCATTGTTGCTTCGCTTGTTCCTCTTTCTGACATGTGAGAGCATAAGACAACTGGGTGCCGTGGTCAGGCCCATCCGACAAGCGACGGAGTAAAAACGAGATCAAAACTAGGCTGCGTCTGCATGTTGTTTCTTCCTTCTTGAGAGAGAGAGAGCTTCTGAGCTTGTTTGAGAGAGAGAGAGAGCTTACATATACATCCACAGCTGCAGAGGAGGCCAAAAGTCCATGGGGCCCCAGCCACAGAGCCGCTGCCCGCCACCCACCAGTGTTGAGTAGGCCGGCAGCCGGGAAGCTCCGGGTCCAGGCCCACGTGTCGCTGATCCTACTTCCTAGCGGGGGCCGGGGGACCCATCTCTCCGCTCATGGGCTCTCCGTCGAGCTAGCTCGGCCACACGTTCTCGTCCCAACTCCAAACATGGCGCCGTCGCTGCTCGGCTTGACCTCCGCGCAGTCGCGCACACCGCTGTCAATTCCGGTGCTTGCTTGCATCTGACAGCGGTGCCGATGAGCCGAGCTGCATTGGCGCTACACGAGAGTCGCCGTCGGCTTGTGATGTTACGCTGTGCGATGTGGTGTTACATTACTGTGTGTGCTGGTGCTGGTGTGGGGCGCCATGACAGGGGAGAGGCATGGGGGAGGAGTGGCGAGGGCGAGGTCTCCACCAATGAACCGATGGAGGGCACAGCGACGGTAGCCGGTGTCGCGGAGCGCGGCCTTGTCGTCCCGGGAGGAACCCGTCGACGTTGGAACTGCCCTGCTTTGCTCCGCTAGCTGTAAGTGCAGCTTAGCCACGCGATCGAGACATGGATTCGAAGCATTCCACTGATGGCGCATGCCGTGCCAAGACCGGATCATGTGTCCATGTCAGCGCATCGGGCGTTTCTACTAGACGATCGACGATGCACGCCGGGGCTGCTTGGCCGGACTCGAGCCGATGGTCCCGTGGATGGATCGGAATTCGGAAGTTGCCACACGGAGGCGCCCGCTGCTTGGACGCAGTTAGACCTGCCGGCCCGGCTCCGGTGGAAGCTGACAGGAGGAAACGGCTTATGGAAGCATGGCACCGCGTGACATGTCGCTATACGGACGTCCAAGTCAAGCAGAGGCCATCCAATCGTTCACTGCGAGTGCACCTCCCGTAAGTCCTAACTGCAGTTTCGTCAGTAACGCTTACTGCTGCAAGCATGGACAAATGACAATTACGCGGCGACACATGGCGTGGCACTTTCGCTCCGACGAGGACGCCGACGGTCGTGTGGCACCGATACCTTTTGCCGAAAGGGAGACGAGGGCGAGGAGCAAAAGGCCAGTCAGGTAGCCGCGCTTGCACGTGCGCGCCGGCGGCAAGGTCCCGCGACGGGGTCATCGCCGGCGAGAGGAGCGAGCGATGCTGCCTCTGCGGCTCTACGATCAGCTGCCTAGGAACACACCTGACCTGTAACGCGTCCGCCTGTCGATGCCCCATGATGCCTTTCTTTATAGCAAACATGGTTCTTTTCAGTTCTCTGTTCTGGTTGGTACGCACACACAGAAACACGGAAGCGCGATGCGAATGCTTTTGTTTATCCTCCTGCTCCGCGATCTATATATTCTCTCCTTTGCGATCGATCGATCTTGGCGGCCATGATGGGTGCCGTCACGGGCAGCCCATCTTCCCTGTCCAGGCATATGACAGCATCCATCCATGGTTCTTCCCTTTCTCCGATCGATCGCTCCATGGACTGCTGCTCGACGCGTTCCCTTTGTCCCTACCGATCGAGGCCTCTCTCGTGTCTGGAATCTCTCGACCGGCCGGCCGGGCTATCCAGTGCATCCGGCGAAAAGTTTCGCTCGTCAGATCGATCCACTAGCTTTGGGACAGCCATTCGTGTCTATGTTTCCCCATCGTTTACTGTTGCTGATTAACGGCTGATCAAGCGTCGAAAACGACTCAGATGCCGCCATGCCGCCGGTGAGACTTGTATCTATGCGAGGTGATTAAATGGCCATTGGGAAACCGTACGTGCGTGAGCACAAGCTAAAGTGCTTCACATTTGCGGATTAGATGCAGAGCCATCGCCCATCGTAACAAGATGAATGCTATGCATTGCCTCGAGCTGGCCTGTGATCACCCCCGGACATTTTGTACACGGGAAAAAGCACAAACAAGACATCTTTCCGAAACAGTTTACCCAGGGCTTCTTGTCACCTCATGGGTCCCAGATCTCTCCAAAAGTTAGCTAAAGTGAGGTAATTTTTCTCTGTCCTTTATATTCGAGCATGAGCTAGAATTTGATCCGGTACACTGGATTGGGGCTTAACGGTCAATGTTCTTTGGTAAAAGACGATTTCGCATCCTCCCATTATTCATGAGAGTTATTGGATCTTTTGACCAGCCTACCAGAGACTAAATTGTCAAAAAGAATGAAGAGAACATTAAGCGCAAGTCCAATGAAGGCGACACTCAGCTTAACATCGAATAACTTGTTGATTTTTTGCCCCAAAAGAGAACACGCTCACCGCTCGGCAAAACACCGCGCACGGCAAATCTCCCCTCCAGCTAACTACTCCCATGGTGAAACCGCCTCGATATGCCAAGACCGCCTGATCACTCCTTATATTTCGCGGCGACCCAATTTAACAGTTTTGGTCTCCGATCTCACCATTCTCGTGATCCCTTATGTCTCGCTATGTCGTCTTGCGTCTTCAGTCTGCCCTTGAATTTCTCGCCGCTATCTTTCAATTTAGTGTTCCAGCTCGAACATGGGCCGTCAAAATTCGTTGTGTCACCATGTTGTGCTTGTGTCAGTGCCACCTCCTTGTTGCTTTCCCACTGCGCCATCGAGATGGAGCAGACCGGGGAGGGAGGAGACATGTGAGGGAGATTGATAAGTGTTGGTTACGGGAGGCTGGTCGAGGGAGGCGTCGGGGCAGTCAAGGGAGAAGGGGCATGCCAACGAGATAGAGGGAGGGAGGCAATAGGCACGCGTAGTGTGAGAGAAGTAGGAGGACAAATGCGGTAAAGTAAATTTTACAGAGCCACAATAAGACCGTTGAAACACACGGAGAAATAAGAGGTGCGTTTTGACTAGACACTAAACATAATTATATAGGGATCCAAAATAGAGGTACTCCGGTAATTCTCAATACTTAGATGCTACCCCTCTGTTTGGGTTTATAAAGCCTTCTCAAATTTTGAGCCAAATTTTGACCATGGTTTTAAGCAACAAAATATATGTTATATATGATGCGATTCCAAGGGTAAGTTTTTTGTGTCATACAAATCATATTTTTTGGTTAAATTTAAGGTCACAGTTGGCTTCGAAAATCAAGGAACACTTATAAAACCAAACGGAAGGAGTAGTGCAGCAAACTGCTCCTATCTACAAAGGTTACGGCTTATGCTTTAAAGGATAGATGGTAAAAATGCATTCAACTGACAAATTAAATACAAATCACAATGGAAACAATAAAGGGAGAGGTTTTGGAGAATGTGGCGTGGTTGAGATTATGCAGTTGAACATATTCTCAACCGCACTACCTCAACTGCAATGGTTAATTAAAGTTTCGCTCTTCAGGTCGATGCACTAAGAGCAAGTATACTAAGGTACAGTCAGCGGGATATAAAGATTTAAATAATATATTTGTGCTTACACGAGGAGAGAGAAGAGAGAGAAGGGAAGCGGTCTCTCATGCAAGAGGCAGTGCATCACGTGCTCCTAGACTTTATGTGAGAGTGTAAGGTGGGCCATGTGTTGATAAATTAGTACATGTATATAGTCAACTATTATACATGATGACTATAAGCTAGCTATAAGTGACATGACAATGGCATATAGCCAGCAGCGGGCTCTATTATTAACCATATTTGATGAATTGTAATTTTGCTCGGTGTGAACCAAAACCCGAGTACTAACACTTTTGGTCGTGTGTGATGTTAGATATGTGTTTTATAGTAGTATCGTATAGTAGGGGATGGTCGACGTTACAAATTTTTGGAAGACAATTGTATCCGTAATAAACTCCTCTGTCAAAGTTTCCCGTGACTTTTTAACTTTTGTTTTAGTCATAATGTTATATGTCGTTTTCTCTCGTGGTTTTGACTATTTAAATTTAGGCATTTTATCAGAGATTAAACTAAATTTATGTGGTTGAAGTTGTTGGATGTTTATTGTCAATTCCAACTGACTTACATCCAGATAGGGTAGAGTGGTTGTTGACGAGATATTGACAATTATTCTAAGTCTATGTATACCTTTCTAGTTACTAAGGAAGTTATTTGGACCCTCAAGTTTCCTTCGAGGGTTAAGGTGTTTCCCAAACGAAATATGCTCAAAAGGGGCTTGGAAAAAAGTGGAGTGTGTGAGTTTTGTGACGATCTTAAAACTATTGATCACTTGTTCTTTTCCTGCCCTCCAGCGAAGTATGGCCGAAACGTGGTTAACGTTACATTATGTTTTCCTTATGTGCGCACTTGTTTTAGAGATTTATATGAAGATTGATTTGGTGTTTTTTGGGGAAGAGATAGAAAATCTATTATCATTGGGTCAGCTACTATTTTGGGATATTTGGAAAACAAGGAACAAATCTTGTTTTCAAAACAAATAGCAGTGCAGTCCATACCTATGTTATTCTCTTTGCTTGTTATTTCATTAACATTTGGGCAAAACTTCAGAGAAAAGGGCTTCAAAGACTTTTGCCTCTTGCAGCTAGGAGGATGGCACATGTGACACATGAGGTTTTCACATAGAGACACTGCTAGAACTCTGTGGGAAAAATTATCGCTGCGTAAAAATCTTGTCCACCCCCTCTCGTTGGTGTCGCGTGGTTGATCATGCCCTGGTTGATCGTAGTGAAGCAAATCTCGTGTGGGTGTGTTTGTTTTCTATTTAGCTTCATGGTATTAGTACTTGGTTGTTGTCAAGTTTGGATCACCGTTTATGTTCTTTCTGGCACTCCTGTTTTCGACAATACCAGTGTTTTGTCATGTTCTATCAGTTTAACCTTTTGTGGTGTAAACCTGATCAAATTTGCCAATTTCTTAATTCAAAATTGAGGGGCCTTCTCGGGTTGCTTTTCTCTAAAAAAAACAACCCTCTTGACTCATGTCGGCTCGAAAAATTTGATTGTTCCAACTTTTAGTGTTAAAGGGACTTAACACTGAAAAATTCTCACACACGCAACAATTACCGGGCCCTGATTTTATGCAGGACATATAGCATTTGGCCCTAATCCTAGTACTCTGTGTTTTATGAATGGCGATGGCGTGCAAACGATGGCTTGAGGTCGAGAATAGAGCAAAGCATGGTCACCTGGAGAGGATGAGTAGGGGGTAAGTTTGTCCTGTTTTTTTTTTTTCGTTGGGCCCGCAAAGTTCGGATCCAAACCCCGTTTTACCAAGCGTATTCATACAGTACAGGTACAGGAACCGGAAAAAAACCGTGGCGCACAACCCCACAACGCTCGTGCTCGTCTTTTCCGTTAGGTAACCTCTGTGATTGACGCACCTCACGAAGAGAGCTCCGTCATTCACGTCTCGTCGTTGTGCGGCGCCGTGCGGCGCCGGGAAATGGGAGATGGGGGCATGCGTTGCGGCCGACGCTTCACTACGGCGTGATGTTTCGGTTCCGATGACGTCACCACCACACGTCAGCGTATTCGTACGACGTATATAATTGCGCGGGCCATACGGGGTTTCTACCGGGCTGTACGTACCTGCAAATTTTCTGAAAAGACCATTATGCCCCTGATTATGAAGGAATACGGAAAGATCGTGCCGTCCTTGTGTTGTTCGCGTCCGAACTTTTGCCAGGGGTGGAGCAGAAACCCCTAACTAGAGGTTGAGTAGGCAACGATCAGCAGCAGGGGGCAAGGCTCGAGAAAGAAGATGGAAAAGGTAGGGGGAGCACAGGACCCCAACAAGGCACTTAATGCGACAGCAACCTAGAGGGCCCTGCTTGTCGCCGGATATGCTCCACCAGTCCACATCAAATCCCACATTAGCGCATGATGCCCTTCACCGAACGGTGGCTAATCAGAAAATTAGCAACCGAACGTTTACCACTGTGTACTTAGAGACCAACGCATACCCCGTCATCGTCAATCTTACATGGACTGGGAGTCGATTGTATCACTGCCGATGATGATTACAAATGGAACCCCCCTAATGGTTTCTTGGTGCCGTCTCCACGCATGCAACTTAATTCGCTCGGATACTAATTGGCCGCACAGAACTGTAGCCGGCAGGTCGTATCAAATCAGCGACCACTGATTGAAACCCCCGCCTCGCCCATGCGTTCGCTGTCAGCATAACGATTTTTGGCGCCGTGTGTACTGTACTACTGTTGTGATGTAAACTTCTAATGCAAAACAGAGTGGAGAATTACGGTACGTTTAGCAGAACAAAATCAAGAAAGAGAAGCATGCATGATCCAAACAGACAGTGAGATGAATCCCATCCCAGCCGTCGGAGCACCATGAATCGATCTCAGGTCAGCAAATCATGAGATGAGTTATCAGAACGGCATCCGTTTTACACAAGGGGTCAGCGCAGCCAACAAAAAACTCGTAAACCCCCTTCAGAGCCGAACCGAATGCCGTGCGTGTTCTCCCCCAAGCTTTGGTGTACTTGTACTTGCTTCGGTGCCCTTTTGAGTTTTGACTCGCCATTGTCGTCGTCCTACCTAGCTACCACCATCTTGTTTGTTGCTCTAGAGACAGAGGGGAAGGAAAAAAAAATGAAGAGCCCTTTATGTTGCAAGCATGCAGTGCCAGTAGCTCTAGGATCTTCCCCTCTGCTGCTCCTGAACTTGCAGTTAACCGATCTTTACATACATGCCACTGGCTCACGCCGATCACAGCCCGAGCAGGATGTAGTAGACGAGCGTGATGGGCAGCGCGATGAGCATGCCAAATATGACCCTGCAATCCAAACGGAAACGGTGAGCCAGGTTGCTAAATCCGGGAGAATCTTTGCCGGACCGGAACAGCTCCTGCTGTCTCCTTGTCCGTGTCGGTGCTGCTGCTACGAGCAAGTACGGCCATGGTACTTACGCTGTGCTGAGAATGTCAGGGTGGACGCTGTACTCCTTGGCGAAGACGAAGGGGACAATGCCCTGCGGCAGCGCTGCCTGCTCGATGGCGAATCAAGGAAGAAGACACGGCCCAGCGCAGCCGGAGCCGGAGAGGAAAAGGTTAGTACGAGACAAGGGAGGAACAAAGGTTAAGCTTTTGCGCGTAAAAGCAGGGCACGAGCGGGGTTTGCGAAAAGAAGGGACACGAGCACGCGAGGACTTTTTTTCGCTGTTTGCTTTTTTACCCCTCGTCGGAAAGTAGGCAAGTACCTGGACGATGGCGACGTGCAGGAGCGTGCCGCGGAGGCCCACGGCGAAGGAGGCGGCGGTCATGACGGCCGGGCCGGCGAGGAACCGCACGGCCATGGCGTACGTCGCCACCTTGTTCCCGCACGCGATGATCCGCGGCTGCAGCGCCATGAACAGACCTGCACAACGCAAGCGCATCAAGAATCAGTTATTACTGTTGGATAGGAGGACTCCAGGAATGGCAGTACAGGCAGGCATGGAATGAAGCGAAGTAACACCGACCGAGACTGAACATGGCCATTCCGAGCCCTGCATCCGACAGGATGGAGATGGACTGCAGGACGATTGCCGGCATCGTGAAGTTCCACCTGCAGCAATGAGACAAATCCACGACCGGCTAATTAAGTTTTGAATAAACTCATGATCGATCGGTGTGTGTTAAATTCCGGTCGTGCATGCTAATCTGCCTAGTAATTTGTACGGACCTGAAGCAGACGAGCGACCAGATGAGTCCGATGAGGCTGGAGTAGGTGTTTGGGTTGCGGATGAGCTTGCGCCACACCATGATGAGGATGAGCCGCGTCATGACGCTCGTCGGCGGCATCGCCGTCGGCCCCGCGCCCATCGCATTGCCGGGGTCCGCCGTCATGGCCTTCTCGTCGCCGGCCTCCGCGTCCCTGTCCAACGCAGCGCCCCGGTTCCCGAAGCTGAAGTCGTCTCGCTCCACGTAGTCCTCCCTGTCCTTTGCTCCTCCGTCCACTGCAGCGAGCGAGCGAGCGAGAATAAACAAACAAACAGAGAAGGAAACAGGTCAATCAATTAGTCCACCACGGAATTAGCGCTAGCTCCGCAAATCAGGCAGAGTGTGCCGGTGCGTGGTGAGAAAGATTGGTAGCTACTTTTGCGGGGAGACTTGGCGGCCGCGCCGTCGTTGTAGTCCGGTGCGCCGCCGCCGAAGACGTCTGAGACGGGGGAAGCGCTGGAGCTCCAGACGAACATGTGGAGGTCCTCGCCCTTGGCCTGCCCGTTGGTGGTCGCCGCCTGCTTCCTGGGTCCTTTCGCGGCCACCGCGGGGTTGGGTGTGGGGTACGCTCCGGCGGGCGCGGGGATCTGATGCTGCTGGTGCTTGGGCTTGGGCGCGTCGTCCTCGTAGTTGGAGGGCGCGGCGTGGCGCCGGTGCGGACGCCGAACGCGTCGGCGGCGCCGAAGTTGGAGCTGCGGCCGACCATGGAGTAGAAGTCGGTGTGGTTGAAGCTGCTGCCCCTGGGCGTCGGGTTCCGCGACGACTGCAGCGAGTAGATCTCGGCGTTGGTGAGGTTGCTGGGCCTCGGCGTGGTGCTCGAGAACCCCATGGACCGCCGCGAGTAGATGTCGGAGCGGGAGGCGCTGGAGCGGCGCACGGTGACGTGTATCTTGCCGTCGTCCTTGACCTCGGCCTCGGTCTCGATGGCGTTGCTCCGCCGTCGAGCGACATCACGTCGGGGTCCACCACGATGGAGGCGATGGCGCCCGCCGTGTCGGGGAACTGCTCGGTGATGAGCATGCGGGCGCCGCGGTACTCGAACATGAAGAGCATGAGGGTGTACCAGATGATGCACTGGAGCACGACGATCTGCACCATGAGGGATCCCGAGAAGTCGCCGTACATGCCCTTGAGCAGCGGGATGCCCATGACGAGCGTGTTGGGGAGCGTGGAGAGGGAGAAGAGCGTGATGGTCCACTCGAGGGAGCCGTTGCGGGAGAGGTGGCTCCAGGCGGTGAGCATGGCGAGCATCATGAGCTTCTGCAGCGTGTCGGCGGCGATGAAGCGCAGGTTCATGGTGTAGGGGTTGTTGGTGGAGATGAAGTGGAAGGAGAGGAGCGGGACGGCGAAGAGGGCGACGAAGCGGTTGATCCCGGAGCACTGGTCCGGGGTGAAGATGTGCCACCACTTGACGCTGCCGTAGGCGAGGATCATGGCGACGTACAGCGGCACCACCGCCGTCATCACGTGGTAGAAGTCCGTGGGCGTAATCATCTTCGCCGGCCGGCCTTCCTCCTCTGCTTGAGCTGCCCTCCTTGTCTGTTTTCGACGCTCTCTGAATCTTTACAGCCGAGGAGGTGAGGCAGGGAGGAGGAGCATTTGGCTGGTGTAGTGGGGGAGTGCGTGGGGGAGTGTTTTATTTAGGCGAGATGGCAGCGCGGCCCAAGCTTTTGTTTGGACCATCCCTTGCTTTTATCCGACGCCGCGCTGTGGCGTCCCCTGCATCCGAGACGACTGCGAGTGAGTTGGTGCGGCGAGGCCAGTGGCAGCACGCACAGCTGGGGTCGCCGTCGTATCGTATGCGAGCAGATGCAGTGCATGCGCCGAGCGCCCGAGCCATTGTTTTATGGCGTACGGTGGAGACAGGTACGTACAGTACATAGGAGCATGCCATACATACGTACGCCCGGCACGGCACGGATTTAGGCTGCTTGTACCGCGACATGCATCGAGGGACGGACGAAAGGATACAGGCTTTGGTCGGTTGATACGGCCATACGGGGGTGAGCGGTATACGTTCGATTTTATATGGACGGTGATATGGGTATACATATCGGGTACCCTATCATGAGGGTACCTGGTGCACGTAACGACTAAGGGCCAATATCGAAGAGACTACTCGAAGCCCAAGAAGATGGAGTACCCTCCAAGATTAGGCATATGCGTAGTCGGTTTAGACTTTCCTTATTGTAAACTAGGTCGGTTACAAACTCCCGAGACCCAGCCTATTTAAAGGCTGGGAGGGGTGCCGATCTAGGACCAAGCCATACTCGAACCACCAAATCTCTTGCGAGATCGACATCTCGCCGGAGCCACCTTGTAACCTCATAATCTCCAGCGATCAATAACAGACAAGCAGGAATTAGGGTCTTTACCTCCACCCGAGGGGTCTGAACCTGGGTAAATATTTGTCTCTGCTTGTCAGCCGACGAAACTAACAGTACTACCACGTTCTCTCCCCATAATCTCAACCCTAGGTCCTTAACCATGAGAATTGATGAGGGTACACCTCGTCAGACAGTACCCATACACACCATCGAGATAGGTTCTACTAGCTTATTCCCCCGTGTAGGGTTGCAAACATATTCGGCAATTGGCTAAACGGTGTGGATCTTAGGTTTAAACGTTTTATTAGGGTGGGAGCGATTGCCGTTATTTGGTCGCTGTGGCTATTTAGAAATGACAAGGTTTTTAATGACAAAAATGGTTCTGTTATGCAGGTTATTTATCGGTGCACAGCAACACTCCGAGCATGGTCGGCCCTACAGCGTGTGGTGCACCGAGATTTGTTTTTGGAGGTGACGTCGCGTTTGGAGGCTGCGGCGAGGGAGTTATTCTCTCAGCATAGATGTCCACATAATCTCCGGATCGACCTTCCACTACCTTAGGCGGTTTTAGAATTTCTCATTATGATATGTAATTCGCATTTATTTATTTATTTCTGACTTGGGGACTGATGAACTTGTTGAGTCTGTGTGCATTCTATCTATGCAGAGGCCGGGTGTAATGCTTAAAACTTTTAAGTACTAAAATCTTTTTATCTAAAAAAAAGTACTCGTACGTACTTTGTTCGAGACAGTGTACCCATACTTCCTGGTGCTGTCTTAATAAGCAGGGACGAGCAAAACAAATAATCTGAAAGCCGGCCAAGATGGCAAGATCCAACAGTTTGCTATGATGAAGTGGAGTAGTCAGTGAGTGAGCAAACACTGGACCTTTCGTCCCCGACTTGTCCTCTGAGGCGACTTGCTCTTCTTGAGCCTTCTCCCCGTAGATCTCCTCACCGACCTCTCTGCTCCCCGGCGCCGGCGGCCATGGTGGCCGGCGTCGAGCGGGTGGGAGGTCTGGTTGTTCTTAGCTGTAGGTTTTTCTCTCTTTAGTTCCTTCCCGGCAAATAAGTTGGCGGCCGGATCCCGATTCACCCCCTTCCATCTTCTTGGCTCTCTCCCTCGCAACGAGGTGGATGGATGGAGAGATGGTGGCGATGAATCTCATGCCGGCACCTCCCTGCCGAATCCATGGCGAGGCTTTGCTTCGGCTACCCTTGCTCCTTTGTCCCCTTTCCTTTCTTGCTGCAATAAAGCACATCTAGGGTTGCTGGTCTTCTTCTTCCTCCCTGTGGTGTCCATGGTGGCCATGATGTGGGGAGATCAAGCTCTGACTTATTGCTGCTCCTCTGCCCCTGAGTTCCTCTCCATGAAGGTGATGTTCTCCCATGTTCCGTCGGCTTTGAGTCCCTTCGGGATTCGCCATGGTGACGGGCCTACAGCCGTGTTGCAAGATGAGGGCGTTGGAGATGGTCCAGGTTGTGCTACTCTTTGCCGCCTCGGGCCTGGTCCAGCCGCCGGCGACTTCAAGATCTCTGCTGGGTGTATGAAGCTCATAGCGCCCATATCTTCTTCAAGTTCCTTTGCAGTCCAACAACCAGGCAGTTGCATGTTGCATAAAGGGGTCAAACTTTTTTTTTTGCGTTTGGTTTGTTGCTGATCTGTGTGGGATCGACAAAGAAGATGGCGTATATCATTTGTACATCCTCCTTGGAGATACCTTTGAGGCAAGTTCTTGGAGATCAATTACTAATTTTGCCTTGAAGATTACTGCGGTTATGGATACTGTGCAGCAATTAGTTGCCACCACATCCAAGCATTTCCTTATTCCGTGTGTTGTTGCCATCATGGTGGTGGTGCAAAGCTCGAATTCCAAACTTTTTGGTGGCTCTATTGAGGCTAGTGCTCCATATTATCATATGGCCTCAGTGCAAATTAGTGGCCGAGCTATACTTTCTATTGAGCAGGATTTGCCGACAAAGTGTAGCAGCACTGGTTGCAACTGCTTATCATGGTCAGGTGATTATCGCGTTGAAGATGCTGTCTCTAAGCTGTTCGGGCTGTGTCACCGAAGGTGGACGACAACTTCTCCGTTGCTGATCCTCAGGTTTAACGACAGAGACACCCTGAGTTTGAGCTTTACCTCATGAGCATATTCCAGATAGACCGTCGGGTGAGCCTCCCGCGGGGCATCAACTGGATTGCATCTCTATTGAGGCCCTTGAAGATTGCAGATGCGGCAATTTCGGATCCAGGTTGTCGACGGATGGTCGAACGCCGTATGGTTCCATTTGTGATCTTTGGCATCTTCTTTGCGAGTTTAGATCATCTTCTTGTTGTATTGTGCACCTAGGCACTTTTCTTTCTTGCTCTACTGTTGAGAGCCATGTGTTGATGTACCAGGAGCTTTAATCTTAATATATCTAGCTATGTACAAAAAAAAAACAGTTTGCTATGATTTTTTGCGGTGAGATTTATATACACCCGGGTGATTCCTTGTTTCAGTCACAATCACGCTCTGGATTGCTTTCATCGGACTTAACGGAGTTTTAAATTGGAACACTTTTAATAAAAACTAAATCTCAGGACACATAGACCGGTCAAACATGATTGCAGGCGTAGTTTCTTTCGTCAATTGCAGGAAATTCCTCTGGTGGCGGATTTTCCTTGACCGTACATACGCTAGGCTAGTCCGATGCGAAAGAAAGAAATGGACTGGGCTGGGTGTCGATTTCCCGGACCGTATGGGGAAGTCGGTGACGTGTCTGCCCCCTGTCCCTCGCTTTCCGCCAGCCAAATCTTGAGCTATCTAATCTATCGATCCGTAACGGAATCTGAAAAAGGGCCGTCCGAAATTGCCAGAAATGAGGTGAAACTAGATCGAGAAAGAATCTGCTAGGCAGGCTCCTAGGCTAGGCGTTCGTAGCGGTGAATATTCCTGATACGGCATCTCCCTCCCGCAGCAGCCAAGTCGTTCCCTGACCGTATCTTTCGCCCCTGTCAGCATCTCTGCATTGATATGGAGTCGAGGAGTGCTCGAGTGCCAAGTCACCTCGTGAAGAATGAATAGTACAGGTAAAATAGCCGTGAGAAATAGTGGCTGCTCTGATAAATTTTTTTTTGTGGATGCCCATAATTTTAGCTTATCCGCAAGATCCTACCGAGTGATGCGCGATTAGACTAGCTATAGTGGGGAGTAACTTCAACTAGTAACATACACATATTACTAGACTATGTTACTACCCTCATAGTGCAAAGTAACATAGAGGTGGTATCATATATGGTCTCATTTATTACTCTATAGACTCATTTTTTCTTGAAAAGTGTGATGTTACTAGTGTTACAAGTAACTAGCTAAGTTACTCTATTTGCATCTCTCCTCATTAATTACATGCCACGTAGGATTTTTTGCTTAGCTGGCATCTATGTTACTAGTGAAGTTACTCCCACTATGGGTAGTCTTATGTGAGCTTGGAATGTTTCAACAAAATATTCAGGGGCGACCAAACTGTACTGTACTGACACGGGAGGGGAAAACAGAGGTCCAATGCGACAAACTCGCCACAAAACTACTCCGTTCTTTCGTCGGAATTCGCGCTTCGAACAGCGAGCAGGACCATAGTTTAATAGCGCTAGCTAGCAGATCGTGAAAGCGGGGAACATCAAAATGGGGAGTAGCCTCTCGCTGCGCGTTCGGTTAATATGGTTAATTTGGTTTGGTTTATATGGTTTTTTTGGTTTATACGGTTTGTATACTTCGATAAATATGGTTTTATACGAGAATACGGTTCGGTTTCGGTAATAACCATTTAATTTTGGTTCGGTTTCGGTCATAACCAAATTAACCTAAATTGACGCGAATTTTAAAATGACAATTTTTTTGTGGCCATATATTACAAAATAACGGAATAGACTACAAAATTAATATGCATATGATCCAATATAACCCATAAAGTCAATAAAAGTCTATACAAGTAGCAAATCACATGCTACAAGTAACCCATAAAGTTAATAAAAGTCAATAAAAGTAGCAAATTAATAAAAATTAATAGGCATTTTGGTTTTTATGGTTAACCATTCGGTTTTCGGTTATTAACCGTATTAACATCAAAGAATATGGTTAGCTATTTTACTAACTGTAACCTTAACCGGAAACCAAAATAACCATAATTTTGGTTCGGTTTCGATTTTTTCATTTCGGTTTCTCTGTTTTCAGTTAACCAAAATAGCCACTAGAAAAATAACAAAGGGCCACGCACTTCCGCATCAGCTGGCTTGCCAGCAGGTTCCTCCGATGCTGAAGTGCTGAACTACTGGTTGCAGTACCACAGCAAACATCAGAACATAGTTCAGGTATCCTTGTTAACCTGAGTTTTACTAAGTGCATTTTGCATTTCAATTTATCTTTGCACATGGTCGATCGGGGTTAACGGTAACAGATTGAAGAGCGGTGTTAAAGCGTGCTCCTAATCTAGCCACAAAAGCTGCCCCACTGTCAGCCATTTTTTTGTAGGTACTGTCTTAAAAAACGGAAGCTGCAAGTCTTTTATCCTGTCCCTTGCATGCCGCATGGGGAATAACTTTGAACTAATTCCATGCGTCTGGACCACAGCGCATGTGACGTGGCCGTACAAAAGATGTTGAGACATACACATCTTATCAGTTTCGGGTACCATTACATCGGCTGTAAACGCTGCTTACCCAGCTAATGAAATGAAACGGGTTGTACTAGACTGGCCAGTGATAAGTGTGGTGTAAAGCGTACAAGTGCTACCATTCGCACGGTGTGCCCATGTGTGAACATTCATGTATATATTTCAAGACATCATGATAACTAAGATAAAGAAAAGATATAAGGTTGATCGCCAAAAAGGGCAAATAGTGAATTCAATTTGATCAACAAACAAAGTTAAGTGATGTACCAAGTGAGATCAAATGATCTCGTGGTACGGTAAGCAATTGTCCATATAGATATATAAATTTACCTATGATATGTGTATGGTATTTCTTTGTGGATTTAGATATTTTTTAATGGGTTTGCATCAAAATAAAAATTTCATAGAGTCCATGAAGGATGACATCAAGCGACGATCGCCATCAAAGTGTTTGAGAAATGCAAGTTTAGGATGTGCCATATCGAAAATAATATACTTGAAACTTGCCTTCATTTGGTGATAATTGTCAAATGAACATGTTCTTAAGAGAGGCTCTCACATAGTGAATTAAGTGGAGCAATTGCGAGTCTTCACCGAGCGGAGTGTAATCAAGAAAGGTGAAAATTCAACAAATTGGGTATCAATCTTTGTGATAGAATTTGAATTATATGACACACATTGCTATTGCAAAGATTGTACTTTGGTACGCAATTACACATTAGCAAGATAGTAATGTGTACAACTCTTTTCTACCTCCCCACTATACGGAGTTGCAATATGACACCCAACATAGATGAACGGTCGTCGGCTAAAATATTAGTAGTGTGCACGTATATAGAAAGGTCCTTTGATTTCTTTTTATATATTTGTTGATAATTGATCCGAAGTGCAACAAGATGTTTTGAAGATTTTTAGTTTCAGTGAACTCAAGTGTAAAGATTTTCTTGTTATTTTGTACTGTGTGAAATAGAATCAGATATTAGTTGTATTTTGTGGGAAAAGACACTTGAAAAGCCGAAAACATCCGGGAAGACCTCTGCCACCGTCAAACCCAAATCATCCATGCGAAACAGAAATACATCCGGGAAGAAGAATTTGTCCATGCGAAGAAAACCAAAGTTCAGGTGTTCCACTCCATAAGACCTCCGCCACCGTCAAACCCTAATCGTCGTTCTTACTAATCCATGACCTCCCAGTAGATGAGGCCACACTCGGTGCCAGCGAACACACGAGCGCTGACTTGATCCCCGATGTGTTGAGCCCACTCCTCCTAGCAGCGCCTAGCCACCACCGTACCCATGTCGGTTTGGTTGGACGATGCCTTTTCTTGCCATGACGCATCTTAAAAATCGGATAGACGGTTTGTCTCAATACTTCTTCCTCCATCGTCTAAGGGTGGCGAGCCCGAATCCGCTCCCCTATCCGTCTGGACGAATTCCAGGGTCGGTCCATAGGGTCGGGTAAACAGGGCGACCATCCTGAGCCCCGAGAGGAGTAGGGCCTCTAATACTAAAAATATGCTTATAACTTTTAATATTATTATCACATGTAAGAGGTCGTTAACTATTTATAATCAACATAAACTCGACCCCGGTTTGCATGAATAGTTGCACACGGTGGACCAATAGAATATACCACATAAGAATAAACTAATTAGGTCAGCGGTGCCATTAATTTGTCTCCTAGTCTCACCTATGGATTTCTTAGACATGGCATATTAATACTTCTGCTAGATATATTTACAATGTTTAATTTCATGCATAACTTCTTATTTGAGAAACAAAACATTATCACTTATATACATGATGTGATACATAGGCGTATTGCAGTGAACATATACAATAATTATTTTGTTGCGCCAAAGTAGTGGAACCCATAATATTTATAGACTTGTTGGTGATTACTATAAGCGAAGCTATTAATAATAAGTGTAAATCATCAAAACATTATCACTTATTACTGAAATCGCTATAACTTGCAAGGCATATTTGACCAGGAAAAAAAAATGAGCATACCCCCTCTTAAATATATACTCTAGAAGTTTCTATATAATTTCTTACATAAGCATACACTACATACTTTTATTACGATATTTATTACGCCATATGAGTTTGAATATGTACCCATATCTTTACCTAATAATAAAGTCACTAAGTCTTCCTTGGTTGGTTTCGTACGTCGCTTTCTTTGGTTTGTTTCCCGCAATCGATCGGTGTGGTTTTGGTTTCGTATTGTCTCGGGCTTCCGTCCCTCCGTTGTTTCATCCGTGTCTAACTCTGAACTGGACTTGGACTCCAACTCGAAGTCGTTGTACGAGTCCTTAATTGATCCGCTCGCTGAGACGCATATATGCAGTCCACCGGCGCATACGTGTTGTTCGATCGGGTGGCTTGATCTGCTGGACCGCTCTTGCAGAGTAAAATAACCTCGGAACCTCTTGATCGTTGGACGCACCACGCATAGAACTGGGCAGAAATAACGACGGACAGCTGCAGCAGTCTGGCAGGTACGGCCGGCCGCCGGCGAGAGGGCAGCCGGGAATCACATACACGGCCAATTGATTTTTTTAGTTCAGATTAGCACTAGCTCCATGCATGTATTTTTGTTTACTGCTAGCAGGTACCGCCGGCCAGAGGGCATCACATACACGTACACGGTCAATTGTTTTCTACCGGTTCGGATTATCACTTGATTCGATCAGATCAGGTGAGTACTACTGCCTCCATGGCTCCATGTGCAGCTCGGTGGACTGAAGTTTGTCCGTGCACGTCTCGTCGAATCGGAAGCACTCGGCGTATCAGGGGGACTACAGCAGTGATTGCTAAGAGAAATAATTCAAAATCTAATCAGTTCCTTCTTTCTTAATCAATGGCATATTCATACAGTATATAAACTTTTTATGCAGGCAACTAATTTCGGACGCAATCTTCAATCGCAAAGAAGGAAAAAAAGATAGAAATCGGTATGCGCAGATGACCAATGGAAAAAAAACTGAAAAAGCGCCGTGAAGCCTATCAGTAAAACAAAAAAATTGAAAGTTTAGCCAAGTTGGAAAAAAAAAGTGGAAACATGTGAGGAAGAGATATGCAGATTTCGAGCAGAACAGAAGACAAAAAAATGCGCAGGAGAAAAGCAAAACTATGCAAATATGCAACCAGAACAAAAAAAAGATAGAATAAAGCAAATTATAGCTAATCGTGAGTATAAGCGAAACTGACCATGTAAAGAACCAATCGCGATGGGTAACCCCACATATATTGAAACAAAATAAGAAGTTAGAGAGAATAATGTATGAACATTTGTTTTTCGGCTCATCGAGTTATTTTTACTATTGTGTCAACTTTATTTTCATTTGGTAGTTTTGGGGTTAAATTTTTGTTTTGGGATGTTTTACTCCCGTTGCAACGCACGGGCATGTTTTGCTAGTATTTACTAATATTAGAAACACAGAAGAATATTAACACAATAATATACATATATTGTATATACTGATTACTTTTAAAAAATCATGATACATGCGTTCTTCCTTTTTGTTTTGACATTTAAGTTTATTCTGTAGCTTGTTGAGGGCAATATCTCACAAAGTAATTTTTTTTTGCACGACTCTTATATAGTTTCAATGATATACATTGATACTATATAACGGAAAAAAATAACGAAGGAACATATAATATGGTTAATAATGTTGGCTAAGTACTATAAATCATAAATATATTTTTAAACACAATATGGTAAAAAAATAAGTATGAAAGTTTAGTATAATTATATTTATTTTAACTCACTTGGACCGAAATTTAGTTGGAAGGGACTGAGGACATCGACGTGAGTTGTCTCCGTCCTGCCTCCCCTCCTAAGGGTGGAGAGCCGGCACGCGCAACGTCCTACCAGTGTTCTTCGCGCGCTGTTGCTGAAGGTTCGCCGTCGTGACAAGCTCGACCAGCGTGCACTGACTCCACCAAAATTTGTCGATAATGTCACTTCTTTTATGTTGCATGACATGTACCTGTAATTTCGGCCATGCCAAGAGGACTGGCAATGAATTCCTGTATTCATTTCTGTCTACTCTGGATCTCTCTTTAGGAACAAGACAATGCTCAATTCTACAATATAAGTTTCTTTTGATGCACGTCAACATGATATCTAGCTTCACCAAACAGAGCATGATGGTTCACATAAGCGGGTTATCTTAGAGTTGTTCCACTCTATTTAGCAAACTTGGTCTGTCTTTGATGGGATGTCCACTAACAAAATCATATGTTTGTTTGGAAATTTGAACCAAAATGTGATTGGACACATCTGCCTTTTGTATTTGAATATGTTGTGTACTAGACAACATTCTTTGTTTTTGATTATTGCTAGATAGACATGAATTTTACAATAGATGCTACTATAATTCTATAAAGTTCGCCAGCTTACTCCAGGGTCTTTCTATTTTGGTGCCCCATTTCGGTTAGTACTACTCAGTTATGCACCACGGTTTTAGTTGTCCTAACTTTTATCCCACTTCATTCCGTTCGAGCCTCGCAAATGTACAAATGGGGTGTTTTCGTTGGGTCAAACTCGTTGACCGTTATTTGGCTGAGTTCTGACGAGTGTGACCGCTTAAAATACTGACAGGTGATGAGGATGACGTTCACGGATGGACAAGGATATTGTCAGGACAAAATCTAATCGACTGTAAATATATATATACTGCAGCCACCCAGAAACAATTGACTCTCCACCACGTGTTGTACGCTTAGAAAGTGTCGTTACCGAACAGACCGTGGGGTTGCCTGTGTCGCCACCGGCTGAAATGTTGAACGAGGCGGTCAACAAGAAGAGGCGGGTCAAGCCACAAACGTAAGAGCCTCATGCGCGACTCGACCTCATAAGCAGCCTCCCCGACGATATGATGTACATCACCATCTCCCTCCTCCCCACCAAGTCTGCGGTGCAGACAACATCCTTTCCCAGTGGTGGTGCCCCCTCTAGTGCTCCGCCCCCGAACCTCACCGTCGAGGCGTCGATCACCAGTTGTACGACCAGGATCGCAAACACATTGCCGCCGTCCCTAACATTCTCGCCACGCACCCTGGTTCAGCCGGATGCCTTTCCATCGGCATCTTCGGGTCTTAACTGCAAGCTCGATGGCAATTTCGATGAGTGGTTACAATCTCCATTCTAAATCATCTCGTGGAGCTCAGGTTCGATGGAGGACAACCGTTAAACTCACTGCCGCGCTCCGCCTCACGCCCACATTGTGCTTGGTGAGGTTTCCCGCATATTTAATGCCACGCCGGCGCTTCTTGTCACTCGACTCAAGCCGGCTTTGGTTTTCGGCATAATACCAGCATGCTGCTAGCTTCACCCATACTCTGATACACATCAGAATATTATTACAGATTATGTCGTATGTAAACAAACTACCAACAATATCGTAATGTATATAGTAGTTAGGATTCTAGGCAGCTAAACTATGCTAGCAAACAAGAGGTTAACAATTACAATGTGACTAGCACTTGTTTTCAATGTTATCTTCCCACCTGAGGCTATTCCCATGAGCCGATCAATTTGGATCGAGTTAAGCGATTGAGCCAAAAAAAAAAAGTGCAAATCCATGCCATAGGCCGCTCGTGCTAGGCTTTGGCATAGTGCCCGTGGACGGTGGATCCATCCATGAAATAGGGGATTTTGCTGGCGCGGCAGGTGAAATCCCTCCACGATCAGCTCCCGTCCAATCGAACCCTGTTTCCCGGAAGCAAATCATTTTTTTTTTGAGGTTTAAGGCGGTCGAATCCGCCGTCTGATTAGATAGAATAGAGTGTTATGTACAGAATTGTGAGCTAGGGAAAAATCCCTCTACAAGCAAAAACAAAAAACTAGTCTCCAGGATCTTGCGTGTGGGCGAAAGCCCGCAACGCCAACTCCTCCCACACCAGAGCCGCCACCTCCAAAGGCAAGATTGTCACATTATAGAAGGTCCACTGGTTCCTCTCTTTCCCTGTCCGCCACATCGAGTGGAAGATGGTCTCATGAGCCGCTCTCCTAGCCTTGTGTGGAAAACCCACAAGTGCTCGCCATGACAACAACCAGCATCGATCAGCAACGCGCAGATCTCCCTTCCTAGCAGCAGCTCGACACCCCATCTTGTTGACGCAAACTTGAGCCCCACAGACACAAAAAGCACCTCCTCCCAACATTTGCAAGGAGGAGTGCCCAATCATCATAAGCTTCATCATCTAGCCACCCCCGGCGGCATCTGCCGCTCCATCCTGGTCCCTGACGTCGTCTTCTTCTTCTTGGTCTTCTTCAAGGCGAGGACGAGGTCGTCGATGGCCGCCACCGCCTGGTCCGAGAAGGGCCGGTCCGAAACATCTAGCAAGCCCAAGAAGTCCTCTCGCCGGCGCCCCGAGGGGTGGGCCTCCTCAGGCAGCGAGCCGAGACGGCGCGCCACAGTCTCCCTGGCCAACTACTCGATGTTGGCGCCTTTCGGGTGCAGCTTGGCGAGCCTACTGCTCCTCCACACAGACGGCGCCTCCACCTCCATCTCAGGGGCCAACGTCGTGGCCGGCGTGCCCAAAATGGTGGCCGCGAGCGGCACCGTGATCTGGGCGAGGAAGCTCGACAAGGGGCACAGAGGTGCACCCACCTCCACGTCCTGCTGCCCAGGGCCAGTCCGCACCGGCGAGGCGGTGTCCATCTCAAACTGCTGCCCAGCCTCCTTCTCCCCAACATGTTCCCCCTGATCGGACAACAGGGCGGAGCCCGCACCGGGAACAACATTTCCCTCCTCTTCGTGCTCCATCTCCTTGTCGTCCATCAACACCACCTCCCTAGCCAGCTCGGCGAAGCAAGGCACCAGCTGCTGCAACATCGCATCAGCAACCACAACATCCTCATCTGTGCTAACAAGCCCGCCATCGCACGTCGGATCTCCAACCTCCCCCAGAGCAACCAGCAACATCCGGCCGGCCCGCTCGTTCTCCTCCGAGAGAGCGTCATCTACTTCCTCCCTGTAGCACCGCAGGCTGGCTAGCATCACCTCGTTCGTCATGGTGTAGCACACGTCCCGCTCCGGGCTCACCATGCCGAAGATGTCTTCCTCTTCCGGCCTGTCCATGATTTCTTTCGGCGCCATGACCACGTCGCGGAAGGAGCGGAGCGGCGAGACGGCGGCCGAGCTGAAACGCTTCTCGGAGGTGGGCGGCGGGGAGGCTGGTGGCTCGCTGCAACCGCCGGCGAGGTGGCCAGGCTTGTGGCACCTCCAGCAGACCTTGGGGTCACGGCAATCAGAGGCGAAGTGGCGGTGGCTGAGACACCGAAAACATCTCCCCCGCATCTTCCTAAGAAGGAGCTGGCGCCGTGCTAGGCTGGTCCTAGCCCGCTCCCCGTCACCCGTCGGCCGGCCATCTCGAGCTCCACCCGCGTCCCGTCGCCACCAATGCTTTGGCCGCGCCGGATGCCAAGTCTGGCCGCCATGAAAGCCTCTGAAGGCGCCATCATGTCTAGCCGCTGGCGAGGGAACAGAGCGTGGAGTTGAAAGCCTCTGACTCGCACCCGCGCCGCGCGGGGTGAGCAGAGTGCCTCCCACCGCTCCAATCGTGGAGCGAAAGCGACGCCGCTGGCCGATGGGTGGCGAACCGCGTGGAGGAGGAGGCAGCTTCTCACCCGGGAAGTCAACACCCGCATCTAAGGCGATGCGGAACCTTGGCTGGAACAGGGGCGGCGACCCAACAGGCGGAGGAGGGGGCCTGCGCGAGGGGGAGACTGCCTCCAACACCGCGGCATGGCCGCAGTCACTCGCGGCAATGAAAGTCGGCGTCGCCGGCAGAGCCGACCGCGGATCTGACCATTCCCCCTCCTCCAGATCCAGCATGGAATCGGCGACCTCGGACACCGCGGCAGCTTCCTCATCCTGGCAGTCGGCCCAGGAGAACGGGCAGGGTCTTGGGAGAGCGTGGGTGGTGGGGAAGGGCTGGGAGTGGTGGCTACGGCGCCGTTGACGGTGGCCGGGGTGGCCGCCGCCCGCGTCGCCCCTACGGAGGTGGGAGCTGGGCTATCCATCCTCCTATGAAAATGCCAATCATTCTTATTTACATACACCAGCGACGCGAAATAAAGAGATCTTCCCGTACCCGTGAATTCTGATGCTCTAGCTAGCTAGGCAGGTCGTTGCTACTACTATATCCAGAGATTCTTTGAAGCAAGTGGAAATGGCCTACTGTAGTCGCCCGGATTTTCTTTCAAACGCTGGCGTGCCCGTCGCCGTTCTGTAGAGGATCCGGGCACAGTAGCGCGGTACGTGGAAGCTGAAGCCACCCCGTAGGCGTAGCGTAGCCCATAGGGAGCAGATCCGGAGAAGCAAGAGAAGAGTCCACGAGCGAGTCAACTGTTCCATGCTTCCGTTCCACCGTTTCCTGCCACCAATTCCGCGGCGTAGAGATCTCGCCGTCGTCATGGGCTGTGGCGTGCGGCCGTTGCCCTTCTCTTCTCTTGCTCGATCGGTTTCTCCACTTCGCCGATCTACTCTACTGTAGTATCTGCGTGTATCGACTCGCTGATCATGATGGATTGATGGGTACGCTCCGTAGCTTGTGTCGGGGCGGTCCGTGTCCGAATGATGATGTCCAACGTCGCCATCGCCGTCGCCGTAGCCGTAGGTAGAGCATCTCGCGCCCATGCCGGCCGCCCACGCGCGCAAACCCGAAGGAAAGGAAAAACGTGGAGGGTTCTCTTCCAAATGGACCACCCGTGGCCGCGGGAGAGGCCCAGGCTAGGAGGAACCTGGCCCAAGCGCACCACCGCGAAGCAGCCACCACCGCCGCTGGTCCCTGCCGGCGGGACACGCGATCGCCGACGACGCGGCTGCCCCATCCATCTCCGCCCCTCGCCGGCGTCTCTCTCTCCGGCCACGGACAGGGACTCCAGTATCATGTGGCCGGCCGGTAACTTTGCTCGACCGCATTATCATCCATCCGCATAATCGATCAATCAAGGCCTTGTCTGCGGTTTCCCGTGACAGTCCCATGTGCCGCTGCTCACATTCATCACTGATCCGGCGCCGTGGATCCGGCCGGTCAAACACTCGTGCAACTCCGTTTCTTCATCGCTAACACGATCATCCGGGACCAGCCCGTTCGCGCTCGTGCACCGCATGTTCTTCCGATGAAGAAGCTACAGATTGCACGTCGAGTTCTGCGAACCTGGAGCTAGCCGTGTTCTGGTAGGCCGCCAGTGGCGTGTTTCTGAAGTCAGTGTCTGAACAGGAGGAGTTGTCCCTGCTGCATGCCGTCCTACTGTTTGTCGCCCACGATTGCAGATCTGGCGTGCTAGCTACCCTACGCCGCATAAAACCAAAGCATCTTTTATCCCGCCCAGGACCAGAACGTAGATCGATCGATCGTCGTACCGGAACTCGATCTTGTTGATCGATCGAAGATCGTCCTCCGCGTCTGCGCTTTCCAGCCCGGCCGTCCCCGGTGTGTGTGACCATCGCTTTTATATCACGGCGCTCGCTCCATGGGTCCACTGTGGTATACATATACATACTGAAGCAGATCAAACATGTTGCACTATGTTGATAAGTTGATTGGTTTAAAAACGAGTAAGATGAAAAAGTATTTTTGTACTCCCACCTTAGCTTCCCCGGAGAAAGTATCTGGTGGAAACTAACTTTCTGTGGAAACCGGTGAAAACCATGAAAAAAATATGTTTCAAAGTTTTTAAAAGTTCTCACCAAAAATGCATTACGTTGGGATGGGAAGGTTGAGTTCTATAGACACGGAAACTTGCAAGTCAAAAGTCAAAACTATTTAGCAGCTATGAAAATGACAAATTCGGACATGAATAGTACTTAGTAGACATTTGCTACTATCATAGCTGGATTTGTCATTTTTATAGCTCCTAAACAATTGTGAGTTCCAACTTGCAAAATTTCATGTTTATAGAACTTCATCTTGTTAACATAATGCATTTTTTAGCTTCCCCGCAAAAAAGATATCCGGTTCTGGCATTTTGACTAGTCCTGACTTTTTTTGTTGTTCAGGAATCCTATATAACTAAATAGATCATCCCCACTAACTATTTCTCTCAACATGCAGCCTATTCACCTCACTCCTCAGCAGTCTGCCATGTCATCGTTTTTATTTATTTAACATTTTGCATCCGAAAGTCAGTACAAAATATCACGTCAAAATAACTGATGAGCTAATTGTCCTCCACTAAGTTCACGCAACAAAGGCATGAGTGATTAATGGATCCTTTCCATCTTCTCCACCGAATCTCCTCCTCTTCATCTCCTCCACTATCCTCTTCACAGAATATATATGGCTGTAGCACTCAACACACGGGGGTTCAGGTATTTCTCTTCACCCTTCTCCTTCTCTCCTGGCCTCATCCGACCGTATCAGCAGAGCTTGGTCCCAAGCAGCCGCACATGAACAGAATAGCCCTGCCGAGACCAGCGAACCCACTACCCACAACCCCAACAAGATCTTGGAAAATGGAGGAGCCCGGCTGCTGAAGCTCAGCGAGCACTTGCAGGTGACCAAATCACCGTCAGAGGCTCCAACATGATCCGATCTGGTGATCTGAACCTCAGCTACACCGTTCTATTTTATGCATTCATGTTAATCCAGATTCACGTTGTAGTACCACAATTATAATGTGTGAATGTGTTATGTTGCTGATGCAGATCGGGTTTTTTTTTTTCCTTTTTTGACGTGCAGATCGGTTCTCTTTGGTCCGAACATGGCCAGGGGCTTTACCTAAGTTCATGCTTTGGTCTAAATTAGCAAAGCTAGAAAGGAGCAGCTATAGTGCTATTATTTGGGTTTGTACAGTCAGATTGCTCAATCAGATTTAACATTTCATTTATTTGTTTGGGCAAAGTAATCGACGATTGTGTGTTGTACTGACAAAGTTTATATATATATATTACCTTCTCAACACGGGTCACAATCATGATTACAAGAGGCATGTCTCTTTTTTGACAACTTTAGGCCATCAAGTTTATTTTTTGCCTCCAAAGGGGTACAAATGGTTTGGTTGATACATATTTAGTTTCTGCTGGACAATTCTCCTTGATGTAATATCCAAGATAATCATTACCACTTGATTCTAGCAAATTACGGATATGCACAAATTTAAAAGGTTGAGCTTGCACCATTTTTGGAATGGTCAACCGATGGATTCAGATATGTGCTATTATCATTCTCGGTTCAGTCAGGCATTGCACATTGTGGCAAGCAAAGTAAAAAAAAAACAGGTTGATTTTCTTTCCTATTGTATGCTCCATTTAACATTCAACAGATTTTATTGGCTGCATTATCATGACCTCAAGTACTGTATTTTTGTTAGTGTTGTTTTCATACATTTTATTGTCCACATGTACGTAATTTAATTATGATCTTAATTTTACCACAGAAATCTTAGACCTAATTATAACAAAAAAAAATTACAAGCCTCCGCAGCAACGCGCGGGGCGTCATCTAGTTTAGCTATTTTTCCACGGACAATTGGCTATAACGGGGAGGCGCATGGCCCATATATTGGCCCAAAGGCGCATTCATTGTGAAACCTCAGTAAGCTGAGAATGGCCACTATGCCCATACCAAAACATCGCAGCCCATGGAAGCAGGGATTGATTCTCAGAAAAAAAAAAACAAATGGAAGCAGAGACCGCGTGGAAGATTCGAGGTCCACTAGTCCATTCGCAAGTTAAAATGGTGAGCCCAAATCATGATAGGGATGTAAACGGTACGGATAATCTGATTTCAAGGATATGGTATACAATTTTATGAATCTGATGGATACGGATGAGGATACGGATATCGGTCAGGCGGATATCCGACGGATATAGATGCGGATATGGTATCGCTATTATCGGGCGGATGCGGATTATCCACAATTTTTCACAGATTATCCGCGTTATTAAATTAGAATTATCCGATTAATTAGCCAAAGATCGGACAATATTAACCCCATATCTGTGGACTCCAAAGCCGGAGGTGATCAGTCTACTTGGATACTAATTAATCCATGTATTTTAGATGCACGTTGCTAATGATGTAGTGCAAGGATGCAAGCATCGTATTGTAGATCTGTTTAGTACATTCATGTGTAGCATCGATGTCACGTTCTTTGCATATCTCACCGAGCAAAGCAGTAGCATGCGATTTGGTCTCCTTCTCTCTCTATAGTATTTTGCCCATTCTAAGCTACAGGTTTTCCAAATCTGATTCTTCCTTAGTAGATAGTTCCCTGTTAACCCTCGCATAAATCAGAAACATTAGCTGCTCAATTACTCGTCCACGTCCACACATAAATGGCTACTTTGATGTAATCTTGCTTGGACACTCGGAACAGACTGCAGCCACGCTTTATAAATAAATCCACTGTTTGCATAATTATATTGTTCATATCGTTTGAATGGTGACACATTTTTTTTTGCATGTATCTATCCGATAATGTTGTCCATATCCGGTCCGAATTCGCTCCGTATCCGATCCAAATCCGTAGTCCGATATAATCCGCATTCGAATCCGTATCGGTCATTATCCGATTCGCTCCGAATCCGACAAAAAAATATGGTAAAGGATATAAAAATAGCATTATCCGATCCGTTTACATCCCTAATGCTGGAGCAAAGGAACCTCATCACATACCGGAAAATTGTTTTTTCTCCCGAGATCTAGTAACCCACTGTTGGGTTAGCTTTTATATATTTTATCTTGAGAGTGGTGTTTTGGCTCCCGGGTGCATATGCACATTTTATTTAAAATGCATTTTCATCGTATTTTGAAATGTACAAGAAAATGAAAAAAAATGTTCACGCATTGATCTTAACTCCTACGTGTTCATGAAGTCGTTTCAAGAAAACACAGATATATTTTGCGCCTTGTGTAAATAAGTAAATTTTGGTGATAAAATAAGGCTTTCCAGGAGACTTTTTTGGGTCTTTTTTACACAGCACACAAAAAATATCGATTTTCTGTGAAACGACTTTGTGTATACATAGAATGTAAAGATGTATCCACGAATTTTTTTTACAGAACTTTTTGACATTTTAAAATATGTTTTTAAATACAGGGAGCATATGAACCCGAGTGCCAAAGTGAATTTCACCTTCTTTCTCTTCCATTTTACCTTTTTTAATTTAACATTTTGAGTTCCTTTGCTCTTTACAACATTCTTTACTTTATACTTCACCCTTCTTTCTTTGACAATTTGGTTTCATTTCTATCTCTCACTCTAGTTCCCGTTTGATAGGTTTTCATGTGTTCCACCAGCATATATCTCTCCGAATCATTTCACAAAAGAAACAGGTACCAGTTTTTGTTGGTCATTTCTTGTACGTCTTTTATTGATAATTTTTTATTCGTACACAAATTAAACTTAGTGAGAGTTCATTACCACAAATCATTTTTCTTAGTTACAGAAACATATTTTTATAAACGGCGTTGCAAATAAAGAAGGTTTCTCATATGGAATACCGTAATTTTTTGAAAAGTGTATGAAACTTACATTGTGGACATTGTTTCACACGCGGTCGAACTCGTATTTAAGAATAGCGCTTTTTATCGACAACTGTACGTTTTCCATAGTTCCTTCTTATTATTTTCAATAAAATAAGAAATGTATTATGCTATGTGATGTTGGGATTAAGAGCATCTCCACTCGCGACGCACAAAGGGTCGTCCTAAGGCATTTGGGGGGCGTCGGCCCAAAAAGTAGTCTCACTCGCGGCGCCCAAATGCAGATTTGGTCTGGCGTGTCTCAAATTTTGGTCCGGCCGGACCAAATCTGCATTTGGGCGCCGCTGGACTACGCCGGACGAAACCACCAAGCCATGGCTTCTCCCTCGCGCAACAACACTCTTTGACAGAGGAGCAACGTATTCGTCGCCAGGAGGCGACGATGCGACGCAGGGACTGCCGGGATGCGCAATTGATGCGCGGCACTCGCCGTCGCGCCACGCTCCATCGGCCATTGCTCAACGACCACGAGGCGGGCTCATCCACCGGCGCGCCCCCGATCGCAACACATTTTTTTATTGAAATATGCGTCGAATATTATGTATATTAAATAGAAAATAGATGTAAAAGCATCCAATTTGGACATCAAGAACATGATGGCCTCCATGAGTTCCCGTTCTCTTACCATGATGGCCTCCATGAGTTCCCGTTCTCTTATCCATGTTAGTCGTCTTCAAAATGTTGCTGCACATTGTTTAGCGCGTTCGTGTGAATCTTTGTCTAGTTCAGTTTGGCGTGGTGTGCCTCCGGAGAGTATTCGGGAGACAATTTGTATTGAATCCTTGTTTGGGTGATTAATAAAGCTCACGTTTCCCTTCAAAAAAAAAAAAAAACCTACGGAGTACCAGATCTGGTCATGAGCAATTTGTTTTTTTAGTTGGTGGTACATGAGCAAATGGGCGGCGGTCCTCCCATGGTCCCGACCGCCGACAAGAATGGCAATCTCCCTCGGGCGCGTCGCGAGCGATGCGAAGCATATCCGCCGTTGTTCACATGTCACATGGGCCCCGAAGCACGATAAGATTACGGGTCCCACCTGGCAGTCGGTGAGGTGAGCACTGTGATGTGCGTGTGGTCGGAAAGAATTAAGCAGGCGGTTTGTGGTCTGAGTGATGATGTGGTACCGGTGACGATAACTGCTGGGTTGTCCACTAGCACTAGATGGCAATGGCAAGTGGGCCGATAGACCCGCCAGATCAGCCTGTCAGTGGGAGCAGGATAAAGGATTCCTTCCCGGTGGAGCCCACGCGCTAGCGTGCAAGTGTCGATGGCCCACGGGACGGTGCCCGGCGTGCTCGTAGTACGAATGAACGAACCAGCGGCGCCGCCACCACTCTCGCCTGGCTATTCTAGTGGCCCGTCCACCAGTCCACGCCTGTCAGAGCGCCGTCCGTGAGCCCGGTCCACGGGGGTCAGGTGGCGCTGTCTTTTTTTTTTTGAGATTAGGTGGTGCTGTCAGTGGTCGTGTTATCCCTTTGTCAGCTTCTGCTTCTAACTAAACATGCTTTCTTTTCCATTCCATTCTTCTACGAAGGGTTGCGTACCCCGTGGACAAGGAGACGAGCGCACGCCTTTCCGTATTAACTGCGCGCGCTGTATCAAGACGCAATTAGAGCCAACGAAACCCGAGGAATCGGGTAATTCTGGGCCTCAAAATTGCTTTTTCTGGTAAACCCCTCCGGTTCTTTTCTCGTTTTTTTTTGTTGACAGGAGACGGTGGATGATAACAGGCCGCTAAGCTTAAACAAAGTGACGGTGGAGGCCACTAGGAGACGAGTCAATAGGTGCGAAAAGAAAGTTACCCCTTCGGCCGCTGCCTGCCTGCGTCAGTGGCCATGTCGGATCCACCCACCCACCACCAACACCAGTAGGCAATAGCTGCTGCGGCTGCGACGGCGACTTTGGTTTCGGCGGCGGCAGCGGCAGCGGCAGCGGCAGCGGCATGAAGAACTTCTTCAGGAAGCAGAAGCTCCACATCGGGGAAGGGTCGGGGACGGCGCGTCATCATCGCCTGCGCCTCCGCCCTCCCGCAAGGCACCGGAGTCGTCGGCGCGGTCCATCGTCCCCCCGTCCCCGAGCAGAGGCAGCGCAGCAGCCGCCCTCGGTGGTGTCCAGCTGGCTCGACTCCGTCCCGACCCGGCCCCCGCCCCCGACGCCCCCGACCCCCGCGGAGGCGGAGGGTTCCTCGGCGTCCGCGTCGCCCGGAGGGGAGGAGAGGACGAGGCAGCCGGGGAGGCGGCAGGAGGGGGAGATGGAGCGGAGGCCGTCGCGGGAGGAGGGCGAGGCGGAGCGGGAGCGGCGGCGATCGCGGGAGGAGGACGCGGTGGAGGAGCGGGTGATCAGGGAGTCGTCCGAGGCGGAGGAGAGGAAGCGGGAGAGGGAGAAGGAGGAGGACGACCTGGAGGAGTTCCAGCTGCAGCTCGTGCTGGAGATGAGCGCCAGGGACAACCCCGAGGAGATGGAGATCGAGGTCGCCAAGCAGATGAGCCTCGGCTTCTGCCGCCCTTCCAGCTCCCCCGCCGAGGTCCTGGCGGCTCGATACTGGGTCAGTTTGCAATCAAGCTCTGCCTCGTTCTATAATCGATTCTGCTGTCCATGACTCTTCTCATATCGCAATTGTGATCATCCATTACGATAATGCGTATCGCGTGTGTACTTTCTAGCCAGAACATGATGCTGGTATATTCCTTGTTAGATTGGTAACAGTAGCCACTAGGAGCTCTTCCTTTAAGCAAATGGCTAGTCAAGGGCCCCTTTGGAACACAGAAACTGAAAATCACAGCAATCCAAAAACCACAGTAATTGAATGTCAAGGAATGTTGAATCCTACATTCCTACAAGGTTACAAGAGCAAGTAACTTTTGTTGCGCCGTAGGGAAACTCATGAATTTAAAGAAAAAAAATTCCATGGGTCCTATAGAATTGGGTGCAGTAAAAGGTCCGTCTGATAAGCGATAACCAGTTTTATCCATGAATAAACACCGCTGGATAATGATTATTGCTTGTGTGAGTTCTAGAGTGTGATGCTGGCAGACCTTTACTAGTAAGTGTATGTGTTTAGTAATTTAACTGTAATCCGTTGTTCTACAATGCATGAATGCTGCTTCAACTTTGTGAAAGGGGTTAAGGGACCATATTTGACACAAATACCATCTTTGATAATGTCTCTCCATATACCACGTATCATGGTGCTTGTGTTGACTCAATTGTTTCCTACTTATATTGTACTCTTACCATTTTCTGACACATATCATATTATATATTTGCAAATGCTTCGCAGAATTTCAACGCCCTTGGTTATGATGACATAATATCAGATGGCTTTTATGATCTTTATATCACTGGGAACGGGCCATCATCAATAAACATGCCCTCTCTGAGTGATCTGCGGCGCAGCCACTTTCACATGATAGTGTGAACTGGGAAGCTGTATTGGTCCATAGAGGTGAAGACCCGGAGCTTATGAAACTTGAGCAGAAGGCCTTAATCATTGCTCTTGACCTTCGGCAGAGAACTTCAGAACTTGTTGGCAATGTTTTGATTCATGAACTTGCTAATCTCGTTGCCAAACACATGGGTGGAATAATATTTGATCCTGAGAACATGTCAGTGAAATACCAGAACATGATCAGATCCCTGAGAACACATACTGAAAGTGTAGTTGTGCCTCTTGGCCAATTAAAAACTGGACTAGCTCGTCATCGCGCTCTGCTATTTAAGGTCAGTAAAACACATTAAGCATTTTTAGATGACGTGACCAATTCTGATTTGTCTTTGTACAAGCATAATTTGCTAAACATTAACATTGAAGATTATCTGTTATAATGTTGTAGATTATCAACTTCAAAATTCAATGCATAACTCCAAATCAATGTCATTGTGTCACATTGTTCTAATATCAAAAGGATGACAGTCATTTTCTTGCTATTCTATAAGTTCTAAAGATCTAACACAACAAGTCATCTGCGCAACTTTTGTTCAAAAAGTGATCCATAAATATGCTATCAATTACTTCGCTGACATTTGTCCATTAGGCGATTCATTGGTGTGCTGACAATTAATTCTCTCCATATTTGGATGTAGGTTTTGGCTGATAGCCTTGAGGTCCCTTGTCGACTTCTAAAAGGAAGACAGTACACTGGATCGGATGATGGAGCTTTGAACATTGTGAAATTTGATGATGGAAGGTACCACACCCTGTGAATATAATTTTGAAGCACAGATGAGCATTTGATGGAACAATTGTGCTGTGTGTAGATATTAGACTTGCTTCATCCACTAGATGCTTTATAACCATGTATGTCATGGTACATTTTGCAGGGAGTTCATAGTTGATCTCGTGACAGATCCTGGCACAATTATTCCTTCAGATGGTGCTGTTTTGTCTACAGATCTTGAAGACAGTTCCTTCTCAGATAATCATCAGTTTAGCAAAGCTGATGCGACTAATCAGTTGGGGTCTTCTCTTGGTGGAGTTTCAAATTCTGCATGCGATTCTTTTGAGTACGAGTTACTTGACAGAATATCGACATCTAGCAATGTAGGTCCTTCAGATACCGATGGAGCTGCAACTGGCCAGACAAGTAATCAACAAAATACGCTATCAAGTTCGTTTGAAGTTTTATCGGTTAACACATACCCTAGTGAAAATACACCTGTTAACGAATATAGAAGCACAGATGAAGTCGTGGCTTTGAAGAACAAAGAAAAATCAATTGCAGCAAATAATTCTTTGTCAAGTTCATCTTCATCCCCAGAAGTGGGCAGCGGTGCAGGTTTCCGGAGGATGAAAGTAAAGGATATCTCAGAGTACATGATTAATGCTGCCAAAGAAAATCCACAATTAGCACAGAAGATCCACGAGGTTTTACTTGAAAACGGAGTAGTGGCACCACCGGACTTGTTTTCAGAAGATTCAATGGAAGAGCCAAAAGACCTCATTGTGTGTGACACCAGCCTGTTTCAAAGCAAGGATGAAATGAAAAGAAGGATGAACGAGGTTGGGTCAAGGGAATATGCTGATCGAGGTCATGGTCCATTACCGGCTCATCATAATGGACATGAACTCCAATCGAAAATTGTGTCCCACCGCGCACCTTTGGACTCACTTAAGCCTATCGAAGGTTTAGGCATATACCCACCCCCGGATATCCGTGGTAGCCCATCTCCTTATTTTTCTCAGTATGAACCTTCAGCACCTCCCCAGGAAACTTTGTCACAGTTCTCAAAGCAATTGCCTGTTACAGCTGCTGCTGTTGCAACTGCTGCAGTGGTAGCGTCTTCGATGGTTGTTGCAGCCGCAAAATCTAACAGCGATATGAAATTCGACGTGCCTGTTGCAGCCGCGGCTACTGTCACCGCAGCTGCAGTTGTTGCAACAACGGCTGCTGTTAGCAAGAAATATGAACACCTAGAGCCTGGTAATCAGCTATTTGGTTTACCAAGTACCTCTGAAAGAAATGAATCAATTGAGAAAGCTGCAGATCACTTTTGGGATAAACAGAACGATGAAATTGGTCATGGTCAAGATAATCCTCTAGATCAAGAAAAAGATTCATCTGAAGTTCCCCGGGAAGCTGAAAGAACCTCAGACAAATCAAGCGGTACAGAAAGTGCAAAATCTGAAAGTGCTCTAGACGAAGTTGCAGAGTTTGAAATGCAATTGGAAGAAATTGCAATTGGTGAACGTATTGGCCTTGGTACTGCTCTCTTGATTTTTTTTCAGTAAATGAATTTTATGTTAGTCACACCACTTTGTGTGTCTAATGATTCTATGGAATTAGCATAATACAGTTTCAACCTTTTTTAATATACATGCAACCTTTTGTGTTTCAGGATCGTTTGGAGAAGTTTATAGAGGAGAATGGCATGGAACAGTAAGTCTTTCATATTAAATGTACTCTTATAGTTTTAAATTCATTAACAAGTTCCATGTTTGTTATCTTAATTGTCTATTGCTAAATGGAAGTTGAAATATATGGGCTAATTAAAGTTCTTTTGTTATAGTGGTGACTAATGGTGTGAAAGAAATGTTAACTTATATCATGCATCATACCACTGCCAACTAATCAATGAAACTAGAATAGGCCTATACTTTTTCAGTGTTTTGACGTTTAGCAATGGGGGAAAGTCAGTTAAAAATATGTGTGCAAACCGCAATAGCCATTTGGTTCTTCCTCTCCATTCACAACGCAGGATATAAACTTAAATAAATACTCTAAATGTTTAGGTCTTGCACCCAAAAACAAAATTTAGCTGTAGACCTTTGCAGTCAGCTGCTTGTGTTTTGGCCCGTAGCTTGAAGTGAAATATGATTTCTGTAGTGTCAGGCTTCAGTAGCAAAAAATTTCTTCAAAACGGAGGTTCAAACCCCTGGCCTCTGCATTAATTGATGAATGCAGCCAAATTTTATCAACTTATTATCATCCACTACAAAATGTGTTTCCGCACCAAGGATCCGTAGGGGGTGCTCACTACAAATTTGTTTCCGCACCAAGAGAGCAACACAATCCGTTATATGACTCATGCATCACGGAGACCACCCAATATTAATTGCCTCCTGCTTGTCCACTCGCTGCAGTGAGCACCCCCTACGGATCCTGTGTGTAGCCAGAAAAATAGCCTGCAAAAATCGTAACTATTTTGTTTATTACTCCCTCCGTCCCCAAATAGGTGGTTTATAAATTGAGTAAAAAAGTCAACATTTTCTAAGTTTGACTAAATATATAGAAGAAAATATCACTACCGCATTTCAAAACAACATTATGAAAATATATCCAATGGTGAATCTATTGATATTGGTTTGGTATTATAAATCTTCATATTTTTGTATATATATATTCAGTCAAACTTAAAAGATGTTGACTTGTTTACTCAATTTATACGCCACCTATGTGGGGACGGAGGGAGTAAAAAATAAATTATTGCGGCAGTCAGTGGCGGAGCTTCTGGACGGTGAACCCGGGCTTCAGGCCCCCCAGCCCATGGAAACAGTGCTTAGGGTATGTTTTGATCATGCCTACTCAAGCCGTACCAAAATTGACTCGCCAATTTTTGGGGCAGGATTCCACCGCCCAGGGTTGGCCAAAAAATTGGCTACAATCTGTGAGGAAGGCAACACCAAGTAATATATAGGCAGACAGAAAATTGGCAACAAACAAAACAAGTGTGAGGACATTTCGCATGAACAATTTTTGGTAGGGTCAGCCTGGGGCATAAACCAAACAGACTCCTAATATTCCTTACTATTTAGCCTATATGTCCAGCAATATCTGGCCCACAAGGAACTTCCCACACTTATTAGAAATGCTACTAGGTGGTTTATGGTTAAACGCCATAAAAATGGGCCGCCGCCCTATGTGAGTAAAAGGGCATCGGATGAAATGATGGCTTTCCTCGTTCCAGAAGCAACACATTTTGCTCCCCTTCCACTTATGTCCAGCCAACCGTCCTTTGTTAAGATACCCCCTTGCAGAGATACCATACAAAATTAGCGTGATCTTTAGTTTGTTAGTGATATATTTGTGGCACTGATGGCCCATATCCATCAAGGCCCCGTGCATCGAATGTACCATGAATTGGCTGGAGGTATATGTATACTCCAGCAGAATGAATCTGCATCATGAGTTAACTGAATATGGGCTACCCTGTCGTGTAAGCTCTGCCAAGCCAAGAGCTTAGCTCCATTGAGGGCACAGCTGAATTTGATGTTCAGGGGCCCCAAGCCAATCACATCTGCAATCATCGCATGTTGATTCCTGATGATGGGGTACATGGTAGGATTTTAATCACTGAATGACATGGTTCCGAGCCAAGTGTCCTCCCAGAAGCGAGTTTCATTCCCAGGCTTCAGTAATATACCTACCATTATCCGTTTCGTTTGTTTGAAGGTCCCTAAGTAGCACTCCATCTTCCGTTTAACCCTTCAGTGATACCTTCAATGTTTCCGTTCGTTGAATGCCATTTTTTACAGGATAATGAATTGCTTTGTTTATAGGAAGTTGCTGTCAAGAAGTTTTTGCAACAAGATATTTCAAGTGATGCTCTGGAAGAATTTAGAGCTGAGGTATACAAATTTCATGTCAATTCAGATGACATAAATGATAGAAGTACAATGCTGCTGGCTTTGTTGCTTGTATTTATGTGATTATGTGGTCATGTATGTTATACTTGCATGGACACTTGCTTCTCATGTGCACCGTGTGTGCATTTTGTAAACTATACATTCAATTTTCCATGAAGTAATCATATTTTTATTCCGTAGTTATAAATTGTAGTGCATTCTATTAGAAAGAATGTGTAACAGTAATGGTAGATTTAAAGCAGGCTATTGCTAAAGGTTTAGAAATTAAGTTAGCAGCCAGACTACTATTTAAGAACTTTGCTTCCATTATGTGTAATAATTTTTATAAAAGTATATTCTTATGCAGTTATCTTGATAATTGCTTCATGTGTAGGTGCGAATAATGAAGCGGCTGCGTCATCCAAATGTCGTTCTTTTCATGGGTGCTATCACTAGGGTGCCTAATCTTTCCATTGTTACCGAATTTCTTCCAAGGTAGGCTTTCTTGATTTAAATTGTTCATTTGGGATTAGCATTCACTATGTAACACATTACACATAGCAATATCACATACGACATCAGGCCACTTGACCATTTGATGAAATTTCATGTGTTAACAAGATTTTTTTTCCTGATGACTCTCATTTCGAACAAGTTTACTTAAATGACTATGATCCACGTTGCTCATGAATATCCCAGAAGTTTTGCACTGTTTTCTGTTCGAATGGAAAATATTCTAGCAATTTGGAACAAAGGAGTTGCTGTAATTATTTCTGCTAAGTATCTGAACTCGAATAATCACTCAGTCAGGCTATTTTGATCTAGACAATGATTGTCTTCTATTTTTTGGTCATGCTATTATGATCTCATCTTCTCGCTTATGCATTGCTTTTAATAACCTGGCTTGCTTTGTAAGTCGAGCTCAATTAAATCTCAGCTGACCCTAGACAAATATCTCATGCTCTCTAGAATGCTCATCCGCAACTCCTTTTAAGGACCATGTATTAGATTGGTGACATGTGATTCTATTAAGGGTAGAGTTTTGTATGCGGAAACAAATGTGAAAATACGATTCAGACACCGATATAATAGTATTAAACACTTGTAACAGCTCTTTCCTCCTTTCATATATACTATTGCCGCTGTAATTCCATAACTTCCTTGAAAACTGATTGCCAATTGTGCTATTGGTATTTCAGAGGTAGCTTGTTCCGGTTGATTCATCGACCTAACAACCAATTGGATGAAAAAAGGCGCTTAAGAATGGCACTTGATGTGGTAAGACTAATGCATAATTTAATATATCTGTCTCTGCAGTTTTTCTTACTAATGCAGATAAGTGCATCAAATATAATTTTACTGAACTTGCTTTGGGTGGTCCCTAGGCACGTGGTATGAATTATTTGCATAACAGCACACCAGTTATTGTCCATCGAGACCTGAAATCCCCAAATCTGCTGGTTGACAAGAATTGGGTTGTGAAGGTAACGCACAAGTTCCATGATAGCAAATATTATTCTTTGTATTATTTCCACTGCAAGCTATATGACCTTTTGCAATTAGGTTTGTGATTTTGGTCTATCGAGAATGAAGAACAATACCTTCCTGTCATCAAGATCAACAGCTGGAACAGTAAGCTTGCACAATCCCACAATTTGACTGTAACTTTTGTGTGATAGTGCTTTAAGCTTTAAGGGAATATTTGAAGGTTTAAACATAGCTTCCTATTACGGAAGGATGATTGAACGCTGATAGTGACGGTGCTTGGATGAATGGTCGAGCTTCAAATTATATCTTGGACTTGCACTTCACTGGAATATCTTAACCCTCCACTACCTTGAGCTTATATATCCAATATTTCAATTCAAAGTCCACAAATAGCTAGCTGTGTAGTCACGTGGTTTTCTTTTAATAAGGGAAGTCACGTTGTTGGCTAATGTACTTAAGCTGACTAACAGGCTCAACTGTCTTAGAATTTTGTTGCTCTTATATCAGATAGTCCGTGTACACTATGGAAAACAAAAGTTGGTTTATGTTATATGTGGGCATTTTTATTTGAATCTAGGTGGTTCAGGTGCTCTACCGAAGTCACCACTAAAAGTTTGCTTTGATCTGCAGGCTGAGTGGATGGCACCCGAAGTACTACGCAATGAACCATCAGATGAGAAGTTAGTCTACTGCTCAAAATCCAGTTCAGCTGTATTAATTTCTGACGTAATTTCGTGCTAGCTGACACACATGTGCATGTTGGCAGATGCGATGTTTTTAGTTACGGTGTCATACTGTGGGAACTTTGTACATTACAACAGCCTTGGGAAGGAATGAACGCCATGCAAGTTGTTGGAGCAGTTGGGTTTCAGAGTCGCCGCCTCGATATTCCAGATAACGTCGACCCTGCCGTAGCAGATATCATATTAAGATGCTGGCAGACGTTAGTATGCCTAATTTGCTCGGTTGCAGTTTCAAAATATTACACATTGTGATCATCATCGAGATTCTTGTTCGGTGAGTGACCCATTCCCTGTAATCTCATTACTGCTGCCTCCTGTATTTGCTGTAGGGACCCAAGGACGCGGCCATCGTTTGCAGAGATCATGGCTGCATTAAAACCGTTACTGAAGACCATGCCCGCCAACCAAGCACCAAGGCAGAGAGTACAGCAAACAGATGGGTAAGAAAGAAAAACGAAGATCCGTAGCTGCCCAACGTCCGTAGCCACAGGATTGTTTTTTGTACAGTTACACCAAATGTGTGTGCAGAGTAAAGGAAGAGCGTGATGTTGGTCTTTGTTCACCTGTATAGATGTAAGTTCCAACAGTGGCATGAGCCATATTTAGCCCCGCTTGTCATCGGTCCATTTGTCAGGAAGGGCACTGTGAGACCATGTAACAGTTGAACAAGGAACTGACATGGCGGGCGGCACAGGGGCTTTGTTCATACCTAGTCTCTCTTACGGTTTCTTCTTGCGTTGTCCACCAAACGGTGGGTATTTATGTGCCATGTGTCAACAAATGTAATGTACTGCTGTCCATGAGAACAACAAAGGAAAACAAATGATAAGTTCTTCAGTTTGTGTTCTGTACCGATTTTCTGGTGTTTCACTGAGAACTCTCACCCGCTGCTACAAGCAAGAAGGGCATGCTATTGCGGTCTTCACATCAGGCAAAGGCAAATAGAACAAGAAAAACCATTGATATATCCTCACCATTCGGTAAGGTCCTCGGAAGGGTACAACAGGACACGGGTTGCTTCCACGCTCATCTCCGCTTGACTGATTCACAGCCAGGGTAACTCCACGAGCCGTGAGGAAGAGTCTAAAAGAATATATCAGAGGAAGAGCGACCCTTTGAATCTTAAAGAACGAAAATGAAGCAACACTCATTAATATCATGTTGGGGGTGTGATGAGGGGTGAACCTCTAGGGTGCCCGATCTTCACGGATTGACGGCGGGAGTGGACGAACGCACGCAAGAACACGAGGAACACGAAGAACACAAGGGGAATTCGTGACGAAAGGTGGGGATAACTAGAACAGCATGAAAGGATCCCCACTCAACAACAACTCTCTCAAATAGAGAAGCCTTTGAATCAAGAAACCAAACCAACTCAACTCTTAATGGAACCGATTTCCTCTCACCGGCCGGTCCACCGATCCAATAGAATCCACAAAGGTGGGCGATTGGCAAATAGTCTCAACTACAAGAATATGGGGAGGGATCGATCTAGGCTCCCGGAGGAGGAATCATAGCCACAAGGGGCAAGAGGAGCATAACTCTATCTCTATCTTATCTCATATCTTGTCTATCCTAGATCTGAGGGAGGAGGGTCCTATTTATAGTCTAGACCCAAAGGGGGTAGTGGGAAAGGGATACAAGGGCTTCAGCCCGTTGACTGCACGCAGGCAGCGGTAGTACCGTCCGAGGGTGGCGGTAGTACCGTACCTGCAAAGGTGGCGGTAGTACCGCTACTGCCGGCGGTAGTACCGGTGTACTCGCACGAATATTATGATGCTCTTCTCCGCGGTAGTACGTGGTCGGTACCGGCCAGGTACCGTTGGCGATGCAGAAGCGTTGTCGGAGTTGACGGTACTGGCGGCGGTAGCTGGGGCGGTACTGGCGGCGGTAGCTGGGGCGGTAGTACCGGCGCCTGAAGGATGGCAGTAGTACCGCTGGTAGGTGGCGGTAGTACCGGCGCCTGGCAGTTCTCCGGCTTCAGCGAAGGTCATCAGGTGGCTGGCGGTAGTACCACTGCGGGCGGCGGTAGTACCGCTCCTGGAGCTGTTGGCTCCTCTTCCTTCTCCTCTTCCAAGCCACCGCCTTGTCGGGCTTCATTCCTCGTGCACCTTGGTCATCCTCTCGTGTACTCGTAGTCGTCGTGGTAAGCCTAGTATCAACAAGCGACGGAGGATGACGTAGTATACCATCCAAAAGGGTGGGAAATGAGTTGTTGAAGAGGAATGAGTTCACCTTTGATATCAATGGTGACTTGTGATGTGTTGGAATGCTTGACATGGTGATGGGCCTAGGTTGCACTACATCAGGGTGGCGCTCTTTGGTGGATTCATTTTCACTTTGGCTCCCGAGCTCACATGCTACTGCATTATTAAAAATTTCAAAAAAAATAGTAAAACATTTTGAATAATTCTGATTTTTTTTGGGTGATGAACATATAAAGTTTTCGACAAACATGTCAAGTTTCGTAGTGAAATGACACTCTTGGTGTTCGGTGCAAAAAAGACAAAATCAGTGCTTTGAAAAACTATATTTGTAAGTCTCATTTTTGTCAGTGATTTGTTTTTTTTTTGCACTGAGCACCACGAGTGTCATTTCACCACGAAACTTGGCATGTTTGTCAAAAACTTGTATATATTCGTCACAAAAAAAATCAGAAATTTTGAATTTTTTTACTTTTTTTTCGAATTTTTTAATTAGGCAGGAGCAGGTGTGCTCGAGAGACAAAACGCAGTTGTTCTCTTTTCCTGTATTTCTGTCTACAGTAGTGATGTAGAAATGGGTTTAAACGTCTCAAAAAATACATTTAACTACTTGAGACACATTCTTTCATGCTAGCTCCAAGACAAATGCGTGGAATAAATCAAAACCACTGTACCTCGAAGTAGAAACATATATCCACATACCGGATGGTTTGTAAGTGAGACCACTATATTAGATCCACACACTGAATCACTAATCGGCTAATAGATGTGTGTACGCTAATCGGTGTAGTATGAGTGTAGATATGATGTAAGATCAGGACACATCATTATAAGCTCTTATTGTGACCTAGTCAATCGTGTGAACATTATATGTATTAGACTAGTTGTTTGTACATGATATTAGATCTATCCATGGTATTATACCAACACGCGCTATTAAACCTGGATAGACGATAATAATTAAGTTTAGATCTTAAGAGTATTTGTTTACTCTAGGACCTCAAAGCACCGTGCAGTTGCACCTTTCTACAAAATAAATGAGCCATCTAGCCTATAAATACATCAACATCATTTGCCATTACCATGGTAGCATACACATTATAGTACCTACTGCCACTAGTAGCGAGCCAACGACAAGCATATTAGTCAGTTCCTTTCTTTCTGTGAAGTTGGGGTAGGGATGAGAGACGTTAGGAAATTATTCAAAGTTGTATCATCTCATTTCTAAATGTGTCCAAGCAATATGATGTTCCCGGACTGATCGACCAAATTGTGGCTGAATGGGAACAATGGAGAGTGGCAGGACTAGGTGAGAGTAGCAATTTCGCGAGAGTAGTTTAACTAAGAGTTGTTGTACTAAAATTCTCTCTTCTATAAAGCTAAGGTACGCGATTGCGTACTCTCGAAAAAAAAGTTGTATCATCTCATACCTACGTCGACTATGCACAACCCGTTGACTATGCATCATGTTGTCTTTAGAGATGTTAACTTGAGTCATAGGGTGTTACATGTTTTGTCGACTGGACATGAAACAATGAGGCATCACCTCTAGCTAGAGTCGTCACGGTCTGATCATATTTCCACAAGCTGTTCTGTTGGTACTCATGTCGTAAACCCAAATCATAAGTGACGATTATATTTTTCTATGAATGTGATTTTGCTTTTTAAAATTTTTATTAATATTTTAATACGAAAAAGCGAGTTATCATTAGATTTTGTATCACTTATCCAAAATTTTATATTATTTCATAATTATGCACGGACGATTCGTACAGAAAATGTAATTATATCTTAATAACTAGTGGTAAACTAATGGTCTTGTAATTACCCCCATATCTATCTAGTGTTTCAACATTTTATCATTCAGTGCTAGACATGATCACCTTGGCTCTTCCCCCATGCTCGACGCCTTGCTACGTCGCTTACCGGACAGATTGTGCAGCGGTGTGTAGTCACGTGCCATCATGAGATGCGTACTATGACCATCGGAGTACACTTCATGTTGTCAGATAGTATGACAATGTAAGGACTCTCTCCTTAATTTCTCTTAACTTCAGTGAATACCACTCCGTTAGAGGAGGCGATCGCGGAGGCGACCGGGGACTCGGCCGCGGCCTCGCCGCCTGCCGTCGCTGCGGCCGCGCGTCCGAAGGGGGGATCGCCGCCGGTGGAGGTGACTGCGGTCTCTACCGTGGGCTCGCCGTCAGCCAAATCGACGGGGAGGGTTCACCCTCTCATCGGAGGTCGGTTCTGGGCTCTAGTGGAGGAGGAGGATGGAGATGCGGAGCAGGTCGTGGAGGTCACCGCGGGATCGGCGGACAGCTACCTCGAGCTGTGCCGTACTCCGTCGCCGGATTCAGGCCGTTCACGATCTGCGGAGTCGTCAAGGATCATCAAGCGGATGGCAAAGAGGCGAGGACAGAGGTTAGCATCACTATCCTTTAACTCTACGTTCGCCATGGATGCAGGTTCAGTGATGACGCCGATGGAGAGAAAAACAAGATTCCGCGTTCCAAAGCTGCCGGTCCTGCTACCATCGGTGGTCGTCGAGGATCGGGACGCTGGTGAATGGATCATGGTGCTTGGACGCCGGCGACGACGAGCATGCTCCCCTCCGGTGAGTTCGTCCGTTTTCCGTGGATCTCACATTCAAAATTCAAATCAAACAAAACCGGCGGCATGGCAAGGTGGGCATCGGCCCGGCCAAGCCCGTGCTGCATGAAAGCCCAGCTGATGTGGGCTTGTCTCGACGTGGAAAAAAAGAAAAAATAAACGCACCTAACCCTAATACAGCAGGAGTTGGTCTCCGTCGCGTATTAGGGGCGTTCTGGAAAAAAATCTCACCGGCTGCTGACCTCGATCTCGTCATGGCGAGTAGTGGCGGCGGTGGAGGAAGAGGAGGGGGCGAGGCCGGCCGTGGCGGAGGAGTGCCGCCGGGACGTGGCACTGCCCATGGCGCTCATCCATCCACCTTCGAGGTGGGAAGTTCCAGCGGAACGGCGGCCGGCTACGGCGCCCATGGCCCGAACAATGGCACGGCGGGGTACTACGGCGGTTTCCATGCCGGGACGGGCTTCGCGCCCTGCGGCTACCGCGGTGGTTACCATGCTGGAGGCGGTGCTGGGCGGCGGTTCAATGGGCATGGTCGTGATACCGGCCTTGGTGGTCGAGGTCATGGCGATGCGGGCTACGGTTACGGCTATGATGCATGGCGTGGTGGCTACGGCCTTGGCCGTGGTCGCGCTGATCAAAACTGTGGCGTGCGCGGCCGCTATGGTGACGGCGCATATGGAGCTCATGGTGGGCGCGGATACGGGCATGTGACACCTCCGGCGGCGTCGGTTCCGGCGGTTGCTGCAGCCGCGCAGGCTCCCGCCCAGCCCGCAGCAGCACCGGCGCATGTGGCAGTAGTTCCGGCGGCTACACCTGCAGCTCAGGGTGCGCCGGTTGGAGGAGGACAGCTTGGGGCACCAGGGCAGCAGTGCCGGAGGTTGCGGCGGCCGGGGTGTCGGCGGAGCAACTTGCTGCAGCTTTGGGGGCAGCCACACCGAAGAAAGGGAAGAGATGCTATAGGTGCGGAGTTACTGGACATCGTTCTGGAGGATGTACAGTGGATGTTTGTGTCATCTGTGAAGGACCAGCTCATGGGGGGAGGTTGTGTCATTTGTTGACAGCTCCTAAACCTCAAATTAGGATGTACGGCTTCGCACACGAGGAGCTCATCTTCTTCGAATATCCGGGTACTGAAACCTACAGACCAAGAATGGAGAATGTACGTCTGGCATCCGTGGTGGTGACCGGAGGAGAGATGTCAATATCCGAAATTGTCTCGCAGTTACAGAGGTTGGTGCCTTCGGAACAGTTTGTTTGGGATGTTAGTCAAGCTGACCACAATACATACAAGGTACAATTTCCAACCAGGAATAATTTAGAGAGGCTTAAGGTTTTTGGTCTCTATCGTGTACCAAACAGTCCGTGTGAGTTGACATTTGATAACTGGGCGCACAACCCGGAACCTACTAGTACCTTACCAGAGGTATGGTTGAGAGTTTCCGGTATCCCAAGGCCACAGATTGGGGATTTCCTAGCTTTATGGGCAGTCGGTGATATGTTTGGCAAGACACTTGAGATAGATATGGCTTTTACAAGGCAGCAAGGAGTTCTCAGAATCAGAATTGGTTTTCTTAACCACGCTAAGATTCCTCGACACTTTCCCATGCTATTTAAGACTGGCTTCTTCAATCTTACCTTTGTGGTGGAGGAAGCAGCACCTCCGATGGATCCATATGTGGTGATGGGGGATCGGATAGAGGGGAGGATGACGATGATGATGATGACCTCGGGGATGATTTCAGGAGGCAGTGGCTAAATATTACCCTGAGACTCAACAAGGCAACCAACCTAAGACAGCAACGGAGTCAACCACGGTGGTGGAGCAGCAGGATGGATCGGCTTCCAAACCACCGTCAGCTACGGTGAAGGTGGGAGTGGTCTTCTCGCCGGCTGTTCGTCGTACTTTTGATGAGGCAAGGAAAGAATTTGCGTTTGCAAAAACGAGTCTGAAAAATAGGGAGGTGGTGGAGGACAAAGGACTACAACTAGAGAGGGCCGAGGTTGAGGTACCTTCGGCGGTGTTTTCGGCGACTGAGACCGACGTCGGTTCGGCCTCGGAGGGGCTGCATACACCACCAGCCTATTCGCAGCAGGAGGCTGCGTTCGTGTCATCTACGGAGGCTTCGGTGACTGGGGCTTTGTGCTCCCCGGCATGCTCTCCATGCACCACAGGAGGTGGGGCTGGATCGAGCCACCCGACGCCGGCCATGGGCTCTCCGCGTACCCAGGGAGGGGGTGCGGGATCAAGCTGGAGTGGCGCGGTGTCCACTCGGGTGCCGGTTTATACTCCTTCGACGCCTCCTTTTCCAATCCCGCACTTCGGTGTAGGCGAGAAGGAGGTGTCCAAGAGGAGTATCATCGAGTTTGGAGGCATCTCGGACGCTGAGGAGCTGGGCATCCGGTCGAGTGGGCGTATTAGGGCGCAGCACAACGCCGATGACACCCAACTGGGACGGGCCATGTCCTTGGCTGAGCAGCGGTGAAAGAGCATAATTTTCTCTTACTCATATTTTGGTGATGTTGACAATACAACATGTGCCCCTAACTCCTTGTCTAAGTGTGATCAGGTTTATGCAAACATCTCCGTTAATCTCGCATCGAAAAAAAGGAAGAGAAGGAGTTGTTTCTGTCTTCAGGCTGTAGTACCGCCCCTTCGGGCGGTAGTACTGCTGGGTACTACTTGCCAAAAGTCAGACGGCAGTACCGCTCGCGGTACCGCCCAAAGGGGGTTCTGGCGCCCATGTGCGGCACTACCAGCGGTACTACGGGCGGTAGTACCGCTGGCTCAGGAAGGTCAGCGCTGGTGGTTGACCAGCTCAGCGGCAGTACCGCTCGCGGTACCGCTGGACGGAGGTTCGGAAGGCCATGTGCGGTACTACCGGCACTACGGGCGGTAGTACCGCTCATGAGGTTTCGAGGCGCGGTCAGCGCGCGCTGGTTTGACCGCGGTGCAGAAGACGTCAGCGGTAGTACTGCCCGGCGCAATGGTAGTCGGGAAAAAGGTCTCAACGGATAGATTTTGGGGAGGGCTATTTAATGCCCTCCACCTACCTCCTGCTTGGCAGCTTGACCAAACTTGAAGACTCCATTATTGCAAGCTCAAGAATCACTAGATCTCCCAATCCCTCCACCCAAACTCGTTGATACTTGGAGGATTGAAGGAGAAGGCCCGGATCTACATCTTCACCAAGCCGTTCTTCATTTCCCCCTCATTTACTTGAGGGCCCCTTTGCTAGGATTTCCATTGGGAAAACCTAGCTTCTTATTGTACTCACTTGTTGTCTTTGTGACAGATTTGTAGCTGTTCGGGAGCCCCCAATCCTCTTGTGGGTTGTGCCCCGGATCGTTGTTGTAAGGGCTCTGGATTCCACCTTGAAGGATTCTGATAGTGGAAGGTGAACCAAACCTTTGTGGTGCGGTTCATCGGAGAAGAAGGTGACGCCTTTGTGGCGGTTGAGTTTTGACCTTCGTGGTAGCTCACACCTCTCCAACGAGACGTACTCCCCTAAAAAGGAGGAACTCGGGAATACATCCTTGTCTCCGCGTGCTTTCACTTCGGTTACTTCTATCCTTGTTATAGTCTTTACTTCGTGTATCTTGTTTAGTTGCTAGCTTGTCATATAGGTAAATTCACCGTAGTTGCATATCTAGAGAATTTACCTTTTGTGTCAAGCCTAATTTTAAAAAGTATTAAAATTGAAATAGCACCTATTCACCCCCCCCCTCTAGGTGTCATACGATCCTTTCAAGCGGGACTTCATGCAAGGTACTCCAAAACATGCCCACTCTATTCTAGCATTTTCTGATAAGCAAATTAAGGATAGGGCGGCGAAATTGGGGGTTTCTTTGGGGGTAACAGAAAAACAAACTATTGAATCGGCTATGGCAATTAAAAAATCTGAATTAGATCGTTCGATTTGTATTTTGAATAAAAGTGTGCAAGATAGAGAGATTGAACAACCGTATAGTTTGGTATTGAATAGAGCTTCGGCTCTAACAGAAGATTTAGATGATGAGGAAATTGATAGAACGCTGGAAGATCAATCGGATTTTCCGGCCTTCTCTGAAACGGTCAAGAAGACCAGGAAAAAGAAAGTTTACTCCGGTTCGAATAAGCGGAGGAGTGCTAGAATTAAAATACAAAACAAGTGTAAAAATGCATAGCTTAAGAGGGCTATTTTGGAACAGTGAGGGTTTTCGTGACCCCGGAAAACACTTGTTTGTTCAAGAATCTATCCGTGAGAGGAAATTGGATTTCTTAGCGCTATCGGAAACTGGGAGATCTAATTTTGCTACCCCCTTTTTGAGTCATTTAGCTGCTGGGCAAGATTTTAGTTGGTTCTGTTTACCGCCTAGAGGTAGGTCAGGTGGGATGCTTTTAGGTGTAAATGTAGGGACGCTACAGGTTACAAATATTGAGGTCGGAGATTTCTGTGTGAAACTCTTTCTGAAATCCAAAAGTGACGGTTTCCAGTGGGTCTTAGTGTCGGTATATGGGCTGCCCAAGATGAACATAAGCCCTAGTTTTTATCAGAGTTAGTTCGATTATGTGAAAATGAACCACTACCAATGATGGTGGGTGGGGACTTTAATATAATTCGAAAACCTGAAGAAAAGAACAACGATAATTATAATCCGAGGTGGCCGATAATGTTTAATGTGATAATTCAGAGCCTAGAACTAAGAGAGCTTGAGCTCTCGGGTAGGCAATACACTTGGGCTAGTAGGCGAGAAAATCCTACTTTTGAGAAGCTCGATAGAATTCTCACCACAACTGAGTGGGAACAAAAGTACCCCTTAATTACTGTGCAGGCCTTAAGTAGGGTGGGATCTGACCATACCCCTTTGTTTGTCGATTCGGGAGGTCATGCTCATGTAGGAAACACTGCACGATTCTCATTTGAACTTTCGTGGTTGAGATTAGAGGGTTTCTACGAGATGGTGGCGGCCGAGTGGGCTGCGCCGGCTAGGGGCAATAATCCTATTGAGGTGTGGCAAAACAAAATAAGACATTTAAGACGTTTTCTTAAAGGATGGGCTAAAAATCAAAGTGGAAAGTATAAGAAAGAGAAAGAAAGATTGTTAAAGATTATCGATGAACTTGATATTAAAGCTGAAAATAACCCTCTATCGGTATCTGAGCGAGATACCTTGAGGGAAGCGAACGAGAGGCTTTGTTGCCTCCGGAGAGATGAGGAAACTAAATGGGCACAACGGGTGAAAGTGAAACACATTCAGGAGGGTGGAAATAATACAAAATATTTTCACCTTATTGCTAATGGTAAACATAGGAAAAAGAAAATATTTCAACTCGAGCAAGAGGAAGGAACGATTATTGGGCAGGAAAATCTAAAAAATTACATTTCGGACTATTACAAGAAGTTGTTCGGCCCCTCTCTGCCAAGTGATGTTATCATGGATGAAAATAATACACATGATATACCGCAATTATCATCAGAAGAAAATAATATTCTTACAGCTGATTTCTTAGTGAAAGAAGTGTATGATGCTATTTCTCAAATGGAGCTAAACAAGGCGCCCAGACCCGATGGTTTCCCGGCCGAGTTCTATAAAACCTTTTGGGAGGTTATTAGGAACGATCTAATGGCTTTATTTGTTCAGTTAAAACAAGGAAATTTGTCTTTGTTCAAACTAAACTTTGGAGTTATTACTCTGCTCCCCAAGAAAGATAATGCGGTTCAGATCCAGCAATATAGGCCAATATGTCTTCTCAATGTCAGTTTTAAAATTTTCACAAAAGTAGGTACTAATCGAATTACTGAAATTGCACAAAAAATCATTCGACCGACGCAGTCGGCCTTTATGCCTGGACGCCATATTTTAGAGGGTGTGGTGGTCTTACACGAAACTGTCCATGAACTTCAAAGGAAGAAGATGGATGGAGTTATTTTTAAAATTGACTTTGAGAAAGCATATGATAAAGTTAAATGGCCCTTTCTTCAACAAGCTTTGCGTATGAAAGGCTTTGCACAGGAATGGTGCAACTAGATTATGCAATTTGTTCAGGGAGGAAGTGTCGGGATACGGGTAAATGATGACATCGGTCATTACTTCCAAACAAAAAAAGGACTCCGACAAGGTGATCCGTTGTCTCCTATGTTGTTTAATATAGTTGCAGATATGTTGGCCATTCTTATCGCAAGGGCGAAGGAGGATGGCCAAATAGGTGGTCTGATCCCTCATTTAGTAGAAGGGGGCCTATCCATCTTACAATATGCAGATGACACTATATTATTCATGGAACATGATTTGGACATGGCCGTTAATATGAAACTTATACTATGCATATTTGAACAATTGTCGGGGCTTAAAATCAATTTTCATAAGAGTGAAATTTTTTGTTTTAGAAAGACAAAAGAGGTAGAAGATCAATACAAACAAATCTTCGGATGTGAGTCTGGTTCTCTACCTTTTAAATACTTAGGGGTTCCGATCCACTATAGGAAACTTCGGAATTCCGAGTGGTACCCAGTGGAAAGCCGTTTCGAAGGTAAGTTGGGGTGTTGGAAGGGTAAGATGCTATCCTACAGGGATCGCCTTGTCCTTGTCAATTCGGTCCTAACGAGTTTACCGATGTTTATGATGTCTTTCCTGGAAATACCAAAAGGGGTATGTAAAAGATTGGATTTTTATAGATCTCGATTTTTTGGCAGAGTGACGAAAATAAGCGAAAATATAGATTGACAAGATGGAACATCATATGTAGACCGAAAGATCAGGGTGGTTTAGGGGTGGAAGTGCTCAAACTAAAGAATAAGTGTTTACTCTGTAAATGGCTGTTTAAACTTTTAAATGAAGAGGGGGTTTGGCAAGAATTGTTGCAAAACAAGTATCTTCATAGTAAAACTTTAGCTCAGGTGGAAGCACAACCGTCCGATTCACCTTTTTGGAAAGGTCTTATGAGAGTTAAAGAGGACTTCTTTAGTAGAGGGTCATTTCGGGTTGGTAACGGGGAAACCATAAGGTTTTGGGAAGACACTTGGCTAGGCAATACTCCCTTAAAAAATCAATATCCATTGCTATACAACATTGTGCAACAGCAAAATGTTTCGGTTCATGATGTGTTTCACAATGGTCCACCTTTAAACATAGCCTTTCGCAGGGCTTTAGTTGGAAACAAGTGGGATATGTGGTCTCATTTATGTGTTAGACTAACGGATATTACTCTCAATGATGTTCCGGATAGCTTCACTTGGAAATTGATACAAAACAGGACATTTACAGTTAAATCTATGTATGAAGACTTAATGAATGATCATACTAGATTCTTACAAACATACTTATGGAAATTGAAAATTCCGCTGAAAATCAAGGTCTTTATGTGGTTCCTTCATAAAAAAGTTGTGCTTACTAAAGATAATTTGGCGAATTTTTTTGGAAAGGAGACTCTCATTGTTCCTTTTGTGGGAATAATGAAACCGTTGAACATCTATTTATTTCCTGCCCATTTGCAAAACTGGTTTGGCGAGTTGTTTTTTGTACCTACAATATTCCTCCCCCACCAATATTACTAATATGTTTGGGAATTGGTTGAATGGGGTAGATTAAAAGACCAAAGATAGGATTCGTATTGGCGTTTCTGCTATTTGTTGGTCGATTTGGAATTGTAGGAACAATCTTGTTTTTAACAGGAAAGAAACTTTTCATGTCTTACAGGTTATCCATATGGCGGTGCACTGGATCCAGCTATAGGCCTTCTTGCTATCTACGGACCAGCGAGACCTTATGGTGGCTGGATGCACACGACTCCTGTTGGTGGCACAGGATTTTTTCTCCCGGCATACGTGGCAGCATACTAGTCGACTTTCGTAGTGCGCTACAGGCTTTGCTTTTTGTCCGGTTGAGGCTTGTCTCAATCTTCTTTGTGATCGTTTGAGATGTAAAACTATACTTGACATAAATTTGATAATAAATGGCTGTGTGCATCACTCGATGCAGAGGCCGGGACACCCCCCATTTCTAAAAAAAAAAGTGAATACCACTCTTCCCCAATGCATGTAGTTTCCTCTCCTAGTGGGCCCTCTCTTTTGTCTTTCTCCTCCAATGCATGTAGTTTCCTCTCCCAACTATGGTGCATACAGTAATTAATGGGAGGATAATTATCCTCCCCTGTGGTGAGATGGTTAGGAGGGTGGTTGTACCCCCAGCCCACCAGAGTTCAAACCCCAGGTTTGACACTGGTGTTTCTCATTTAGGCGGAATATTCTTCAGTGGGAGGCGACGTTCCCGTCGACAGCGAGGCGCCGGCTAAGTCTTTCGAAGGTGCTCATAGGGGTAGGGTGTGCGTGCGTGCGTTCATAGGGGTGAGTGTGTGCACGTGTATGTGAGCGTCTGCGTTATACTGTGTTTCGCAAAAAAAAGGGTTCTTTGACCTTACATACCCGAACATAGGGAGTAATCCACATCATGGTGTGAAAAGACCGTCAATTGCAGAGATCATGACCGCATTAAAACCATTAATGTAAAACATGCCCGCCAACCAAACAACAAGGAAGAGAGTAAACCATAGAGCTGGTTAAGAGGAAAAACGAAGATTAACATCTTCCCAACGTCAATAACTACATGCATTATTGTTTTTTGTACAGTTTTATATCAAATGTAAGTGCAGAGTAAAGAAAGGTGTGTTGTTGGATCATTGCTTCCCCTGTCTAGGTGTAAGTTCTAATGATGGCACGAGGCATATTACCCATTTGTGCATATGATTGTTGTGAGACCATGAAACAATTGAACAAGGAACCATCATGGCAGGCGCATGGGGCTTCTTTCATACCATCTCTCCTCCATTTTCTTATGGTGTTCTCCACCAAAGTGTGGGTATTTATGTGCCACATGTCAACAAATGCAATGTACAGCTGTCAATCACAGAGAAATGGATTTTTTTTTTTGAAAATCGTGTTCAGCTTATGATCTGTATCGATCCCCAATTTTTGGCATCTATTATATAATTAAAACACAAGACAATTAACGGCCAGGATTCGCCACCGTAACGTTAAGAAAAATGAACGATGTAGATTAATCATCGTACTTGCAATGCGCATATAGGAGTCAATAAGATCCACGATTGGAAAAGACACGTACGTTTTCTTTATTGTCAAGGCAGGTACGACTTTTCTTTTTTATCAAGACACGTACGACTTAGCTAGATATATCTTTCCTGTTCGTCCACGACATGGACTATTCCATATAATAATCGCGTGCGAGCTAGGGATCGATAAGGAAAATCTTATGGAAATTATCAATCATTGGTCTTACGGCGGCAGCTGCCATGCCCAGCCAAGAGCAGGACAAATTGCCGATCGGAATTTGGACTAGGAAGCCACGCTCGGCGACGCGGCGCGCGATGCGGAGGCGTTCGCCGGAGAGCGGGTGAGCACGGAGCAGCACGGCGGACTGCAGCCCCAGCGATGCTTTAGAGGATTCTTAAGATTTGGCCTAAACACCTCCCGGCGAAGGAGATGGCGAACGGGGCGCCAGAAAACCCGCGGAACGGAGTAGTCACACCTGCATGTCCCTTACCTGGATGGCGGCCCCAATTGTAGATGCCGCAGTACATAATGATAGGCGAAAGACAGCACAACAGATCGCAATCTTCATGTATGTTTAGCCATGATTCATCTATTTGGAGTTGCGACACATAATCCGTGGAGATTAATCAACATGGATCTGTGTACAGAAGAGCTAGCATGTACATGTATCACGTCGGCACGTTCTTATAGCTGGTACATATGATTCACCATACACGTACGCAGCCTGTTTGTATGGGTCGAGCTTTGCATCTAACCATCAGCTATTCCTGTGAACAGATCGACGAGTTTCTACTAATCCAGTACGCACGTACTGCATCTCAGGCGATATGAGTCGACGTATTGTCTCGGCGAAACTATATATTGGTGACCTTTCCATATCTTTACCTGAATTTTTTCACTTACATGCTTCTGAAATTTTGATAGGGTCAGCAAGTACGAGATAAAGAAGAGAGTATCTTCCCCTATAGTGTAGACTCTCTTCCCAGCATTTGGCAGAAGTTTGCGCTATTGCCGGCGCCAAGTTTGTGCATCCGACAACCCCAGCTAGGGATGGTTAACGCCCATTACTCTGCTCTGAAACCAGTATCCTGATCTTAGACAAGCAATGAATACTTACTTCTATAGTCCTGTTTCAGATCCGACTGCTCCTCTTGAACTGAAGAAGATTGCATTGTAGTAATACATTAGTTTTAAGGTATCTTCTAATAATCAATTAGTCATGGAACCGGTTTTTTGATTTACAATTGGTATGGCTTCTATATCAGGTCAGTACATTGCATAATTATTTTGTGATGGTTAATTAATTCCTTTCTTACAGCTGGACTCATGATCCACAACTTACTACCCTTTAGGCCCCACTTGGAAGGTCGGATATTAACCGAACACGGAGGTATTTAATCACGGACCTGTTTAGCTCCTCACAAAAATCCGGGCCACCCCGTGTAAAGGGCAGGTAATTATTACGGAGCGGAAATTTGCCAGACAAAACAAGCGGGGCCTTAGGAGTTCATTGCATGGAGTTGTGTTCTCAAGTTTTACTCTTATTTTTGTTTCTTTAGGTGCTCGATGAAATACCTAGAAAAACAAATGTGATATGTTTTTTTGTGCATGCACTGATCGCTAGGGTTCATAATTTGTTATTAAAAATAGAAAAACACTATGATTTTTATATGCAGTATGTACTTTCAGATTCCAGGAGCTGTTATTGACATGAATTTTCTTTTGCTGGAGAGGCTGGTTCCAGATCTACATTAGTAGAAGTGCAAGTTAAGGATTGAGGTGCTGCGCTCTTTTTTATTCTTATCAATTTCTATACCATTATTCCATCTATTGACACTTATAATCGATTCATTAGGACAAGAAATTCATAAAAGAGATTAACTCAACAAATTTATGGGATTTTGTCGAGTTAAGTGTATAACATCAGGAAGAGAAAAAACACCGAACATTTTTTCGGAAGGTTATGTCTACATTTTTATTCTGAGATTGTTATCAAGATAGGCATTGTTACGATGAGATAAGATATAGAGTAGAAGTTTTAAATAGTTGGACATCCGGAATGATAAGAGCATGCAGCCTATAATTTTCTCTTGATGTGTTAATATAATTAACACTTGGATGCCAGCAAATGCAGCAAACAGCAAACACACAAAACCATGATGTTTTCTCGACATCAGTGAATTTTTGTAAATTGTATTTAATTAGGATGACTCGCAGTGGGGACTACAAGAATGAGGCCCTCTCTGTTCCTTGGTGCACATACTCACGTAGGAGTTAATTTTGTAGGGGAGAAGGTTGCATTACTTTTTTCCAGCTCTTATTTTGAGCTGAAGCCTCAAGTCCTTGCACAGCAATCCGTTGTAAATAAAAGGTAATATACTGTACATTATTCATGGAATAGTGTAAGTCTGCAACCTTTATGCTGCATTCGTGGACAAAAGCTCATTACGCAGCTTTATTTCGCAGGTTAGTAGTTACTAAAATGTATGATTTCGCTGTACATTATTTTTACTATTATTCATGATGTCCCAATGTTTATAAAAGTAAAATTAATTGTGGAATTATTTCACATCTAAATGTGAAATTGTGGAGTTATAAAGTATCCCATTTTTCATCGCATCAGGAGAATATAGTTGGTTTTGTTTATTAAGGTGTAACTTATCATGGTTATCTGAACAGTATGTTGTTTCCTAATTATCATGCTTCTTCCCTACTGCTAATTATTCAAAGTTTCTTTCGAAATTTCAGGAACATATTTCCATCTTGCCTCTTCTGAATCTGAATAATCAAGGGATGTTTATGTAAATCCATATCTAGATCAAATCTAGCATTGCCCTCTTTATTGCATACCTTGCTGTTTTCTTTGAAACTGAACGAAGCTTTGGAATGGAATTATTTCACATCTAAATGTGAAATTGTGGAGTTATAAAGTATCTCAATTTTTCATCGCATCAGGAGAATATAGTTGGTTTTGTTTATTAAGGTGTAACTTATCATGGTTATCTGAACCAGTATGTTTTTTCCTAATTATCATGCTTCTTCTCTACTGCTAATTATTCAAAGTTTATTTTGAAATTTCAGAAACATATTTCCATCTTGCCTCTTCTGAATCTGAATAATCAAGGGATGTTTATGTAAATTCATATCTAGATCAAATCTAGCATTGTCCTCTTTATTGCATACCTTGCTGTTTTCTTTGAAACTGAACGAAGCTTTGGAAAGTACCTCAGCATGGTAATTTGATCGTGATTTCCTATTCCATATGCACTTTATGATTATTTACACTTACAGAATAATTTTCTGACTCTCTATCATAAATTAGATGTAGGTGTTAGCATGGCCTGAAATACAGGAGAAATGGGTTTTTTCTTTGGTTCGGTCATAGGATTGGGTATAGTCCTGGTATAGAAGAGAAAGCGGATTTAACTTTCATGCTTTACTTTTTTATTAATTACTAGAAATGCTGTGTATTTATTAGATCATGAGTGTGGAACGTGATGTACAAGCGCTGAAATATGTATGTGCTGAGAAAATTAATGGACAATTAAATACAACTAACTGAAGAAAAAAATGGAAAAATATGTATTTTTAAAAATATGTCAACCCAACATAAAAAAGAGAAGGAAGGAGCTACACGTGACTTAAATAATTCTAAATTTTAACTCTAAATTTTCAATTGTAAAGAAAAGAGGAGGAAGGAGAAAAACATAAAACATGCAACGTTAAAATATATTGTTGGACATATTGACAGAATAAAAATAGAACAAAGTGAAACTACAAGCCATGGCTAATTTATGTGAATTTGAGAAAAAACAAGTGAAACTACAAATATGTTCTTAAAGTATTAAATTTGTATTTATCGGATAATATTTTCTGAATTTAAAATAATGTGATAGCAAGGATATAACATCAAATAGATACGCTAGCCGCGCAAATGCGCGGGCCACCCAGCTAGTTTCACTGAAAATTCTCGCAGGCTGCTAGAAGAAAGAAGTGCGCGCTACAATATTGCATTTTGTGGTAATATTGCATTTTATCATGAAATTCCTATTACCATGAAATTGAATTTTGTGGTAATATTGCACTTTATTGCAACGAAATATAGTTGTAGCAATAAATTTTGTTGCAATATACCTGGATTCCTGTAGCGCGTAAGCTATTAGCCTTCATCACATCACGTAACGACGACTAGAACGAGAAAAACCATTGATATTTCCTCGCTATTCACCAATGTCCTAGGACAAGATAAAAATAGGTGTCTTGCGTCTCCGCACATCTTTGCTTGAACCATTCCCATCCATGCAAATATACTGAGTCACATGAAAGAGCGTAAAACAACGATTCAGAGAAAAGCGGCTCATTCAATCCTAATTGCTGAATCGATTGAACTTATAGTTTGTTATCTTTTCCTGAATTTCTTTCTACACTACCAATGTAGAAATGATTTAAATGGTCTTAAAAATATACATTAAACAGCCCGAGACATATTTTTCATGTTAACTCTGAGATAAATACATGGAATAAATAAAATCCACTATATCTGGAAGTAAAAGCATGTATCAACATAGCCCATGGTCTGTAAGTGAGACATCAATACCATATTAGATTTACACATCGAATTACATCTCAAATCACAGTCGGCTTACTCGATGTGTACACTAATTAGTAATAGTTTGAATGTATAGAAAGACCAGGACACATCATTAAGCTCTTATTGTGGCCTAGGAGTAATGTGTACATACTATATATTAGACTAGCATGCAGAAGTACATTCTAAATTGTTGAGTCAGTCGTTTGTTTGTAAGCAAACCAACATGTCATTCTACAATATGTTACGTTAATATGGAGACTAAAAATATAAATGCCAACATTGAGTTAGACACCGTTTCTACTTGGCCATTAGTTTTTGCAAGAAATCAGATCAACACGTGAAAATTAAAGTTCAAACCACGAGTTGCCTAGTTATTTGTACATGATATAGATATATACACATAATTATTCATGATATTATATCTTCACACATTATTAAATCTAGACTGAGAACCATAATTAAGTTTAGATCTTCAGAGTCTTTATTACTCCAGGGACCTCGAAACTCCATACAATTGCACCTTTACACAAAATTAATAGTGAGGCATTCTAGCCTACAAATACATCAACACCATTGGTATCATCTACTATAGTAGGAAACACATTGTAGTACCTACTAACATTAGTAGTGAGCCCAGGAACAATCATATTGCTCGGTTATTTTCTTCATGAAGTTATGTTGGAGATGAGAGACGCCAGGAAATGATTCAAAGTTGTATCATCTCATTCCCCCGGTGACTACACATCGTCTCTTCCAAGATGTTGACTTGATTCGCAGGGTGATTCATGGTTATCTACTAGAAGACATCATGGTGCGAAGGCCATCACTTGCGGAGATCATGACCGCACTAAAACCATTACTAAAGACCATATCCGCCAACAAAGCACCATGGCATAAATCACAACAAACAATTGGTTAAGAGAAAACAATGAAGATTACCAGCTGTCCAACATTTGTAACCACAATACTTATGTGAAAGGTTACAATTTTTGCACCCCCCCCCCCCCCGCGTATAGATGCAAGATCCAACAGTGGCACGGGCAGTATTAAGCCATATGTCATTAACTCATTTGTGAGCATGGGTTATGTGAGACAATGCAACAGTTGAACAAGGAATTGTCATGGAGGGCGGAATAGGAGGGCTTTGTTCATATAGTATCTCCTCCCTTTTCTTACCATGTTCTCCACTAAATGTTTGGTATATATGTGTCATTTTTCAACAAATGTATTGTGCTACTGACAGTCAGGACAAAGATGAAAAGAACAAAAAACTTGTTCAGCTTCTATACCGATCCTCAACCTTTGCCGTGTCACTGAAAATTCTTACCTATAGCTACACGCAACAAGTGCATTTTGTTTGCTATCATCACATCAAGCAACAAAAAATGTAACCATAAATGTATCCTTGCCATTCATCAAGGTCCCCAGACAAGGTTAAGAAGATGCGTGTATCTTCCATGCTCATTTACGATTGACGCATACCCTTCCATGGAAACTCCCCGAGCCACAAGGAAAAGGGTAGAAGAATAAATTAGAGGAAAATACCCCCTTTGAATCTTAAAGGACCAAAAATAGGAATAAGCATGTTTGAACCAAATCATGAGGTTTGACACCTCCGCGTCTCATAAAGGCAGAATATTCTTTCAGTGGGAGGCGATTTCCCATCGATAACAAGGCACATGTAGTGACTTCGTCAATCCTAGACCCACCGATTCAGTCTCGTGGAGGTGCTCATAGGGGTAGGCTGTGTGTGCATGCGCTCATATGTGTGTATGTGTGTGTGTTTATGAGCGTCTGCATTTGTATTGTGTTTCTGAAAAAATCACATGGGGTGACGCTATTCATGGATTCATATGTTCCATCTCATCTCCTCGATCGGTTGAACTTCTACTTGTTCCCTTTCCCGCATTTCTATCTATACTAGCGATGATTTTTTTCTAATCGTCTTAAAATATAAATTGAAGTGACTGAGACATTTTCTTTCATGCTAATATCGCGACAAATACGTGGAAGAAATCAAAGCCAGTATACCTAGAACCAAGACAAAAATATCACCTTAGATTTACACACTAAATTACAGCTCAATTTATGAGTCAGTTAATAGTGTGTTCATGTTAATTATTAGTTTGAACGTATATGATGTTGGACTAGTACACATTTAGGCTCTTATTGTGACCTGGTAAATCGCGTGTACATACTATGTATTAGACTAGTATGCCAAAGTACATTCTAAATTGTTGAGCCGGCCGTTTATTCAGACATAAAACTACATGTCACTTTACAATATTTTACCCTGATTTGTAGACTAATATTTAAATCCCAACGTACAATCAGAAATTGTTTATACCGGGCCATTAGATTGTTTGCATGAAATTAGATCAACATAAGAAAAATAGAGTTCACACCTTGTGCTGTCTAGTTTTTTTGTACGTGATATTAGATTTATAAACATATTTATCCACATTTTTATATAAACACTCATTATTAAATCTAAACAGATGACCATAATTAAGTTTAGATATCCAGAGTCTTTATTACTCTAGGATCATAAAGCTCCGTACTGTTACACCTTTTGTCCACAAATAACGGCGAGACATTCTAGCCTAGAAATACATCAACACCATTTATATAATCTACCGTGGCATAAAACACATTTTAATACCTACTAACACCAATAGCAATCTTGCAGAAAGAATATTGCTTAGTTATTTTCTTTCCATGAAGTAGTGATGGGACCGAGAGACGTCGGGAAATGACTCAAATTTGTATCATATCAGACATGCATTTACTACACATCATGTCTTTTCGATATGTTTACCTGACGCATAGGGTGATTACCTACTAGTGGATATAAAATAGTAAGGGCATGTTTGATTCGTAGGATAAGAAAGATGTAGGAATAGGAAAAGCATAGGATTGCCATGTCATGCACACTTCAATCCTATAGGATTTGGTTTGTACCAAAGTTTGTTTGATTCCACCAAAGAAATTGTAAAAAGAGCTTTGAGTGGATGTTAGAATTCCTATGGGAAGTAGTACAAAAGATTCCTTAGGAAAAGTTCCTATAGAATCCAATCCTACAAATCCTATGCAATTCCTTTGAATCAAACATGCCCTAAGTTTGGCATGGTTCTCTTGGCTAGCCCTTTCTCCCTGCTCGATGCCTTGCTATGACACTTATCAAATCAGTGCAGCTGTGTGCATCCGCATTGCCCAGAGCTTGAGGCCTACTATGTGTTTCTAACATTTTCCTCTCTCCATGGAATACTTAAGCAATTTTGATGTGGCCATGAGTGCCATAGGTTATGTTTTGGAGGAGTAGAGACACACACTATACCAAATCAGGACATCGGTACCTCAACCACAAGGGGGTAGATGGAAGGCAGAAACTATATATGTTAACTTCAAGTGTGTATTTTCTGAACCTCATATGACAAACTTTGCATTGTAGTCCATGCTTTCCCACTATATTCACTTTAGAGAAAATTCTTATTTTTTTTGTTTCTCCCAAATAACATAACGTATAAACTTGAAACTTTGCAGGTCAATGCCAAATACTATAATGTCTAGAATTTTTTTCAGGATTTTTTGGTGCACCATAAATACTTAAAATGATAGAGCAAATCCTTGCCAATATGAAGTAGTTATAGAACTGATAACACCAACATCCTTGATGGCTGACGCATTCAGCGTGCATGATTACTAGACATGTCAAATTACCACATTTCTAATTGATCATGGCATGCAGCCATATGCATCATTTTGATGCAGAGGCTGGGGCTACCCCATTTCAGAAAAAGAATTGATCATGGCATATTTGGTGGAAACCTCACTTGCACTAATTTGAGGGTATGTTGTTTTGTTGAATTTTGTTACAAAAATGTGAGGGTTTAAATGAGGTGCCTTCATGATAATTAATGGTTTAGGTGACTGAATTCGAAGTTATCTAATTTATTCACTGTCATGGATAAGACTCGAATCTTCATCATAATCCTATTGTTTATTTATGATCATAAGTTGGCTAAGTCCACTATCAATGTCTAACTGATCATGGCACATTTCGTCAAAACATGTTGTGCACTAATTTGGAGATATTTTTTTTATTGTGTTTTATTCTAAAAATGCAATGATGTGAATCAGGTGCCACTGTTCACATTATTGATGCAAGATATTAAATTTTAGTTAATTTATATATTTCATTATCTTTTCTTACGGGGAAAACAATATAAAAGACCCCAACCGTCAGTCACGTTGTGACGTGTGTGGTCAATTGATGACACATGAGTTTGTTAATCCTTTCTATACAAGCAAAAAAATATTAAGAAAAAATAAAAATTAGTAAAATCACATGTATTTGACATCACAGATTTCAAATTACATCACATGCTTCGGATCCTTGCTCCGCCACTGCCTATCTTGTCATTCATTTATAAAATAATGTATATCTGCAAGTCGGAAGGGTCGGTGGGAGGGGGAGCAAGGTTTATCTCTATGCATAACTGAAGGACAAGGATGTCGCCTAGAGGGGGGGGGGGGGGAGTGAATAGGCAATTTAAAACTTTTCCGGTTTAGGCTTGATAATTGCGGAATAAAACTAGATGTTTAAATTAACAAGCCAACAACCTAAATAAACTAGGTCACCTATGTGCACCAACAAGTTATGCTAAGCAAGACACGCAACAAGGTGATAGTAATAAAGGATACTTCAAGCACGAAGGCTATCACAATGTAAAGTGCATAAGTAAAGAGCTCGGTATAGAAATAACCGAGGCACGCGGAGACAACGATGTATTCCCGAGTTCCTCCTTTTTAGGGGAGTACGTCTCGTTAGAGGGGTGTGAGTTTCAAACTCAAGACGCCACAAATGGCCTCACCCTATTCTCCGATGAACCTTGCCCAAAAGCTCGGTTCACCTTCCACTATTGATTTCCTTTTGGGCGGAAATCGAGTCCCTTACAATAATCTTGAGGCACAACCCACAAAAGGATTGGGAGCTCCCAAATAACCACAAAAGGCCTCAACCGCCACAAAAGGCGTCTAGGGTCCAAAAACCCAAGAGTAACAAGCTCATGAACTTTCACTTCCACGAATCCTCGTGGAGAGCACAAACCGATGCACAAAAGCAATGGCAAGAGCACAAGTGCTCAAATCCTTCACTCTGAAATCCCACCAAAAGCAACTAATGCTTATGGGGGGAGAAGAGAGGAAGAACAAAGAAGAACTCAACAAATGGAACTCCAAGATCAAGATCTACTAGGTTCCCCTCACTTAGAGGAGGAATGGATTGGTGGAAATGTAGATCTAGATCTCCTCTCACTTTTCCCTCAAAGATATGCAAGAATTATGGGAGGAGTTGAGAGAGGGGCAAGCTTTCCAAGGTCAACAATGAAGATTACCGCCGGCTAAGTCTTTCGAAGGTGCTCATAGGGGTAGGGTGTGCGTGCGTGCGTTCATAGGGATGAGTGTGTGCACGTGTATGTGAGCGTCTGCGTTATACTGTGTTTCGCAAAAAAAAAGGGTTCTTTGACCTTACATACCCGAACATAGGGAGTAATCCACATCATGGTGTGAAAAGACCGTCAATTGCAGAGATCATGACCGCATTAAAACCATTAATGTAAAACATGCCCGCCAACGAAACAACAAGGAAGAGAGTAAACCATAGAGCTGGTTAAGAGGAAAAACGAAGATTAACATCTTCCCAACGTCAATAACTACATGCATTATTGTTTTTTGTACAGTTTTATATCAAATGTAAGTGCAGAGTAAAGAAAGGTGTGTTGTTGGATCATTGCTTCCCCTGTCTAGGTGTAAGTTCTAATGATGGCACGAGGCATATTACCCATTTGTGCATATGATTGTTGTGAGACCATGAAACAATTGAACAAGGAACCATCATGGCAGGCGCATGGGGCTTCTTTCATACCATCTCTCCTCCATTTTCTTATGGTGTTCTCCACCAAAGTGTGGGTATTTATGTGCCACATGTCAACAAATGCAATGTACAGCTGTCAATCACAGAGAAATGGTTTTTTTTTTTTGAAAATCGTGTTCAGCTTATGATCTGTATCGATCCCCAATTTTTGGCATTTCACTGAAAATTCTCGCAGGCTGCTAGAAGAAAGAAGTGCGCGCTACAATATTGCATTTTGTGGTAATATTGCATTTTATCATGAAATTCCTATTACCATGAAATTGAATTTTGTGGTAATATTGCACTTTATTGCAACGAAATATAGTTGTAGCAATAAATTTTGTTGGACACTGTTGGATCTTGCATCTAATTGCAACAAAATTTATTGCTACAACTATATTTCGTTGCAATAAAGTGCAATATTACCACAAAATTCAATTTCATGGTAATAGGAATTTCATGATAAAATGCAATATTACCACAAAATGCAATATTGTAGCGCGCACTTCTTTCTTCTAGCAGCCTGCGAGAATTTTCAGTGAAATGCCAAAAATTGGGGATCGATACAGATCATAAGCTGAACACGATTTTCAAAAAAAAAATCCATTTCTCTGTGATTGACAGCTGTACATTGCATTTGTTGACATGTGGCACATAAATACCCACACTTTGGTGGAGAACACCATAAGAAAATGGAGGAGAGATGGTATGAAAGAAGCCCCATGCGCCTGCCATGATGGTTCCTTGTTCAATTGTTTCATGGTCTCACAACAATCATATGCACAAATGGGTAATATGCCTCGTGCCATCATTAGAACTTACACCTAGACAGGGGAAGCAATGATCCAACAACACACCTTTCTTTACTCTGCACTTACATTTGATATAAAACTGTACAAAAAACAATAATGCATGTAGTTATTGACGTTGGGAAGATGTTAATCTTCGTTTTTCCTCTTAACCAGCTCTATGGTTTACTCTCTTCCTTGTTGTTTGGTTGGCGGGCATGTTTTACATTAATGGTTTTAATGCGGTCATGATCTCTGCAATTGACGGTCTTTTCACACCATGATGTGGATTACTCCCTATGTTCGGGTATGTAAGGTCAAAGAACCCTTTTTTTTGCGAAACACAGTATAACGCAGACGCTCACATACACGTGCACACACTCACCCCTATGAACGCACGCACGCACACCCTACCCCTATGAGCACCTTCGAGAGAGGGGGAAATTTCGTGCTTGGAAGAGCTGGTGGCTTTGGGGAAGAAGGGGGCCTTTTATAGGTCCCACGAAAAAAGAGCCATTGCAAGCAAAATAACCCCGGAGACTCTGGTCTGGGGAGGCCGGAGTCTCCGGCCTGAGCAGAGTCTCCGGCCTCTGAGGGTGGAGACTCCGGCCAGACCAGAGACAGCGAAGTCTCCGGGGCACTTCCGGCCCACTTCCAGCCTCTCAACAGATAGCGCCGTCGTTGGGGTGATGACCCACAAGTATAGGGGATCGCAACAGTCTTCGAGGGAAGTAAAACCCAAATTTATTGATTCGACACAAGGGGGCCAAAGAATATTTATAAGCCTTAACAGATGAATTGTCAGTTCAGCTGCACCTGGAAATAGACTTGCTCGACACAGTTTATCAGTAGCAACAGTTTTATAGCAGTAGCAGTAGTGAAATAATAGCAGCAGTAAAATAAAAGCAGCAGTAATAATTGTAGTAGACAGCAGGATTAAAATACTGTAGGCATAGGGATGGATGAACGGGCGTTGCATGGATAAGATAATTCATATAATAGTCAAGCGTAGGGCATTTGCAGATAGATAATAATAAAGTATCCAGGTAATAATCAATCATAGGCATGTGTTCCGTATTTAGTCGTACGTGCTCGCAATGAGAAACTTGCACAACATCTTCTGTCCTACCAGCCCGTTTGCAGCGGGGCCTCAAGGGAAACTACTGGTAATTAAGGTGCTCCTTTTAATAAAGCACCGGAGCAAAGCATTAACACTCCGTGAACACATGTGATCCTCACATTACAGCCATCCCCTCCAGTTATCCCAATTGTTGTCACTTTGGGGCCTCGGGTTCCGGACAATTATATGTGTAAACAACTTGCAGATATGATCTAAAACAATAATTATCCTCATGATTCAATAACATGTTCAGATCTGAAATCATGGCACTCGGGCCCTAGTGTCAAGCATTAAGCATAACAAGTTGCAACAATGACATAAAGTACTAACAACGGATACTAGGCACCATGCCCTAACAATCTGATATCTATTACATGAATGATCTCATCCAATCCCTACCATCCCCTTCAGCCTACAGCGGGGATTACTCACACATGGATGGGGGAATCATGGATGGTTGATGGAGAGGCGTCGGTGATGATGATGGCGATGATCTCCTCCAATTCCCCGTCCCGGCAGGGTGCCAGAACGGAGTTTCTGATCCCCGAAATAGGGTTTTCGGTGGCGGCGGAGCTCTGGAGTGTTTCTGGAAAAAGCGTCGATCCTCCTCGGGTTTTTAGGTCAAGGGGATAAGTAGTCGAAAGGGGGACGCGAGGTGGTGCCCGAGGCGGCCACACCACCCCCCGGCGCGGCCCAGCCTGGCCGCGCGGGCCCATGGTGTGGGGCCCTCGTGGCCCGCCTCCGTCTCGTCTTCTGGCTCCGTGTGTCTTCTGGAAAAATAGGAACTCCAGGATATTTTTCGGGAATTTTCCCGAAACTTGACTTTCTGCACAAAAAAAGACACCAGGGCAATTCTGCTGAAAACAGCGTTAGTCCGTGTTAGTTGCATTCAAAACACACAAATTAGAGGTAAAACAACAGCAAAAGTGTTCGGGAAAGTAGATACGTTTTGGACGTATCAACTCCCCCCAAGCTTAGCTTATTGCTTGTCCTCAAGCAATTCAGTTAACAACTGAGTGCGATAAAAGAAACTTTTACGAACACATTTGCTTCATATGATGTAAATATTCTCACTATATGATCAAGTACTTAGGCAATTCATAATAAAGGAATGTAGATAATGCCACCTAGTAGCTATGTGAACTATGAAAAGATACCAACACACTAAGAATAAATAACATGAAATAAATCTATCTGCAGGATTGCAATGTTCATAATAAGATATGATAAAGTGGTATCTCGCTTGCCTTTATTTGTAGAGCAAAACATAAATGCCAAGGCACCTCTGAAGTTCAAGTGAAGACTAGAAGTAAAAATATCAAAGATAAGAGCATCAAAGTTATACCACAGTTAACCGTATTCTGGGACAAGCACATTACACTAAGAATGACAGTTATGCTCTCGAGAAGGTGCTCAAAGAAAGGATGGTGACTCAACATAAAAATAAAAGATTGGCCCTTCGCAGAGGGAAGCAGGGATTTAACATGTGCTAGAGCTTTTTATTTATAAAACAGAGGTAAAAATTGTTTTGGGAGGTGGTTGTTCCTGTCAACGAATCAGAAAATGGAAAGTACAATATGACCCCTGCCAACCAGACTTTTAAGAGCGGCTCCCATGAAGGACGTTATTTCTACCAGCAAGGCAGATCATCCCTCTTTTCTCTTTTGTTTACACATGCAGATATTTCACTGGTATCATTGCTTGTCTGATAAATCAGGGCAAAAATGTGAAGAGAATTAAGCGGTTAAAGTTGTAATTAATTGGGACTGGGCACCCCATTTGCCAGCTCTTTTTGCAAAATTAATGGATAAGCGGATGTATATGCCGCTAGTCCGGTGGTAAAGTCTGTTTGACAAGTGACATAAAGACATCCACCCCGTCCTCATGAGCTAAAAACAGTGTCACAAAATGAGAAGTGTTTTGAAGGTTTTAAAGGTAGCACATGAAAATTTACTTGGAATGGTTCGAAATACCATGCATAGGAATTTTTGGTGGACTCTTTGGATAACTTGGTTTTTAAGGATTTGGAAGCACGAGCAGCATTCCCGCTCAGTACAAGTGAAGGCTAGCAATAGACTGGGAAGCGACAATCAAGAGAGCATAACCGTCATAATCATGCTTGCGACAGAATAAAATTAACGAGGCATAAAAGTGATACTAGAACTCTGAGGCAAAATAAATCATCAAGGCTTAATTGACTTTTTGTTTTTCAGTCATGAGCATGCGTGAGCATGTGCCAAGTCAATTCAAGTGAATCATTCAGAGGAGGATACCACCATGTCATACCCTTTTATGAATAGAACAATGCAAGCAAATATCTATATGACATGTTATATACTATTAGTGAATTGGAACTGATCATATGAAAACATGAACTACTAAGCATCCATTAAATAACATTGCCCCTCATACGAATCAGCTAAGCATGTCCACATGAGCGAGTATATGTACAAAAATGAAAACAAATAGAGTTCATACCAGCCTCTCACCACAACTCGAGTTGTCATAAATCGTCATTATTGCTTTTCACTTGTGTGGCTTGAATGATATGAAATGATAACCAAGCTCCAATGGAGTCACGGAAGACTGTTGAACTCTGCAACAACTATACAAAACCGAAGAAGAACAACAAATATTTTTGGGTTTTCGATTTGAAACGAACAAAGAAAGGAACAAACAAATAAAGCAAAATCTTTTTGGATTTTTGAATACTAAACCGAAGCTAAAAGATAAAGCAAACCAGTACTAAAAGTACACAAGAGGTAAACAAAGAGAAATAACAGAAATATTTTTGGTCTTTTTGGGTTTTGGAAAATAAAATCAAAACAAGAAACAACAACGAAAAAGAAAGAAACGAAACATGGATATACAAAGTACCGACCGAATATGATATAAAGTGAGTGAGATGTCGGTGTACCTCCCCCCAAGCTTAGGCTTTTGGCCTAAGTGGAGATCAATCATCGGCGTGGGTGTCGCTCCACCCCGGTGAATCATCCCAGCATGATCGTAATCAGGCTCCCGTGAAGAAGAAGGGGCAGAAGTCCCATAATCAAAGTGCTGGTACGGGAAGCCCGCGATGTCGGAAGGCTGAGTGAAACCCCATCGGGCCCTCTCCATCATCCTCTGGGCGAGGGCCATGCTCCTCTAAGTATGCCTCAAGATCATCCTCAGATAGTGACCACCTTTCCCTGGCATCAAGGTTAAACAAAAGAGGTGCAGGCAAACAAACTAATCGTTCGGACTTAATTAATCTCCACCTGCGTTTCTGGAAAAAGGTTATTTCGTAGACTAAGTTATTCAAGGTAGCCCAGTTAGAAACAAATTTATGACTTATCATGGAATTAATATCAAGCCTTTCTATAGGAAACTGAATGTCTAAATGATGCGGCCCTACACCATGCATAGCTAATAAACGAGAAGCAATAAGACCTCCACAGATTCCCCCTTTCTCGCGGTTAGCTGAAAGACGGAAAGCTATCAAAGCACCTAGATTATAAGTCCTATCACACCTCAAAGCAGCTGAAATGAAAGCCAAATCATAAACAGATAATTTGCTTGCAGTTTTCCTAGCTAGAACACACTTGCCAATGTAATAGGCAAAATATCGAATAGATGGGAGTTGAATGCTTCGAATTTTACCACTCTCCTCTTCTAAACTTCTCCCTTGGCAGATTTCCTTATACAGGTCCATTAGAGGCTTAGGTTGCCCTCTAATCTTCTCGCGCGATCCCCAATGCGGTACCTTAATAGCTGTGCAAAAATCATCAAAGGGCAAATCCACAGCTATATTGTAGATGTTATAGTGAACCATGGGGTTAGGTGAAGACCAACTGAATCTAAAGTTTTGCACTACCGACATAGTCAGTTTTGCATATTGATATGGTTCATCAACAACAAAATCTTCCAACCCTGCATTAGAGATTAGAGTGTTGAAATCTTGCAAGATTCCTGCAGCAGTCATGAAGTTAGAGCATGGATAGATTGAGGGGAACACGGCATCTTCGCGGTTGACCCCCATGACTTCATGCACCTCCAATTCATTGTAATCAAGTTGATGTTCATTCATCCTTCTTTTCTGAAATTTTAAACAAAACCTCATAAAAATGATTTTGGAGCAACTAAATCAAAGAAACTACTATAGAACTTGCAAGAGGGCTACACATGCATCAAAACTAATTAATCTAAGCATAGAACAAGCATGCAAACACACTTAACATGTCACCTACAGTACCAAAATGCTCAAGACATACACAACTAAACAAAATTCTACTTGGATAAACGGAGGAGTCACATACCGGAGAGCAAATGGTCCAAATCTCAGCAACAAAGATGGGCTGAGCAAGGAGATCGAAAAACTCGAGCAAGAGCAGCAAGAACACGGGTTTGAACAATGGTGGTGTGTTTGGTCGGGAGAGAGAAAGAAATGAGAGGAAGATGGGTGAGTGGAGGGCCAGGTGGGACCCACACCATGCCACGGCGCGGCCCACACCCCTGCCGCGCGGTGGGGTGGTGTGGAGGCATGGTGGGTCCCCCTGGTCAGCCCAGGCACTCCCACATTCCTCTTTAAAAACTAAGATTTATGGTATAATTTTCAGAAATTTTTGAAAACTTTCATTTTGCACATTTTCTGGTATTTAAATAATAAACTTTAAGGCAGAAATAAAATTTTATAAAGACCAATTTCAACTAAAACTTTGCAAGTTCAGTAACACAACAGTAGGTAAAACAAGGTTGAGAAATAAAATGTTGTTTAGTGCTTCTATGCATTTAAAACATATTTGTTAACAAGGTTGATCAAGTCTTGTCACCAAATAAATTTTATATGACATAAAAGAATTAAACCACATGAGACAATCATGTTACCTTAAATTGTATAGCAATAGATCCAATCATAATACTTTGAAATCCTTCTTGAGGTTCATAAATAGGGCAATCAATACTTCCCACTTTGATAGTTCTAAGATTGGCTATTGTATTTACTCCATATATCTTGTCCGGCTTTTTGGGAAAATAAACAGTATGCTCTTTGTCATTAACATTGAAGGTTACTTTTCCTTTGTTGCAATCAATAACAGCCCCTGCAGTGTTAAGAAAAGGTCTCCCAAGAATAATAGACATATTATCATCTTCAGGCATTTCCAACACAACAAAGTCAGTTAATATTAAACAATTATTAGCCACTTGAACAGGAACATCCTCACATATGCCAACAGGAACAGCAGTAGATTTATCAGCCATTTGCAAAGATATATCAGTTGGTATCAATTTTTCTAAATAGAGTCTCTTATAAAGAGAAAAGGCATAACACTAACTCCTGCTCCTAAATCACATAGAGCAGTTCTAACATAATTATTCTTAATAGAGCATGGGATAGTTGGTATACCTGGATCTCCAAGTTTCTTTGGAACCTTACCATTGAAAGAGTAATTAGCAAGCATAGTAGAAATTTCCTCATTAGGAATTTTCCTTTTGTTAGAGACAATATCTTTCATATATTTTGAATAAGGAGGCAATTTAATAGCATCAGTCAAAGGAATTTGCAAAAACAAGGGTTTCATCCATTCACAAAATTTATTATAGTGTTCCTCTTCCTTTGATTTATGTTTCTTATTAGGAAAAGGCATTTGCTTTTGCACCCAAGGTTCTCTCTCATTACCATGCTTTTAGCAATGAAATCTTCTTTAGTATACTTTTTATTCTTAGTATGCTTTTCAGGTTCATCTTCACTCTCCTCTTTATCAGAAGCATCATTTTTATCCTTATCATTGTTATGTTCATTACCACTTTCAGTTTCAGCATCAGAGATAGATATACTATTTGGATCATTAACATGCTCATTTTCTTTAATTGATTCAGGAGATTCTTCAACATGTTTATGTTTCTTCTTCTTCTTTTTCTTAGAAGGAGTACTAGTTTCATTAGCTAGTTGAGAATCTTGCTCAATTCTTTTAGGATGTCCTTCAGGATACAAGGGATCCTGAGTAGAAGCACCTCCTCTAGTTCCTACTCCATAAGCATGTTTTTCATTTTCTCTAGAAGCATTAACTAGCAGATCTTTTTGTACCTTAGTGAGTTGATCTATTTGAGTTTGAACCATATGGAAATGTTTAATAAGCATTTTAACATCATTAGAAGTTCTTTCCACAATATCATGCAATTTACTCATAGTCTAGAATTTTCCATCAGATGATTCTGCACTCTCATATTAAAGTTATCCTGCTTAACAATATAATTATCAAATTCATCTAAGCATTGATCAGGAGTTTTAGAATAAGGAATATCCCTATCATCAAAATGTTGGAGAGAGTGTACCTCAACTACTGATGGGTGAGGAATTGGCTTACATAATTCTTCTATTGGTGGTAGATTCTTCACATCTTCAGATTTAATACCCTTCTCTTTAAGAGATTTCTTGGCTTCTCTCATTTCTTCATCACTTAGTTCAAGAATTCCTCTCTTCTTTGGTGTGGGTATCGGGGTCGGCTCAGGTATAGTCCAATCATCATGATTTTGGCTTATTTTATCCATTAATTCCTCAGCTTCATCTGGAGTTCTTTTCCTGAAAACACAACCAGCACAACTATCTAGGTATGTCCTAGATTCAACAGTTAGTCCATTATAGAATATATCAAGAAGTTCATTTTTAGCTAATTGATGTCCAGGCCGAGCTCTGAGTAAAGAACAAAACCTTGCCCAAGATTTAGGCAATTTCTCGGCTTCCAATTGTTTGAAATTAAAGATTCTCTGTAAAGCAGCATGTTGAGCACTAGCAGGAAAATATTTCTGGAAGAAAGCATTAACCAAATCCATAGGACTTTTAATGGATCCAGGAGATAAACTATTAAACCAAGTTTTAGCTTCATCTTTTAATGAGAAAGGAAATATTTTAGTAACGAAGTAACTGCGTTTCTTAATGTCATCAGAAAACACACTACTTAAAGTAGAAAGAGTGTTCATATGTTCTACAACACTTTCATTTTCAGTTCCTCGAAAAGGTTCTTTCTCAACAATAGATATATGTGACAAGTCCATAGAGAAATCATAATCTTATCTTTTATATCAACTAGCAGGTGGCCCGCGCCATGCGCGGGCAACATCTTAGTTGTTTTTAAATGACATATTTTTATTAGTGAACGATTGTAAGGCATACACAATATATGGTATTTCCCCTTACATATAATTGTATCTAGTTATTTATTGAAATGTGAAACATAGTAATAATCAAACGTTAAATGATTTGTGATAATTATACATGTTCACATATGTTATCATGGTTCTAATATTGCGCTTAGTATTCCATAATAATCATACATTTCAGTTTTACTGAAAAAACTATGGTATGATCTATGTTACAAAACTTAACCGATTTCGCAAATTTAAGTAAAACTATGACCGATAATCTAGCTTTATGAAGCCTAAACATTGTTGAATTGTTGACATTTGATGATATCATATCATTTTGTACATATATAGTGTAAGTAACATATTTGATATTCTTCAAAAACATAATAATATTATTTTGGTGTCTTGTAGGTATTCAATATTAAGGTTCTCTTGGCACAACTAAATTATTTTGCTCCATCTATTTTGTTAACTACATATGAATATAAGAATAGAGATGCATTTACCGTGGAATCGTAAACCTCTAGAATTCTAGTTTGAAACTTAATTTTAAACAAATCAATCCATTGAATCCTAAAGTTTCAAAATAATTGGGTTTCATAATTATGAAAAACCCATACAATCCATCCAAAAAATTAAGTATTTTCTATATGTTGGAGCCAGTTGAACTCTTCATATTTTTGATAGCACAAATCTTGAGACGATGCTCATATATTAATTAATATTGTCGTTATCAAAACACTGCAAATGTCGTACAAAAACATTTGGGAATTTTCCTCGAGGTATATATGGTATTCGAGCAGTAAACCATTAAAGCTGATCGACACAAAATAGTCTGACCTAGTAAATACCGTAGAGTACCATCAATATTTTAATCACAATGAAAGAAGACAACGTATTATTTATTTTTGTGCATGCCATCGTATAGTTCTTATTTAGACTAAAACGTGTGAAAGATTTATGGAAATACACATCCTTGAGGAGGAATTTTGATTTGTAAATAACCTTCTAGTTAAAAAAAAATAGATGTTGGTAGATAAAATAAAGATGTTGTCATGTTACCTATTATTACTACCTAAGTACCTTTTAAGCTTCCGTAGTGTGAAAAAATATAAATACAAAGAAACTTAATTTATCCAAAAACAATCGGCCGTAAGTTAGACGGAGAATAATTCATGTGAGCGTCATGATGGCAATAAGGGAATTCAGCAAAAACCTTATTTCTTACTAAAAGGATGATAACTAATGTAACGCCCCAATGTTTGGGAAGTTAGAAAAACACAGTTTTTGTAGAGCCAAAAATCAGAGTCAACAAAAACTTTTTGAAATGCTTCACTAATGCTTGTGTTTCACTCCTGATTTCTCTGTTTGATCTTGTCTGCTTTGTTGTTTGAGTTAACAACCACCGAAGACACCAACCTTTGAACTCAACTGATTTAGCATATCATTTAATTTTTGGTGATCATGTCCTGACAAGAAGAATGATCCATATATCTTCTCCAATCTTAATTTTGGCCAAACTCTTTCTCAATGATGTCTGATTTTATCAACCAACCAAAGACCTACTATTTGAGAAAGCAAAAGTATTCCAAAAATTTAAGTGTTTCCAAAACTACGGAGATCTATATATTATCTCCTACTTATTCTATACCTTGATATTTTGCAAGTATCAAAATCTCTTATTTTTAAAACTCCTATTTTCATCTCCCTTTGGGAATAATGCAAGTAGGAAATATATGATCTCAAATAATTTTCAAAAGAGTTATTTCTTAAAAATCACTTCTGTGATCCATATGACATAACCTCGCATCTCTATTCAAAAGTATTTGTTTTGGAAACATTTTTCTTAGTATAATAATTTATTTGCAAAAAGGCCAGAAATGGATTTTAAAATGATTTATGAATAAAAGTATTTCAAAAATTCTTAGAAAAATTACCCAAAATCCCTTTGAGCATATGTGACTAGTTTATTCAAAAATATTTTCAAATACTATTAAAATTCTTGGAGAAAACTTGATAAAACCCTCTCTGGACCTACCTTCTTTTCTGTTAAAAGATTGCATCTTTGGAACATCATATTTATCTTTGTGGTGTTTATTTTGGAAATGCACCACCACCTCATCCATCCTTGTCATCTCTACTATCGTTCCAATGTTTTGTTTGAGTTTTTACTGTTTTTAAAAGTCCTTATTTCATGTTGCTTTTGGTGGCATCACAATAACAGATTTCTGAACCTGTTATTTTATTCTCTTTCTACCTCCTTACAAAACCATTCAAACCTTATTTTTCAGACGTGCATTTGTGACACATATGATCACCATAGATAGCACATCATCCCTGTACCTTTTTTCTTAATTCTCTTGGCTATATGGTCACACTTCCATCATGCTTTTGTTACCATCGTGATGATCGTTTTCTGGGACTTGGTCGATTTTCACAAAATCTGTAACTGAAGTTTTTCTGAAACTGCACCTCGGCTGAATCCAAAACTTGTTCAAAACGTGCTTTAAACTCATCCCAAAACCCCACCTAGCCTCACCCCTTTGCTAAACTATCCACCCTTGTGCATTGCGTGCACAAGTGGCGTGCCAGGGAGGTGCACACGACCGTGTCAAGCCGGCGTCCACCGTGGACACACCACACACGACCCACACGCACACATTGCCTTGGCCACGCCCTCCTTGTCACGCTGCACCACACTCACCTCTGCACCGACTCCCCGGAAGACCACGCACGCGAGGTCGCCTGGACACGGCGAGACCAGCCCGACCAACCCGCGCGCCTGCACGCCCATCATTGCTTAAAAACCCGACGCCATCTCCCTCGTTTCGCCCCCAGCACGCTATCACTGCACTTCCCGCACGTCAGAGCGCATCAAAGGCATCGACACCGCCCCGCTGGCCAACGGGAGAGCGGCGTTCCATCCCCGGTCCGCACCTCTTTTTTTTTCCACCCGTGGCCATCATCGTTTAAGTGCACACCCGAGAGCATCTCGGTGCCATTCCACTCCCCTGCACTCACCTCTCCACCCTCCGACGCTAGCTCCGCTCCTCCTGCCCTCTGTGGACCAGGAACGCCGTGAACTCACCGGCGGCCACCGTCGTCTAGCGGAGAGATTGGTCGCCGAATTCCTTCCCCATTCTCCACCATCTTTACCTCGGCTTGCGGCCTAGCTCGTGGAGCACCTATCTGACACCTCCTTTTTCCCTCACACATCCGCAGATCGACGCGACCGTCCCGGAGCCGGGAGGACGCCCGCAAGTTCGCCACCGTTCTAGACCGTGCCGTCAAGAACTGAGGCCATCCCCACCTTCCCCCAAGCTTCCCGCGCCTGGATCCATCCCCTTCACCGACCCGCAGCATCCCTAGGTGAGCCCCGCGAGCATGGCCACCATTGCTGAACCTCTGCCTCGTCTTGTGCGTCCTGGGAAAGACGAAGAGCAGCAGCCTTTGGATCCCAGATCAACGGCCAGGTTGAATCATCTTTTTTTTCGCCTCCCGCGCGCGCCTGGGCGCGATCTGGGCCAAATTCGCGCCGCACGGCCGGATCTGGGCCGGATCTGGCCCATGAATGTTTTTCCCTGTAATTTTATTCTTTTCCGTGCAGATCTGTTTCTGTCCTCTTAGTTTAAATCGAAATAAAATACCTAAACATGGAATTTGTGTAAACAAAAAATCACCGTGGTAAAGCTGTGAGTTCAGAATCATTTCCAACTTGCAGATCTGAAAAATATTAATTTGTGTATCTATGAAAAATGTTTTGCTGTCACTGGTCTAAAACACTGTTTCATCAATAACTTGAGTTTTGTTAATCCAAATTGAGTGAATCCAATTGTTTTGGAATTCTTAGGACAGTAGATTTCCTTAGAAATTAACCTCATGTGTTTGTGATGCTTATTTTTGAAATGGCAAGTGTTTGAAGTTTGGACCAGTAGGGTTTTCTAGCATTTAATTAATTTTCTGTGAATAAGATTTTGGACTGAATCCAATTGCATTAGTTTACAATACTTACATAGAACCTAAACCTATTTTTGCATAACTTTTGTTGAACAGAACACCCTGGACTTAATAAACTCTAAAAATGGTGTTTTCTGCCTATTAAAAGTGTTAAAATAAATATTTGGTCCTTTAGGGAAATTGTTGCTTTTGTTGTTTGTGAAATGTTTAGGTACTGTAGATCACTACATAACGTTGTTCTTAATATGTTAGTACTGTTAGTGCTTAAGTAGAAAAAAAATGAAGTTAGTTGTAAAAAAATGCTTTTAGTGCCTAAGGAAATAAAAATGAATTAATCATGCTTGTTTGCTTAATTTCTTGATTAATGAAATAAAGTAAACTTCACTAATAAAGTTCTTCTTAGCTACTGGTTGTTTTAAGTTTATTAGTGATGTATAGTTTTACAATTTGAAGGTGACCCAAAAAGGTTGTCTAATTATCACCTTAACCCTATTTGTAAATAAATAATAAATTGTTTTGTAGTTGCCAAACTTGTTTGTGTGATTTCATATGTTTGCCTTGTTAGTTATACTTGGTAGTCTTTAAGTTTGAATACTAGCATGAGTAGTTTGTTAATGTCTCTATCTTAGCAGGGTGATATAATTTAATAATAGAAAATAATTAGTAACTTAAATTTTGTCTGAAGTATTTCCTGAAACTCTGGTATCAACTCTTGTTAAGTGACCTAATCACCCTAAGTGGAGTTTTGCTTTAGTGTCTAGTTAAAACTACCTATTTTAAACTTTAGGGTGGTTGTGTATACTTTCTTAGGCGTGTTTGATGTTTGTCTTAGCTTTATGGACTTGTTGCTTGTTGTTGTTTAACTAAGTGAATTGCTTGTTTTTGTTTGTTAACTTAGTGTCTTGTGCAAATGCTTGCTGTTGATATGTCCTTGTGGTATTGTCTTGTGTTTTGAGTATTGTTCTTTTTCCTGTTTACGACGTTAGATACGATCGGGAAGGAACTGGAAGTGAGGAGTGAACCCGACGAACCTCAAGATAAAGACCAAGGACATATTGCTGAGCCAGGCAAGCCACCTCACCACTCTACTGAAATCCTATTATCTTCACAAGCATGTTTTGTTTTTCAAAATAAAATAATGCATGTTTTATTTCCTTTGTGTAGCGCCCCGACCCGACTACTATACAGTGATACTGTGTCTCCGGTTATCCGTTACCACCAGACACACTACCAAAGCATAATAGAGAGATCAAGACTTGTGGAACAACTGGCACATCACAGACTCTACGACACAAAACATTATAAGCAACTCTTATAATAGAGAAAGATAGCAAAAGTTACAACCAGAGGTCACAGACCCAACATTACATCAAACGGAAGCGAAGGGCGTTGTTCTAAACAACAAGATCCAAATTATGGCCTAAGAGGCCTGCAAATAAACATCCAAGCGCCAGCTGTTCCGGGATGTCCCAAGCTGCCGCCTGGGAACCCCAGACTACTCGTCGACGTCCACAAAGAACCCACCTTCGAGGGCAGTGAAGTCCTCTCCTGAAAATAAGCAAACGACGTTGAGTTCGACGAACTCGCAAGATTAAGAGCTAATATATGCTCCATGATTGGCTTTCAAAGGTTTTATGGCTGTTTTGCATAAAGCTGATTTTATTTATAAAACACAACTCCATGGCATCGACTAATCAGATTATTTTTGAAAAGGGGTAAGAAGTAACTCTTTTCTCTGAGATCACCTTTCTCAACATCACCATCATCACCATTGTACCTGTTCATCAAAGGCACCTCCCCGAATCACCCTCGAGGAAGTCAACCTTGCATTCGTGAAATTGGTACCTCTAGTACCCAAGTTTTAATCATTCCGTTTAAGTTATTCTATGATCATCGTCCATTCCCAAGTCGTCCATAACCGCGGACACGGCTTTTCGAAAAGATTTATCCCTGCAGGGGTGTACAATGTGAAAGTCGCCAGGTTCCACGAGGGACCTCCCAGCTCCTTATCCACGCGTACCGCCAGACTCATTGCCTACGCTTAGCTCTCTTCCGGGGAAAGCCGGCTGAGTGTGAAACGGCTACAACCTTTACCTTGTTAAGGACTAACCCAGGATCATCAGTGAGGACAGGACAGTTGTGGTAACTCCTCCAACCCGCTGTCCCGTGGCCACTCATTTTCCTAACACAACCATCCTCATCCCAGTTCACACCACCATCAACGCACGCGCAAATGGAAAATCGAACTAGAGGACCCTGGCTAGTCCCGCTCAAGTTAGTCGGTCGACGAGGGCTCCATATACCCCACGCATGGTTGCACGCTCAACTTGGTTCAAGAGGTACAGAACTCGCACCTAGGCGGCAAGAACGAGACAACCCACCACATTCCATGTGGCCTCTCATCCCCACCTTCTTAGCATTTTATTAACCACCGCCATCACTTTCCATCACATCCGGTTATTCCATACCTGTTCCAACCATTGAAACATCCACCGGACCTGCAAGCCTTTAAACTAAGCATGGCTAAGCATATACATAGCAAATATACTTATCGGTGGCCAACACTTCAATCCTATGGATATTAGGAAGGATACAGGTAAATGGCAATAGATTTCTAATGCAACTAGTAGGATACTCTAGTCCAAGCAAAAGACATTTGGAACCGAATGCAATATTATAGTGGGGAAAATAATTGCAGAATATAGGAGGAGACATGCTCAGAGGGGGGATTACGCTTGCCTTGCTCAACGTGGTAGTACGGATCCTCGGGGTATTGTGGAGTGACCCCGTTGGCTTGATCTATCGAAACACGAACAATGGAAGAACAATCAATCACCACACATGTGTAACAATGCAATGCACAACCACATGATGACATGTCAGGTTTATGCAATGATATCATCATTTAGTTTATTTAGCAACATTAAATGGAGGGCCAAATAATTAGTGCAATTATTTGGAAGCAACCCCCATATTTAACTTAATGACCGCGTTGTTCATACATTTATTGCATTACTAAGAAGTGGCTCAAACATGCATGAACATGGCATGATTAGATAGGTATCGCTCTTCTGATCGAATTGGTACCTCATTTGTAAGTTTCCGAGTACCGATGAATAATTAGTGAATTAAATAATTAAATGAATTTAATTCTTTTATTCAATTTAGGAGTAACATCAAATAAATATTTGTGATCATGATGTGAGATTAGCATGGTTTGATAACATTTGAACTGCTGATCAGTTTGATACCTTATTTGTAAATTTTGGATCAATATTTAATTAGTTATCAAATATTTAAAATTGTTTTATTTTCCAAAAAGGAAAAATAAAACTGTAGACAGGCCGGTCCACAGCCCGGCTGGGCCGGTGTGTGGCCGGGTAGGCGGCAGAGGGCTCCGGCCTCTCGGCCGGTTTGGGCCGGCCCAGCAGCCGGGTAGTGGCCCGTGAGCAACGGCCTCGAGGCCGGCTTAACCGGCCTCTCGACCGGGCGTGCGAGGAAACGATGGCGGCGACGTTTTTCCGGCGACGGTGGCTACGGTGAGCGACACCAACCAGCACGAGAGGGGAGAGGAAAGGGGGCCTAAAGGGCGCGGTGCTCACCCTGAGAACGGGGCCGTGGTCGGCGACGGAGGGGAGGGGCTGTCGGCGACGTGCGGATGCGCGACCTGCGGCTCTCGGTGCCGGAGAAGAAACGGATGCCGGCGCCAATTTCGGCGGCCCCGACCCGATTCCTTGCGCGGGGAGGGAGAGGAGGACGCGGCGAACCTCGCTGCAGCCTTCGATCTAAGCGGGACTGCTCCAGGCGACGGTGGTGAGCAGCGACGAGCGACGGCAGAAGGGGAAGTTCGGGAGAGAGAGCGACTACCTCGATCCGGATATTCCGGAAGAAGAAATGGGGAGGGAAACGAGTGGGGAGCAGGTGGCGACGATGGCGGCCTCCTTATCCTCCAGGGGGAGCGCGGCAGTGACGAGCGGTGCGTCGGGGCACAGGGCTTGAGCTCGGTCGCTACAGCGACGAGCTACAGGGAAGGAGACGATGATGCTTTGGCACATAACCCCCTGCCACATTTTCTTCTCTTTAAAATTAGGTCCTTTCCTTTTTTGTAACCTTTGTTCTTCCATTTAATTGAAGCATTTACCCATTCCCAAAATTGATGAAATCTTGTGGGAAATTATTATTTGCTACAAAGAACCTCTGATAGAAATTGGAGCTCATTTGGAACAAGTTGGCAGAGTAAACTTGTTTCACTTTTATTTCTGCCCCAGTTTTAAAACATTTAAAAGAGCTACTTAAATTATTCCAAAAATGCTGAAAATATTCATGTGGGCTACTCATGTAAGGTAGAGGCTCCACCAATTTTTGGGGTTCAAGATAAGATGTTAAGCACCACCTTTATTTGAAGAGGTTTAAAATAGAGCATTTTGATAAAGTTCCAACACAGCCATCTTTTAGAATTTTGAAGCAAGTCAAAATATGGATTTGAGTTCTTGGAACCTCCTTGACAAGTATAGATGTCAAGATGTTTTTGTTTTGCAAGTTTGAACACTTTCAGGTATTTGAGTTCGGTTAAGTCAAGTTGACATTTGCTTTTAAAGAGGTGCCAACCCACATGTTTATTTCTTTAGCCCTTAAATATGGATGCTATGATGCAATGCAACACAAAAAGTGGAAAAATTATTCGGGTTTTTAGGTTTCCGAACTTTGGGCTGTTACAACTCTACCCTCCTTACAGGAATCTCGCCCCGAGATTCTAAGCGTAGGAAAGGGGGAAAGATTACGACGGTACTACACGATCTTCTCGCTTCAGGTGGCTTCCTTCTGAAGAGGTTGATCGAGGGCATCATGTAGATCTTCACCGGCTTCACGTCGAGGTCACTATCAAAGTACACCACAGAACAGAAAGGAAACCTCTCCGGAAGGATGGGTCTTTGTGAAGGTACAACGATCAATTACCTCCTAGTAGAATCTTAGAATGGGATTTCAGGCATCCCATGAATTGACAGTTAGGAGATACGAGCGGGTGACGGAGGATTGACAAGAAGTTTCCAGTTGGTAGACAACTGTTTCCTCAAAGGAACCAGAATATGAACTTTGCACAAGGCCTTTAAAAGTCTGAGGGAGAGTGTTGAAACAAGATTCCAACAGATGAAGAGGCAAACTTCTACCAAACAGCTTGAGTAGAACTTTCCTCACGGAGGGGCACTTCAGATCACTGGAGAAGGGTCGGAAAGCTAGATCAAGAGAACTTTAGGAACTCCGCAAACGTTAGTATTGGGAACACTTCTTGATTTTCCAGACACCGGGACAAACTTCTTGAGGATCACCAACTGTCGTTTCTGTTTGAGATGTAGATCTGATCGGGTGTAGAGACACTTCAGACTCAGCACCGGTAGGGGCAGGAGGCTTCGCAATGCATACCAACGAGTAACATTGCTCGGACCCCAAGAGTTGGACTACAAGGTCAACTCCAAAGGAGGAACGAGATTGCGGAACTCAAGTATTAGCAACTTGTCAGAGGACAGCTGCCCTACTTGATTTACTTGCAACGAGACACGATTTAGTCCTTGATGGGAAACACCATAGGAGACAGAGAAGTTCTCAGACTTCTTCTCTTTTGTGAACGATTCAGATAGTGGCTTGGAGCATTGATGAAAGGCTGAAGGAATGGAGGTAGCAACATACCATTCCGAGAATATCTGCACATGCAGGATTGACTTGAGATGATTCCGAGGGAACCAGACAATTTACTCAGATCCACGGCGACAACTTTCAGCAACTGCACGTGAACCAGAGAAAATCACTTCTAACTTCCAGAACCTTGCCTTATGACGACACAAGGTTAGTTCCAACAATTTTCCAATGCTAACGCCCAATATCCAATATAAATCTCCTCAAACATGGAGAAGATAAGAAGGTAGTTGATGGGCTCAACAACAAACTTATCCATATACTCCAAGACGGTAGACTCATATCTCACCAGAACGAGGCATTAGTATTGGTCAGACTAACACGTTGTTAATCTGAGTTTAACCTACTGAATGTGTTAATCTGAGTTTGATTTGACGATAGCCCAATTCAAATCAAAAGTTTTGGAGGTTAGCATATCCACAAAGGAGATACCAACTTGCTTCGACACGTAACACTAGACATCCCATTGAGAATGAACTATATCAGATAGAGCTTTTGTCTTGTAACTCTCCAAGTTGTTTAAGCTCAACCGAATAATTCAGGACATCCAGCACGATTTTCTTGGAGAAAGGAGTTGTTCAGAGAACCCGCTTACTCATAAGCTCAACCTTTCTTGGAGAAAAGAGTTGTCCGTGATGTTGAGCTTGGTCAGGCGACAACCTGGCGATACTTCTGGAAGGAACAACAGGATATCACGATCCATCTACAGGATATCACGATATAGCGGTGGATCTTGAGTTCGCGAGAGGATCATGCCGTTCGGGGCACGAGGAGATGGTTTTGGGAGCTTCGGCGTAAGCCTAGCTCTTTGACCGAGGGAGTGCATCGAAGCCAACGGACTTGGTAGCACTGTCTAACTCAACTGATTGATCGGTCAACCAATCATGCTAAGGAGGACGAGGAATGTCCGTGGATTTCAGCGCAGTAAGAACTGCTGAGAATATCCAATAGCCACACCATTGCTCACATCTTATCATTCCGGAGTAACAAGTCACTCGGAGAACGAAGAGTAATAAATTGTGAAAGCATCACTTCATCAAGAGGATCATGATACCTAGCACGATACTCTGATATAAAAGAGGGTGACACTCTAAGGTGGAGCAGAACAAAAACTAGACAAAGCCCTTACTCCGCAGATTTCATTACTTTGACTAGATCCGAGAAGTGGACGATATACGGGAGTTTGTTTCTCCTAACAAGATGAAGTGGAAAGTCTTGACGGACCACAAAAGAGTGGCTTGCATCGGAAGACCAATGCACGGTGAGAACAAGACGGTCAAACGGAAGACACGGGCCGGAAAGAAGAGCAAGAGTAACAAACATGCTCAGGGAAAACCTCAGATGTTGACGATGCACCGGTTATTACTCAATTGTGATAGCCATGCCCAAAAAGGAGAGATGCAGCGGAATCACGAACATAGATGGGAGACTTGCTAGGAGAATCTTGTCATAACCCAGATGGTTCCAAGGCAGAGCCTACAGAAAGGCTAAGGAAGAGCTGAAGTTACATAACCAGCTGAGGTGTGGTAGCTTAAAGTTCGACCATTTACCACACAGACCACGGAAAAGACTTGGGTTGAAGATCAGCATCATGCGCTACTAGCGAGAGTTAAGTAATACCACTTAACACACTCTAGTTGGCACAATCCGGGACCTTATGTTCAAGTCCTTGGGTTAAAACCCAAAAGAAAGGATTAAGAGATTAAACTTGATAGGAAAACAAGGGTCCGTAAACAACTGAGTTGATAGGAATTTTCGTCGTACTCCAGATGGTTTCTCGGCACATGAAGCTTCGGATTGTAGCGCGGCGGAAGCAACTGGATACATAACACTCAGTAACAGGTGAGAAATCCAACCCCGAGATTCCTAATCATTTTGAATTAAGAGGCGAGAAGTAAAAACTTTAACTCAAATCGAGGTAAGATTGCTCCGAGATTAGAGGGTAACCAGATAAGGAGTAAAAAGAATCCTAAGATGGTTTTCGCAACTCATTTTTAGGTTCCAAATATTTTCACAAACACTAGACTCAACATCGACCAGTAGAAGGGTTTCCTACAGGCAGTCCGGCTCTGATACCAACTTGTAGCGCCCCGACCCGACTACTATACAGTGATACTGTGTCTCCGGTTATCCGTTACCGCCAGACACACTACCAAAGCATAATAGAGAGATCAAGACTTGTGGAACAACTGGCACATCACAGACTCTACGACACAAAACATTATAAGCAACTCTTATAATAGAGAAAGATAGCAAAAGTTACAACCAGAGGTCACAGACCCAACATTACATCAAACGGAAGCGAAGGGCGTTGTTCTAAACAACAAGATCCAAATTATGGCCTAAGAGGCCTGCAAATAAACATCCAAGCGCCAGCTGTTCCGGGATGTCCCAAGCTGCCGCCTGGGAACCCCAGACTACTCGTCGACGTCCACAAAGAACCCACCTTCGAGGGCAGTGAAGTCCTCTCCTGAAAATAAGCAAACGACGTTGAGTTCGACGAACTCGCAAGATTAAGAGCTAATATATGCTCCATGATTGGCTTTCAAAGGTTTTATGGCTGTTTTGCATAAAGCTGATTTATTTATAAAACACAACTCCATGGCATCGACTAATCAGATTATTTTTGAAAAGGGGTAAGAAGTAACTCTTTTCTCTGAGATCACCTTTCTCAACATCACCATCATCACCATTGTACCTGTTCATCAAAGGCACCTCCCCGAATCACCCTCGAGGAAGTCAACCTTGCATTCGTGAAATTGGTACCTCTAGTACCCAAGTTTTAATCATTCCGTTTAAGTTATTCTATGATCATCGTCCATTCCCAAGTCGTCCATAACCGCGGACACGGCTTTTCGAAAAGATTTATCCCTGCAGGGGTGTACAATGTGAAAGTCGCCAGGTTCCACGAGGGACCTCCCAGCTCCTTATCCACGCGTACCGCCAGACTCATTGCCTACGCTTAGCTCTCTTCCGGGGAAAGCCGGCTGAGTGTGAAACGGCTACAACCTTTACCTTGTTAAGGACTAACCCAGGATCATCAGTGAGGACAGGACAGTTGTGGTAACTCCTCCAACCCGTTGTCCCGTGGCCACTCATTTTCCTAACACAACCATCCTCATCCCAGTTCACACCACCATCAACGCACGCGCAAATGGAAAATCGAACTAGAGGACCCTGGCTAGTCCCGCTCAAGTTAGTCGGTCGACGAGGGCTCCATATACCCCACGCATGGTTGCACGCTCAACTTGGTTCAAGAGGTACAGAACTCGCACCTAGGCGGCAAGAACGAGACAACCCACCACATTCCATGTGGCCTCTCATCCCCACCTTCTTAGCATTTTATTAACCACCGCCATCACTTTCCATCACATCCGGTTATTCCATACCTGTTCCAACCATTGAAACATCCACCGGACCTGCAAGCCTTTAAACTAAGCATGGCTAAGCATATACATAGCAAATATACTTATCGGTGGCCAACACTTCAATCCTATGGATATTAGGAAGGATACAGGTAAATGGCAATAGATTTCTAATGCAACTAGTAGGATACTCTAGTCCAAGCAAAAGACATTTGGAACCGAATGCAATATTATAGTGGGGAGAATAATTGCAGAATATAGGAGGAGACATGCTCAGAGGGGGGATTACGCTTGCCTTGCTCAACGTGGTAGTACGGATCCTCGGGGTATTGTGGAGTAACCCCGTTGGCTTGATCTATCGAAACACGAACAACGGAAGAACAATCAATCACCACACATGTGTAACAATGCAATGCACAACCACATGATGACATGTCAGGTTTATGCAATGATATCATCATTTAGTTTATTTAGCAACATTAAATGGAGGGCCAAATAATTAGTGCAATTATTTGGAAGCAACCCCCATATTTAACTTAATGACCGCGTTGTTCATACTTTTATTGCATTACTAAGAAGTGGCTCAAACATGCATGAACATGGCATGATTAGATAGGTATCGCTCTTCTGATCGAATTGGTACCTCATTTGTAAGTTTCCGAGTACCGATGAATAATTAGTGAATTAAATAATTAAATGAATTTAATTCTTTTATTCAATTTAGGAGTAACATCAAATAAATATTTGTGATCATGATGTGAGATTAGCATGGTTTGATAACATTTGAACTGCTGATCATTTTGATACCTTATTTGTAAATTTTGGATCAATATTTAATTAGTTATCAAATATTTAAAATTGTTTTATTTTCCAAAAAGGAAAAATAAAACTGTAGACAGGCCGGTCCACAGCCCGGCTGGGCCGGGTGTGTGGCCGGTAGGCGGCAGAGGGCTCCGGCCTCTCGGCCGGTTTGGGCCGGCCCAGCAGCCGGGTAGTGGCCCGTGAGCAACGGCCTCGAGGCCGGCTTAACCGGCCTCTCGACCGGCGTGCGAGGAAAAGATGGCGGCGACGTTTTTCCGGCGACGGTGGCTACGGTGAGCGACACCAACCAGCACGAGAGGGGAGAGGAAAGGGGGCCTAAAGGGCGCGGTGCTCACCCTGAGAACGGGGCCGTGGTCGGCGACGGAGGGGAGGGGCTGTCGGCGACGTGCGGATGCGCGACCTGCGGCTCTCGGTGCCGGAGAAGAAACGGATGCCGGCGCCAATTTCGGCGGCCCCGGCCCGATTCCTTGCGCGGGGAGGGAGAGGAGGACGCGGCGAACCTCGCTGCAGCCTTCGATCTAAGCGGGACTGCTCCAGGCGACGGTGGTGAGCAGCGACGAGCGACGGCAGAAGGGGAAGTTCGGGAGAGAGAGCGACTACCTCGATCCGGATATTCCGGAAGAAGAAATGGGGAGGGAAACGAGTGGGGAGCAGGTGGCGACGATGGCGGCCTCCTTATCCTCCAGGGGGAGCGCGGCAGTGACGAGCGGTGCGTCGGGGCACAGGGCTTGAGCTCGGTCGCTACAGCGACGAGCTACAGGGAAGGAGACGATGATGCTTTGGCACATAACCCCCTGCCACATTTTCTTCTCTTTAAAATTAGGTCCTTTCCTTTTTTGTAACCTTTGTTCTTCCATTTAATTGAAGCATTTACCCATTCCCAAAATTGATGAAATCTTGTGGGAAATTATTATTTGCTACAAAGAACCTCTGATAGAAATTGGAGCTCATTTGGAACAAGTTGGCAGAGTAAACTTGTTTCACTTTTATTTCTGCCCCAGTTTTAAAACATTTAAAAGAGCTACTTAAATTATTCCAAAAATGCTGAAAATATTCATGTGGGCTACTCATGTAAGGTAGAGGCTCCACCAATTTTTGGGGTTCAAGATAAGATGTTAAGCACCACCTTTATTTGAAGAGGTTTAAAATAGAGCATTTTGATAAAGTTCCAACACAGCCATCTTTTAGAATTTTGAAGCAAGTCAAAATATGGATTTGAGTTCTTGGAACCTCCTTGACAAGTATAGATGTCAAGATGTTTTTGTTTTGCAAGTTTGAACACTTTCAGGTATTTGAGTTCGGTTAAGTCAAGTTGACATTTGCTTTTAAAGAGGTGCCAACCCACATGTTTATTTCTTTAGCCCTTAAATATGGATGCTATGATGCAATGCAACACAAAAAGTGGAAAAATTATTCGGGTTTTTAGGTTTCCGAACTTTGGGCTGTTACACCTTTGTGGCATCTTGCCACCCAAAAACTATTTTACAAAATGTTGTTTGGCCAAAGATATCTACTAGAATATAATAGGGGTTATAAAAATTAAGTCTGCACTTGAGAAGCCTTCTACTGAAGGCGCTATCAAGAAATTTATGTTCTCTAGTAGTATATCCTTATACTCTTACCTCAAAACCTTAGGATGGGAGCCTGGATTTGATGAAATGTTTTTGAAAGAAAACCCGAGTCGCTGGGAGCGATCGGCGAGAAAGTGCTTTATAAAAACCCATGTTGCTGGGAGCAAATGGAGAGGTTTATGAAAACCTGAAGTGCTGGGAGCACTCGGTGAGTTTACGAAAACCCGAGCTGCTGGGAGCAGTCGGAGATGGAGGTTTGTTTACGAAGTCCCTGCTGCCGCCCGAACAATTAACCCGTACAACCACATTACCTCAAAATGGGCACGAGGCTTAGCGGAAGCTTGTTGGTGTTAGTATTCGAATACTCCTCAATTGGCTAGAAGGGGTTAGAGTCCCCGGAACCGAATGCTGGATATGGGCATACACAGTGTGGACTTCGTGTGCCACCGGGAAGCAACGGTGGGTCTCCTGTCATGGCGGTGTGAGGCTAGGGGAAACCGGATCGATACGGCTAGCTCACTCGGTGCCGGGGAGAACAAACCCACTCGAAGAGGATATTCTTATACTAGCACTGACATAGTGGAAGTTAGGATCGGCCGTCTGATGTGTGCATGCTGTCTTTGTACAGTCCGTGGTTGATCCACGGCAGACCATCCGAATCTTGTGGTGAAAGTGTACCACCTCTGCAGAGTGTAAATCTATTCGAATAGCCGAGTCCTCGGTCATGGACGGTTGCAAAGGCCACACTGGGCGACTGGTGAAAGAAGAAAAGTGTTTTCTGTTTTGGACTAAAAGGAGGTTTAGAAAAGTACCTGGGAGGTACGGAAATTTGAGAAAAGATGGTTGATCTCGGGGAGACAATCAGTCGGATCTCGTGGAAAGAGAAAGGGGTATCCCCGTCCTAGTGTCCTCGAAAGGTTTTACAAAGTGTTTTTACAAAGATGTGGAGATAGTTCCGGCGATCTCTACAAAAGAGAATTCTATCCCTAAATGTTTCTTTTTAACAAAGATATAGAGATGTCGTATTCTCCATATCTCAAAGCATCGTTTACGAAAACTAAGCCCTATAGTCATATGTAGCAGCTACCCCAGTTTTCGAAAACATTTTTATTGCATTTACCATGAAAACTTAAGCCTGGTGGTGTTTTTTGCGAGTACGTAATTGTACTCATGGCTGTGTCCCTGGATATTCCAATGTCCAGATTACAACGAGGAGGTTTGCGCTGAAGAGGACGAGTACGCCGACGACTACGCCAACTGAGTGTCACCGGTCAACTGCTCTGTGGGAAGGCGTCCGGTTGTGACGAGGGCCGACGCTAGCCGAAAGCTTCCGCTTTATCGTAGTTAATTCCGTCCTGCGTGACGATGGTTGCAGGCTTGGTCGTGTGACCACCATTTATGTAAGTCTTGCACTAATCGAGTTGGATGATGTAACTCTGTATACCATGTTGGTTATGTGATCGCGATGCACTGATCATTGGGATCGTGATCTGTTTACATAACGTGGGCACCTCGGACGGGTAAATCTGAGGGGTCCTTACAGACTTGGTATCAGAGCCAGGTTGACCTTAGGAGACCTTAGTTAGCATGGTCGTTAGCTTAGGAAGGAAATATTTTGTTAAAACTTATTTCTACAGAAATCTATTTTCTTCAAGGAAGCCTAGTATGGTTTCCACTCCTCACCTATTCTCAAAAATTTCTTGATCTTACCTCCCTAATTTCAAGTATTTAAAAAAAGATTTCTCTCCTCTCTTGTCCCTATTCAAAACTGGTATAGACTTGACGATGAACCCAAATAAGACCTAAGTAGCTAGCACCCAGATGGAGAAGCTCGTTATCAAGAAATTACAATGCAGCAAGGAGCCTTCAGATGCACAATCCGAAAGACCAAGGTCGTCGGTGACAACAAAGTCAAGACCTCCAAATCCTTTGGAATGTGCAGAATGCAAGACCAGAATGCCATATCACTTTCACTCCCTCGACTCGACCCCAACAACGTTACGCCTTCGGCAACGTCAAGAATCCCAAGCTTTCCGGCCGAAGCCAAGGGCGATGAAATAAGGACTTCAGCAACCATGTGACCCCAAAAACCAAAGGATAGGTAGGATATGACCCTCGGTTGGATTACCCGACTATCACGAATGTTAAGTGCCCTTTTGGTACTATAGGTGTTTGGTGTGCTGTTTCACTGGTATGCTTTTTGCTTGAGTGTGTGTCTTGCTTGTGTGCTTGTTGCTGGCGTTGTTTTTCTGGTATGATTCACAGGCACGCCTTGTCGGCATCACGTATTAGACACACATTTCCCTTGTGTTGAAGCACCTTTTTGGCCCCCTTTTAGCCGTAGCTACACCGAGATGCACTTATAAACCTGTCTTAAAACCCTTTCTAAAATGTTTTCCCGCTGATCTAAACTTTAGCACGTGAGGGCTATCAACGGCACTTGATACAGAAGACCACCCGGAGAAAGCTCATCCCCGTGTTGTGACGAGCCTTGTCTAATTTAATGAGCTTTTCGAATTACAAGTGTACCATCACTAACTTAACGTATCTAACTTTAGAGTAACACCTAACACCAATTTGTCGTGTTGCTAATCAACTAACCTACTCAAGACCTACCAAACCGAGACAAGAAAATAGGTGCCAACGGAAGTCTCTCTTATGGATGGCAATACGGAGGACTCAAAGAACGCCAAGAGCCACTACTTTTTGAAGATTTTGTGAAGCCCTCAAGCCGTGACACACAAAGAAGATCAACGTCAGCAACACCGAAGACAACCAGCACTGAAGATCGTCTACATCAAGATGAACCCCAAAGCAAGAGTCATAAGTGCCTTCTATGCGCCAACATTATTAACCTCGACTTGCCCGACTTGAGACTGATAGCAATAAGTATCTTAACTAATCTTCTAGGCTAACTAGGATAGAACCGACCTCTGAAGGATAGTATGTGGCGTCATGAAGTCAACGAACCAAGGAAGTCTTCATCAACTTTGTTCGTCAGCTAAACCGAAGGTGGGCACAATAGAAGACATCATATCTAACAAGATGCCAAGAACGACGAAAGGCCCGAAGACTGTTGTTGTTGACAACACACTAAGCAAGTTAGACGCCTTTAGTAGCTTGTAGCACCCTTTTGACTCTTTAAGAAAAATCGAGAGTGCCAAGTCTACGGACCTGACACCCCTGTGAGGCTTGAAAACTGTTGGCGGATATTTAACTGCTAACCCCTCAATACGGCAATACCGGATAAGTGTCTACATCAACCGCAAGCGCCAAGCAGCTACGACCAAGACGAAGATCGCCGTGGTACCCAAGAACAACAACATATTGAAGTCGGCAACAACTTATACCTTCAACAGCTACCCTTCAAGGCCCCTTTTTAAGGGGGAAGACATACTCTAGTTTTATTAGGGAGTTTTGGCAAACTATCCTTTGCGCCCTAACTCTGGAGTATTTAAAGTCAACCCGACAAGAACGCTGATCAGCATCAACCTTCATGACAGCACCTTTCGCAAAGACCAAAAGCCTTCCGGAAGAAAATCCGATGACGTTTCGACAAGGAGACCCCAGTTGAGAATCGACAATCCGGAAGATAAAGGAGCAACAAACTCACTAACCTTGCACTCCCCTTGTACCCGCTTGGGAATCTCGGGACGAGATTCTTTTAAGGGGGAAGGTCTGTAACGCCCCAATGTTTGGGAAGTTAGAAAAACACAGTTTTTGTAGAGCCAAAAATCAGAGTCAACAAAAACTTTTTGAAATGCTTCACTAATGCTTGTGTTTCACTCCTGATTTCTCTGTTTGATCTTGTCTGCTTTGTTGTTTGAGTTAACAACCACCGAAGACACCAACCTTTGAACTCAACTGATTTAGCATATCATTTAATTTTTGGTGATCATGTCCTGACAAGAAGAATGATCCATATATCTTCTCCAATCTTAATTTTGGCCAAACTCTTTCTCAATGATGTCTGATTTTATCAACCAACCAAAGACCTACTATTTGAGAAAGCAAAAGTATTCCAAAAATTTAAGTGTTTCCAAAACTACGGAGATCTATATATTATCTCCTACTTATTCTATACCTTGATATTTTGCAAGTATCAAAATCTCTTATTTTTAAAACTCCTATTTTCATCTCCCTTTGGGAATAATGCAAGTAGGAAATATATGATCTCAAATAATTTTCAAAAGAGTTATTTCTTAAAAATCACTTCTGTGATCCATATGACATAACCTCGCATCTCTATTCAAAAGTATTTGTTTTGGAAACATTTTTCTTAGTATAATAATTTATTTGCAAAAAGGCCAGAAATGGATTTTAAAATGATTTATGAATAAAAGTATTTCAAAAATTCTTAGAAAAATTACCCAAATCCCTTTGAGCATATGTGACTAGTTTATTCAAAAATATTTTAAATACTATTAAAATTCTTGGAGAAAACTTGATAAAACCCTCTCTGGACCTACCTTCTTTTCTGTTAAAAGATTGCATCTTTGGAACATCATATTTATCTTTGTGGTGTTTATTTTGGAAATGCACCACCACCTCATCCATCCTTGTCATCTCTACTATCGTTCCAATGTTTTGTTTGAGTTTTTACTGTTTTAAAAGTCCTTATTTCATGTTGCTTTTGGTGGCATCACAATAACAGATTTCTGAACCTGTTATTTTATTCTCTTTCTACCTCCTTACAAAACCATTCAAACCTTATTTTTCAGACGTGCATTTGTGACACATGTGATCACCATAGATAGCACATCATCCCTGTACCTTTTTTCTTAATTCTCTTGGCTATATGGTCACACTTCCATCATGCTTTTGTTACCATCGTGATGATCGTTTTCTGGGACTTGGTCGATTTTCACAAAATCTGTAACTGAAGTTTTTCTGAAACTGCACCTCGGCTGAATCCAAAACTTGTTCAAAACGTGTTTTAAACTCATCCAAAACCCCACCTAGCCTCACCCCTTTGCTAAACTATCCACCCTTGTGCATTGCGTGCACAAGTGGCGTGCCAGGGAGGTGCACACGACCGTGTCAAGCCGGCGTCCACCGTGGACACACCACACACGACCCACACGCACACATTGCCTTGGCCACGCCCTCCTTGTCACGCTGCACCACACTCACCTCTGCACCGACTCCCCGGAAGACCACGCACGCGAGGTCGCCTGGACACGGCGAGACCAGCCCGACCAACCCGCGCGCCTGCACGCCCATCATTGCTTAAAAACCCGACGCCTTCTCCCTCGTTTCGCCCCAGCACGCTATCACTGCACTGCCCGCACGTCAGAGCGCATCAAAGGCATCGACACCGCCCCGCTGGCCAACGGGAGAGCGGCGTTCCATCCCCGGTCCGCACCTCTTTTTTTTTCCACCCGTGGCCATCATCGTTTAAGTCCACACCCGAGAGCATCTCGGTGCCATTCCACTCCCCTGCACTCACCTCTCCACCCTCCCACGCTAGCTCCGCTCCTCCTGCCCTCTGTGGGCCAGGAACGCCGTGAACTCACCGGCGGCCACCGTCGTCTAGCGGAGAGATTGGTCGCCGAATTCCTTCCCCATTCTCCACCATCTTTACCTCGGCTTGCGGCCTAGCTCGTGGAGCACCTATCTGACACCTCCTTTTTCCCTCACACATCCGCAGATCGACGCGACCGTCCCGGAGCCGGGGAGGACGCCCGCAAGTTCGCCACCGTTCTAGACCGTGCCGTCAAGAACTGAGGCCATCCCCACCTTCCCCCAAGCTTCCGCGCCTGGATCCATCCCCTTCACCGACCCGCAGCATCCCTAGGTGAGCCCCGCGAGCATGGCCACCATTGCTGGACCTCTGCCTCGTCTTGTGCGTCCTGGGAAAGACGAAGAGCAGCAGCCTTTGGATCCCAGATCAACGGCCAGGGTTGAATCATCTTTTTTTCGCCTCCCGCGCGCGCCTGGGCGCGATCTGGGCCAAATTCGCGCCGCACGGCCGGATCTGGGCCGGATCTGGCCCATGAATGTTTTTCCCTGTAATTTTATTCTTTTCCGTGCAGATCTGTTTCTGTCCTCTTAGTTTAAATCGAAATAAAATACCTAAACATGGAATTTGTGTAAACCAAAAATCACCGTGGTAAAGCTGTGAGTTCAGAATCATTTCCAACTTGCAGATCTGAAAAATATTAATTTGTGTATCTATGAAAAATGTTTTGCTGTCACTGGTCTAAAACACTGTTTCATCAATAACTTGAGTTTTGTTAATCCAAATTGAGTGAATCCAATTGTTTTGGAATTCTTAGGACAGTAGATTTCCTTAGAAATTAACCTCATGTGTTTTGATGCTTATTTTTGAAATGGCAAGTGTTTGAAGTTTGGACCAGTAGGGTTTTCTAGCATTTAATTAATTTTCTGTGAATAAGATTTTGGACTGAATCCAATTGCATTAGTTTACAATACTTACATAGAACCTAAACCTATTTTTGCATAACTTTTTGTTGAACATAACACCCTGGACTTAATAAACTCTAAAAATGGTGTTTTCTGCCTATTAAAAGTGTTAAAATAAATATTTGGTCCTTTAGGGAAATTGTTGCTTTTGTTGTTTGTGAAATGTTTAGGTACTGTAGATCACTACATAACGTTGTTCTTAATATGTTAGTACTGTTAGTGCTTAAGTAAAAAAAAATGAAGTTAGTTGTAAAAAAATGCTTTTAGTGCCTAAGGAAATAAAAATGAATTAATCATGCTTGTTTGCTTAATTTCTTGATTAATGAAATAAAGTAAACTTCACTAATAAAGTTCTTCTTAGCTACTGGTTGTTTTAAGTTTATTAGTGATGTATAGTTTTACAATTTGAAGGTGACCCAAAAAGGTTGTCTAATTATCACCTTAACCCTATTTGTAAATAAATAATAAATTGTTTTGTAGTTGCCAAACTTGTTTGTGTGATTTCATATGTTTGCCTTGTTAGTTATAGTTGGTAGTCTTTAAGTTTGAATACTAGCATGAGTAGTTTGTTAATGTCTCTATCTTAGCTGGGTGATATAATTTAATAATAGAAAATAATTAGTAACTTAAATTTTGTCTGAAGTATTTCCTGAAACTCTGGTATCAACTCTTGTTAAGTGACCTAATCACCCTAAGTGGAGTTTTGCTTTAGTGTCTAGTTAAAACTACCTATTTTAAACTTTAGGGTGGTTGTGTATACTTTCTTAGGCGTGTTTGATGTTTGTCTTAGCTTTATGGACTTGTTGCTTGTTGTTGTTTAACTAAGTGAATTGCTTGTTTTTGTTTGTTAACTTAGTGTCTTGTGCAAATGCTTGCTGTTGATATGTCCTTGTGGTATTGTCTTGTGTTTTGAGTATTGTTCTTTTTCCTGTTTACGACGTTAGATACGATCGGGAAGGAACTGGAAGTGAGGAGTGAACCCGCCGAACCTCAAGATAAAGACCAAGGACATATTGCTGAGCCAGGCAAGCCACCTCACCACTCTACTGAAATCCTATTATCTTCACAAGCATGTTTTGTTTTTCAAAATAAAATAATGCATGTTTTATTTCCTTTGTGGCATCTTGCCACCCAAAAACTATTTTACAAAATGTTGTTTGGCCAAAGATATCTACTAGAATATAATAGGGGTTATAAAAATTAAGTCTTCACTTGAGAAGCCTTCTACTGAAGGCGCTATCAAGAAATTTATGTTCTCTAGTAGTATATCCTTATACTCTTACCTCAAAACCTTAGGATGGGAGCCTGGATTTGATGAAATGTTTTTGAAAGAAAACCCGAGTCGCTGGGAGCGATCGGCGAGAAAGTGCTTTATAAAAATCCATGTTGCTGGGAGCAAATGGAGAGGTTTATGAAAACCTGAAGTGCTGGGAGCACTCGGTGAGTTTACGAAAACCCGAGCTGCTGGGAGCAGTCGGAGATGGAGGTTTGTTTACGAAGTCCCTGCTGCTGCCCGAACAATTAACCCGTACAACCACATTACCTCAAAATGGGCACGAGGCTTAGCGGAAGCTTGTTGGTGTTAGTATTCGAATACTCCTCAATTGGCTAGAAGGGGTTAGAGTCCCCGGAACCGAATGCTGGATATGGGCATACACAGTGTGGACTTCGTGTGCCACCGGGAAGCAACGGTGGGTCTCCTGTCATGGCGGTGTGAGGCTAGGGGAAACCGGATCGATACGGCTAGCTCACTCGGTGCCGGGGAGAACAAACCCACTCGAAGAGGATATTCTTATACTAGCACTGACATAGTGGAAGTTAGGATCGGCCGTCTGATGTGTGCATGCTGTCTTTGTACAGTCCGTGGTTGATCCACGGCAGACCATCCGAATCTTGTGGTGAAAGTGTACCACCTCTGCAGAGTGTAAATCTATTCGAATAGCCGAGTCCTCGGTCATGGACGGTTGCAAAGGCCACACTGGGCGACTGGTGAAAGAAGAAAAGTGTTTTCTGTTTTGGACTAAAAGGAGGTTTAGAAAAGTACCTGGGAGGTACGGAAATTTGAGAAAAGATGGTTGATCTCGGGGAGACAATCAGTCGGATCTCGTGGAAAGAGAAAGGGTATCCCCATCCTAGTGTCCTCGAAAGGTTTTACAAAGTGTTTTTACAAAGATGTGGAGATAGTTCCGGCGATCTCTACAAAAGAGAATTCTATCCCTAAATGTTTCTTTTTAACAAAGATATAGAGATGTCGTATTCTCCATATCTCAAAGCATCGTTTACGAAAACTAAGCCCTATAGTCATATGTAGCAGCTACCCCAGTTTTCGAAAACGTTTTTATTGCATTTACCATGAAAACTTAAGCCTGGTGGTGTTTTTTGCGAGTACGTAATTGTACTCATGGCTGTGTCTCTGGATATTCCAATGTCCAGATTACAACGAGGAGGTTTGCGCTGAAGAGGACGAGTACGCCGACGACTACGCCAACTGAGTGTCACCGGTCAACTGCTCTGCGGGAAGGCGTCCGGTTGTGACGAGGGCCGACGCTAGCCGAAATCTTCCGCTTTATCGTAGTTAATTCCGTCCTGCGTGACGATGGTTGCAGGCTTGGTCGTGTGACCACCATTTATGTAAGTCTTGCACTAATCGAGTTGGATGATGTAACTCTGTATACCATGTTGGTTATGTGATCGCGATGCACTGATCATTGGGATCGTGATCTGTTTACATAACGTGGGCACCTCGGACGGGTAAATCTGAGGGGTCCTTACAACTAAATTGGTAAAACCATGTTGCTTTTGATATTTCCAATGGCATCGAGATAATACAAATACTATTTAGTCATCACATGGAAACCTGGAACACTGCAGAACTACATGTAAATTTCTTATGAATCGGACACAATGTAGTAATGAGGACCAATATTTTTCATTGCTGGTAAGGATATAAAAAGGTTTGAATTGTTAAACAACTACAATATTAGTAAAAATAGGGCAGACCCGTGACTAAATGGAAAATAAAACATTGTACCTAAATACTTGAATTTGTTGCTAAAGGGCACTATAATTTTGTGTTTACACACAAAGCATAATGAAGCTTAAAATAAGAAAGATGAATAAGAACTATAATGACAAACCTTAGCATCCTTAGCATAGAAGTACAAGCACCTTTTCCATTGTCGAGATAGATGGATTCGTCGACTGTGGAGACGGTCACCTCAATCCATGTCATGTACATAGGAACACCAACCATCTTTCCACGTGGAATTAGGCAACGTATAACCATCCATCATCACTTTGTTTTTGAAACCTAACCATCCATCATCACACGCTACGCTAGTATGGTGGAAACTTCAGACTGAGTATGGGCGCCTACCTCCCTGATTCCTCTATCTCCTTACCTTTTTGTGTTGCTCGTTCCCACTCCTTATCCTTTTGATTCTTTGATTCTGTACACATGCAAGAACATCACATACCATGAGACACTAAAATGGTTGATCACGCGTTCACGACCATGGATGAGGCAATGTCAGAGTTCAATCAAAATAAACACCGCAGCAACAAAAATTACCTAGAAGTGCATAAATACATAACTTCAGCCACGTAACAATTTTTTTTCTTTTGGCTCATGTGTGACTCTCTCTCTCTGTTGGTATCGTGTGGCATAGAACAAACATGGTGATACTGTTAATTCCATTGTCTTAGCTGCCAGCTACACCGAAAGGGAATTTCATGTCAGTGAATAAACCTTGGATTCTCGTATTTCAACATTGCATATCAAGCCTATTAGGCCTAGTATACCCCTACAGGATGGAATAACTTGAATAGGTTGTCAGCCTACGCAGAAAACCATCTGAATGTGTCTATTCAATTGCATGAAATCGGTGTTTATATTTTTTAATATTATAATTTCCTTAAATATAATTAATATACTTTTCACAATGAAAAATGAAACAAATAAATGAGCGTCCAATCAGATGAACTCATATAAATTTAAGAAGGTTAAGAAAAAATAAGGTATTATATTTGTATTGATGTTTCCATTTTTGTTAATTTATTTTTAAATTGGAAAAATATTTTTTCTTGTAAATATTTAATTTACTATTTAATTCTGCAAAATGTTTCTTAACAGTTGTACATGTGTTAATTTTCTAACTTAACCGATATTTTATTAACGTATGGTGAATAACTCTTATTGTATTTTTGTTTGTGTATCTGAGCAACAATTTTCCTTTGTTATACGTTAAAAAAAACCGAGCTTAGATACTTTTGCTTTGACGTTCATGATATTTGTATTTATACCGTGTATTATCTTTTTACGTTAAATATGTCAATTTTTCTAAATCTTAATCGGCCAACCTTCATTTGGTCTAGTTCATTCAATGAAGTTTCATGGAGAAAAGAAGGCCATATCTTATCCGCTTGATCATCCAGCTCCATGACTTGTTCAGATGATTCCAAATTGCAGAACCTGTCTGGACGGTTCAGACGTGCTAGAAGATACAGTTTTGCGACATGATGATTGGTTGTCGAGTTGCAGCATGATCTCTGCGGACATGTGAGTCACCGCAAGTACATATATGCCATGGTGCAATGTGATGGATTATTTTCGAGTGGCCGCAAGATAATCTTGAAGACATCTTGGAGATTCAAATGATGATCAGGCAGATAAATATTACCAATGCAATTAAATCCCGAAACTGACTCACGCTTCCAAAAAAAGAAACTCACTCTGAGTGTACTAAGAAACTGCATGCAAAATAGATTCAATGCGCTCGCGTGGAATTGATTGGAACGATTCCCAATTCTTGATCCTTGGTCACCTAATTGATGCGCCTAATTTGCCTTGAAGTCTGTAGAGTCAGAATCAATGAAATTTCGCGTTCCGGCCGCCGACGAACTACCCTGCCATGATCCCTGCTCCCTCCCTCCACGATCTCGATCCCATCCACCTGCACGGAGAGAAAACCGGAAGGAAAAAAGTCTATCAAAGAGAGGCCAGCTAAAGATCAATCACCTGAAAACGGCAAGAAGAGGCGGCCGGATGTACTTTCCGATCGATGAACCCATCGAGGCAGAATCTGGATTGAGTTGCATGCACACCACGGCACCACGTCGAGCAGGCACCGGCTGCAGGCTGGTTCTCATAATCGCATGTCGTACATACGCTGCCGCCACCGCCATATTCCAATCGCATGTCGTATCCACGCGCATGGAGCCGCCGCCGTACTCCCACGATGCACTCAGCCAATCGACGACCTAGACTCACCTTGTGCATGCGTCATCAACGTCGATAAGGTTTTCAGTCTAATGCATATAATGGAAACGCAGCCATATTGGATGAATCAATCTATATACTTACCTGCGTCGCGCACACACAGCCAGGCAGCCCAGATGTATCCATTGACGTTAATTGATCTTCTCATAGCTACACCAAACGAACAATGAAATAAACCGATTGTTCCAGCTTAGATGAATGATCCGCCGTTATGAACAGCAACCAAACGGCCGGCCATGCGGGAAAAAATGATCCGGCGACTCGTGTTAAGGACAGCATCAAAACCAATTGAGATTTGGGTAGAAGCGTTAGGATTGGAATATCCTAGGGTTTGAGACTCCTCACGCGCTGTGAAGAAAAAGAAAAGGAAAATAAAAGAAAACGGTTTGGGATGTAAGTAATGGCAATGGTGGGTAATTTTCAAGATAAATCTAATCTAATGGTCATATATTTCCGGTCCATAAAATAAACGGACGGATGTTTCTGATTATTCTGAGAATTTCTAATGAATTCTCTAATTTCTGGTTAGCCCATAATCTACTTTTAATATATAATAGATGGGAGATGTAGCAAACTTAGCATCAGGAGACAGTTTGTAATTAACAGCACGTCTTGCAAGAAGATTTTTAATAGCACTAGCATCTTTAGAAGCATTGCATTCTTCAATAAATTCATCATAAAGTTCAACATAAGTTTCCTCAAAATCATCACTAGTATGATCTCTTGATTCAGGTGAACTAACAGGTGTAATGGGACTTTCATTAGGTGTTTCAGCATTTTCAGTTTGTTTTGACTTAGCAATTGTAGCATCTAGAAAAGGACCTAATGAACCACTCTCATCAAGCACAGTAGAAGCATCATCAAAACTTTCAGAAGTATTTTCAGATTCAGCAGAAGTAGCAGCATGTGAAGTATGTGTATGTGGTGGTGTGACAAGTCGACTTATAACAGACGGTGAATCAAGAGCAGCTGAAGTGTTCAGAGTTGTACCTCTCCTTGTAGTGGATGGCAATATGCGAACCCTCTCATCACGAGGTTTACCCATGATGAATGAATTGCAGCGAACAGTATCACTCTCAGGTGAGCTTATAAATAGAGCTATGCTCCCCGGCAACGGCGCCAGAAAATAGTCTTGATGACCCACAAGTATAGGGGATCGCAACAGTCTTCGAGGGAAGTAAAACCCAAATTTATTGATTCGACACAAGGGGAGCCAAAGAATATTTATAAGCCTTAACAGATGAATTGTCAGTTCAGCTGCACCTGGAAATAGACTTGCTCGACACAGTTTATCGGTAGCAACAGTTTTATAGCAGTAACAGTAGTGAAATAATAGCAGCAGTAAAATAAAAGCAGCAGTAATAATTGTAGTAGACAACAGGATTAAAATACTGTAGGCATAGGGATGGATGAACGGGCGTTGCATGGATAAGATAATTCATATAATAGTCAAGCGTAGGGCATTTGCAGATAGATAATAATAAAGTATCCAGGTAATAATCAATCATAGGCATGTGTTCCGTATTTAGTCGTACGTGCTCGCAATGAGAAACTTGCACAACATCTTCTGTCCTACCAGCCCGTTTGCAGCGGGGACTCAAGGGAAACTACTGGTAATTAAGGTGCTCCTTTTAATAAACCACCGGAGCAAAGCATTAACACTCCGTGAACACATGTGATCCTCACATTACAGCCATCCCCTCCAGTTATCCCAATTGTTGTCACTTTGGGGCCTCGGGTTCCGGACAATTATATGTGTAAACAACTTGCAAATATGATCTAAAACAATAATTATTCTCATGATTCAATAACATGTTCAGATCTGAAATCATGGCACTCGGGCCCTAGTGTCAAGCATTAAGCATAACAAGTTGCAACAATGACATAAAGTACTAACAACGGATACTAGGCACCATGCCCTAACAATCTGATATCTATTACATGAATGATCTCATCCAATCCCTACCATCCCCTTCAGCCTACAGCGGGGATTACTCACACATGGATGGGGGAATCATGGATGGTTGATGGAGAGGCGTCGGTGATGATGATGGCGATGATCTCCTCCAATTCCCCGTCCCGGCAGGGTGCCAGAACGGAGTTTCTGATCCCCGAAATAAGGTTTTCGGTGGCGGCGGAGCTCTGGAGTGTTTCTGGAAAAAGCGTCGATCCTCCTCGGGGTTTTAGGTCAAGGGGAATAAGTAGTCGAAAGGGGGACGCGAGGTGGTGCCCGAGGCGGCCACACCACCCCCCGGCGCGGCCCAGCCTCGGCCGCGCGGGCCCATGGTGTGGGGCCCTCGTGGCCCGCCTCCGTCTCGTCTTCTGGCTCCGTGTGTCTTCTGGAAAAATAGGAACTCCAGGATATTTTTCGGGAATTTTCCCGAAACTTGACTTTCTGCACAAAAATAAGACACCAGGGCAATTCTGCTGAAAACAGCGTTAGTCCGTGTTAGTTGCATTCAAAACACACAAATTAGAGGTAAAACAACAGCAAAAGTGTTCGGGAAAGTAGATACGTTTTGGACGTATCATGGGGGCGCAAGTGCCAAAACCGGCAGGCCGGAGACTCCGGTGTGGGCACACCGGAGACTCCGGTCTAGGGGCACCGGACACTCCATTCTGGATTTCCTGCAGCCACTCGGAAAACCTGAAATGCAATAACTTTCTCGTTCGAGCTCCAAATCAGGTGAAACCAATTTTGTTGGAAAGGTAACGACAAGAACTTTCCTCACGGGAAGGTGTGTAACGACAAGAGCTTTCCTCACGGGAAGGTGTGGAATTTTGTTGGAAATATTAAGAACCATAAATAGAGTTAAGTTGACACACATGGGAAGGTGTGGAACTTTCCTCACGGATAAACCGATAATATTTCCAACACGAAAACACAACAAGTTTTCAAAACAAAATCTGTTTTCGAAGGATTTGGGCTTGTCATGAAGAACACGACAAGCACCAAAACCCAACTAGGAGAAAAACCAAATAAGAACCAAGAAAGATGATGATGCCAAGTATGCAAAGGTTTGAGCTCTCCACAAAGATGCGATCAAGTTACTCACTTGAGAGCCCCTCTTGATAGTACGTCGTCTATCCTATAACCCGGTCTCCCACTAACAACATGAGACCGATAAAATAGAAACCCTATGAAGATCATACCTTTGCCTTGCGCATTCCACTTGAGCTAGATGATAAAGATCTTGATCTCTTCAAGTGGACCACCTTTCTTGATTGCGCTTTGCTTGGTGAAGACTCACATATCGCTCCCCCATACACCACTATGGGAGAGCCTCTCTTAGACACATCTTTACTTGGCCATTATCTCCAAATGGGTGACAAGCTTCAAGCATAGGATTTCTTCAAGATGTTTCTCTTGAACTTGCACTTCATCTTCTTCTCTTAATATATATGGTGACTTGGAGATAAACATGAATGTTCACTCAATCTTCTTTTCCAAGTCATGCTTGCAATAAGCTCAACTCTATATGACCATTCTTCATATACACCCTTAGATAGAACCTTGGTCATCATATAATCTTCTAGAGTCCAACACATGAACTCCAATCTTTTCCCATGTACAAGATCTATAAAAGATATCTCAATGCAAACATTAGTCCATAGAGATTGTCATTAATTACCAAAACCACACATGAGGGCACATGCACTTTCAATAACAAGATCAAATGACTCTTTAAGAGATCTAGAGCATTGCTTACTATTAGTGTCCCAACCATCGAAGATGAATTTGTTCTCGCGATTTCACAATAGCCAAAATCCCAAAATTAGGATTTAGTTGCAGCAAATAATATGATTCCTATTTTTGCTATCTATGAGCATCAACATGAGTGATAGGTCAGTGTTCCATTCCCACGTAATGCTCCACACAAAATTCTGATTGAAATCACATGAGAAGAAAAAATGAATCATGGTTTATGTTGTGCTTTCCTAACATAGCACATATGTGGATTCCTCAATATATAATTTATTCCCTATTAGTATATCCTAGCTAGCGTTGAGCCCATCCCGAGGGAGAAGCTAGAAATTGAAGTTGTGTTTAGTAGAACACGAAAAGTTTATTGTACTCAATATAATGAACTTTGTAACTGGATATTTTATACCTCCCCATGGGATACTCCAAGTGTCATGCTCCCCACTGATATGTAGAGACTGAATGTATTCTGATAGATCATTGCATTGGTTGGAGGCTATTACTTATAGGGCGGCGAGGGTTGGAAAATATCATGAATAACATCCGGTATTTTGGCAAACCTCTTCTATGGTAACGTTCTCATCAATGGAGAAATATACAAGTTAAAGAAATAATCTTTCGTTAAATCACTCTCCTCTCCGTGTTTTCATAGTATGATATTCCCATCATTACAAAGTTTGCAAGATAGTAGTTCCATAAAGGTGTCCCGCAATGGTAAACAATCTTTCCATAAAAATAATACATTTAGCAACTAAATAGGAGGTCTTGTTTGGATAATTGTGGCTTTTTAGATAAGCTTGGCCTAAGGGATGTCATTATTTTTTATAAATTTGCAGAGGTTATCCATGCGTGGAAAAAATTTGTGTCATGAGGTTTAACATCCGAAGACCACCTGCATAATTAGGTTTGTATACATTGTCCCTTTTCACTAGGCTTATTCTTTTCTTATGAATATCGCTGCCACTTCATAGATTTTTTGGGTAGATCCCTAAAAATGATCTAGAATGGAGAGGGGGATCTCGATGGAACACATAGAAAGGTTGGTAGATAAGATGTAATGGATTTAACCACTACTAGTCTTTCATCATATGATAGAGTTGTATAAATGTGAGTTGACCTTTTTTTTCAATTCTCTCAAGCATGTTGATGAAGTTCTCAATTCTTACTTTAGTTGTTCCCATAGGACGAGCAAGACAGGTGAAAGGAATATCTTTAGTTTTGCATATCCAAAATCACTGGCAAGGGTTGGGCATATCTTTGTAGAAATATTAATAGGGATTGTAGATGTTTTACTATAATTGACTTTCAAACCATTGTAGGAGGAGAATCTTGGTGTAATGTTTTGAGGTACATGAGTTTGACAGTGTACTCAACTTTATCAAAATACATTTTGAAATCCAATTCGATGACCATGATCTCTTTCTTTGATTTATGGTAGAGATGTAGATATTCAAAAGTCACTGTAAGGAAAATCCTGAATTGTTTTGATCTTAATGAATCCATAGTGGTTTTTATGCATTGTTGGGGTGATGATCTTATGGAGTCTGTTGGCAAGGGGCTTGGTAAAGAATTTCAGAGCAAGACCACCAAAAGAGATGTGCATGTAGTTCGATACACAATTAAGATTGGGTATCTTTCGAGTTAACGTGTCAAAAAAGGAGTTGATGTTGTTAGATCGAGGTTTCCATTATAGAATCGTCAATGGTTAGTAAAATTGTTCCTTAAAAAATATTTTTAAGAAAACCCCACGGAAATCATCACGCGACATTCTTAATCAGATGACATATGATTGGTCACATCATCAAATTCTTCTTTATTGAAGGGGATCTCGAGTGAGCCAAAATCAACCTCTGATACAGGGTCATTAGAGATTTATAAAAAAAATCATAGAGGACTGCCAAATATATATACTAACTCTAGATTTTCCATATTATAGAAGCCTTGTTGTCATGATTGGATATGATCCTTCTATCATCATTTTGATGTTAACAGTATAGTTGAATTGAAAGTTATAGGTGGAAACTATGTGATTATTTTTGGTAATCTCCCTCCAAGTTTGGCCCATCTTGGACATATTTCTCCGACATATCCTCTTAGCTTCCAGAAGTTTAAGTTAGGGACAGTGATCTCTTTGGATTTGGATCAGTAATGTGATCATAAGTTAGGTGGCAATCGGATTGGTAGAAGAGAAACTTTTCCATAAGTTGGTTATCTTACATATTACTCCAGGTGGGGGCTCTTTCTTTAAGTGGATTTCTTCAAGATCAAGGTGCTAGATGATCCTATTAAACACGAGCATGTTATTCGCATCACCATCATCTTTTTTCCCAGTTAGTTCCGATAAGATAAAATTCTCCCAGTAATAACTAGATATCAAGGTTAGAAGTATCAGATCATGGAGCCCACTAGTAAAGATCACTCTCTGCTCAGCAATAGTTATCCCATAAACATTAGTAATGAGCCATACTTTAGCACTCATTCGGCATTTAAACTCCAAAGTGATATGAAATTTGGTCATATGAATAGTTCTGCCATTAAGCATAGCACCATTCAAAATAATTAAAAGGCCCCTTAGAACTTCCTTCAGAGGGAGAAACACAAACTTGTTGAACTTTCTAGGACATAAATTGTTTAAACATGAGTGGTGAAAAATGTTCTCTTTCAATTTCTTGCAGGCAAATGAGACCTCATCAATTATATTTCTATGACCATCCCATCTCCTTTGTGATCATTTGGAGATGGCTTAATTTTTCATCTTAATGATACTGTTTATTTATGCTCATGGTTGGAGAAATCTATCATGAAGTCTAGAGGTACAACTATGGGAATAGACAACCTGTTGTGAGAGAACCTCTCTTGCGTAATTCACATCACCCACAGATTTGCTTTTGAACATGGGTTTTGTTCATATCGATCGTCTCTCCTCCGTTGCCTTCTCATGTTCTCCACCAAACAATTGGGGGTTTAAGTGCCATGTGTCAACAAATGCAAAGTAGTGCTGTCAATAGAAAAAAAAAAACGAAAAGCTTGTTCAGCTTGTGATCCGTTCCGACTTCCGAGTTCCGACTCCCAATTTCTGTGGTGTTTGAAAAAAAGAACGAAGTGCGTGCTGTTCCCCGTACATCTCGGCGTTCCGCGTACGGCAGATGGAACGAGAAAAAGGTCGGGGGCGGGGCACAAGAGGACGCGCGCTGCTTCCGCGCCCATGTCCACTTGACCGATTCCCAGCCATGGAAACTCCCCGGGCCGCCCGCGGCATCCTCTTTCTTCTTCCCCTCTCTGCCTTTCCCGCGCTAGCCGAGAGCCAGTTCCATTTCCATCTCGCTCTGTCCAGAACACCGTTGAGGTCGATCACCTAGACGCCAACGAACATACGCACGCGCCGGGATGGCGAGTATCTTCTGGGGAGGCGCCAAGGCCGACGAGGTCGCCGACTTCGACGAGTACGACCCCACCCCATACGGCGGCGGTTATGACATCGCGCTCACCTTCGGCCGCGCCCTCCCGCCCTCCGATGATACCTGCTACCCGATCTCCACCGCCACGTCCTCCTCGTCGTCGTCATACGAGAGCCACGGCGTGGCTGAGCAGCACCGCAGGAGGCCGCAGGAGCAGGAGAGACACGGGTCGGCAGGATACGGTAGGAGGCCTCATGCTCAGGAGGAGGACACCCACGGCTCTGCTGCTGTGTACGGGCACGGGAGGAAAGCGCACGACGACGATGACGACGCAGGTGGGTACCGGCAGCCAAAGCCGGCGTACGGCGACGATGAGGGCGGGTACCGGAAGCCGAAGCCGGCGTATGGCGACGACGACGAGGGTGGGTACCGGAAGCCGAAGCCGGCGTACGGCGACGACGACGAGGGTGGGTACCGGAAGCCGAAGCCCGCGTACGGCGACGATGAACGGCCGAGCTACGGCCGCAAGAAGAATGTGAGTTCTTGTCCGTTATCACCCGAATGTTGCACGGCCCGGCCCGGACTAGTCCAGCCCCGCCCAGCCTTACTTATTGGACCCGAAACCCCATTAGCTTTGTTTGTTCCTTTAAAAATTGTCTCTTGCTGTATTTTTTCTGAAGGATGACGACGACGAGGATGAGAGGAAGCCACGGGACAAGAAGCACGACGATGACGATGATGATGAGAGGAAGCCACGCTACAAGAAGCGTGACGACAACGATGATGACGATGAGAGGAAGCCACGCTACAAGAAGCACGACGACGATGACGATGATAGGAAGCCGCGCTACAAGAAGCACGATGATGATGACGACGATGACGACGATGACGAAAAGAAACAGCGCTACGGGAAGAACAACCGCCGCCGCAACGATTACGACGATTGATCAAGCCATGCGTCCTCGACTGACGGTCACCATGTCCCCTAATGCATTTAGCTGACGCTAAATAAGCAAGGTTGCTGCGGGCCTGCGGCTTGTTTCGACGAATTGCCATTGCATTTTTCTTTCTTCTTTTTTAATTTCAGGTTTTCGATTTGCTCTTCACTATTAACTGTCCCGTTGTATGGTTGAGATTCTCTTGTGCAGTTTCAAATGTTTGTGTTTTCATGTAAGCATGTTATGAAATGCAGATAAATGGTGGTGTATATGCATGCCACTGAAGAAGCTCTAGTTTACACCCCCGCCTGTCCTTCAAGGAAGCTGGCTAGTACAAACAATTCAAGCTCCTACCGAGCTGGTGATCGTGCTCGATCTCTTAGCTACACCCCTGCATGTGCGTAATCAACCAATCATGCACTTTTCTCCTCTGTAAAGCCGATGTGCTCTTGTGTCGATCTCTTAGTATTTATGTGACCATATCTAAACTTGTTTCACCCCCGCGGCCCCGGGCGCTATGACCACGCAGCCGCTCGATAATGACGACCACACGAATTGCTCTGTTAGCTGGGATTAAGGAGACAGGCATATGGGCTGATGCGACGGGTGGTTGGATCTTGTTATTCGCTACCGCCATATTCATGTAGCCTGTTGCTTATTTTCCTCAAACTTACCTAGGCCTATCCCTCTCTACTCACAAGTTTTTTTTACAGCAATAGTAACCTTTATTAGTCAAGGATAGTGAGGTCCTTTACAAGCTTAGGCACTAAAAAATTGGTGGATCATCTACCCATATTCCAGACGTTACCAGCGCATGCCTCGCAAGTTCATCTGCTGCCTCATTTGATTCTCTAGGGCAGTGAACAAAGGTTTACTATTACAAACTCTCTTGCTAATTGAAGACAATCCAGAAGAATAGCTGATGCTGGTCCACGAAATTGACTCTCATTGTTCAAAGCTTTTACAATCGTCGAGCTATCCGAGTTGACGACAATGCGGTTGCATCCCATATGAATTGCAAGCTCCAAACCATGGTGTACCGCCATTGCTTCAGCCATATCAACATCATCAACGTTGGTTAACATATGACTATTAGCTCCAACAAATTGCCCACGTGCATCCCTCAGGATCGAACCCGTCGCACCTGTATGCGAGATTGTATTATATGATGCATCAACATTTAGCTTAATAATGTTTCCATCCTTCTTCCTTGATTTTGTAGCAGCTTCATAATTGGAAGCAAGGACTGTAATTGACATAGCTGATCTCTTAGGCTCCTATACTTTTTCTCCTTTGATAATTTGTCTTTGTTCCCACCAAATGTACCAAGTTGCAACAGCAATTATGATCTGTATATCTGGTTGTCCAAGGACCAACGCCTTCTTCATTGGTGTACACAATAAAAACTCCAAAGTGGACTGGCCCGCTCTATCAAAACTCAAAGCTCCATCTATTAAAACCTTTAAACCTAGAGCTTTCCATCCCTTAGCCCTTTAACATGTAAACAGTGCATGCCGTACATCTTCAGCTCCTTGACTACACACTGGACACTGAGCATTTACTTTTATATGCTTTTACATGCCGGTTTGCCAAAATAGAACGACATGGTAAAGTCCCATGTAAGGTCTTCCAATTGAAAATCTCAACCTTGGCAGGAACTTTAAGCTGCCATAACTTTGACCAAACTGAATTAATCTCAGCCGAACCCATTCCTGCTGTTCGTTGAAGTTTACGACCGTGTTGGTGATCCCACTCCACATGATACGCCGACTTGACTGAGAATAAACCCAGCTTTGAGTAGTGCCAAGCCACAAAGTCCTCCACTCCGTCCGTTAGTGGAATTCTTAAAATCCGGTTTGCATCAATAGGCCAGAAATTTTCCTTCACAAGTACCTCATCCCACTGATTTGTATATGGATCAATGAGTTCGCTCACGCGTGATAATACAGTCTAGGCTTGAGGAGTCAAAATCATCCTCGAATTGCTGCTCGTGATCTATGCATCATGCCAAATATTCACTTTCGTGTCATCACCTATTCTCCAAATGGTACCTATTTTGATACATTGAACCCCAGCCATAATACTTTGCCACGTGAAAGATGAACCTTTTTTCAAAACAACATTGAGAAGGTCTCCTTCCAGATAATATTTGGCTCTTAGAATAGTAGCACAAGGAGAGTCAGGATTGGTAATAAGTCTCCATGCCTGTTTTGGGCCGGAGCCGATCATGTACATGGAGGGAAGTGCAAAGTCGCATGGGAGGATGTCTGTGCACCTATCTCCAAAGGGGGTTTAGGTTTTTGTTGCCTTTGCTCGCACAACACTGCTCTGCTAATGAATTTTATCCAAAATACACTCCGACTCATCTCTGCCTTGGGAAACTTGGTTTCGATCCTCTTATGGATGGTCTGCCACCAAAGATCTTGGGGACAAGCACCACTTAGACTCAATCGTTTGGAACGATCTTCTCGCTATTCTCCCGAAATCTCATAGCAACTCTAAGGTTTCTATTGGCTTGGTGTTTCTACCTCCTTTTGGCATGATCTTTGGTTAGAAAACTCGACGCTTGCCCAGCGGTTCCCGAACATCCACTCTTAACATTGCGCTGCAACCGCGTCTCTCACACACTGCGTCCTCGGATCTCTTCAACCCGTATTCTATGCTAGTTTCAATTACTCTTGATCTGAGCACTCCAGACGTTAATGTTTCGCGTCTCGACGGCAAGCACCTAAAAACTAAATCAGCGTACTCGGCAGTTTTTGAACTTTTGCAGGATGCTCCATTCGCAACCCCGACTTGGTCGAATTATTCGACAAATCGTTGCCGTGTGTTGCTTTGGTTGGCAGATCGTGGACGGCTATTCACTAATCTGCGTCGGTTTAGGAGAGGGATAGCTGCTTCGGACAACTGCCCCTTTTACAGTTCTGTTGAGTCCATCGAACACGTGCTCCTTCATTGCAATTCTATTCACCCTTTTTGGTCAGCGGCACCGGACCTACATGAAGATGTTCGCGATTGTTCTCGTATTAGAGATCTTTGGGAAGGCTCCCCTGCTTGCAAAGTTAGATCTTCAGTCTTTGTTTGCGCCCTTTGGAATATTTGGAAGCGGCGGAATGCCAAAGTTTTTAGAGATGAGGTGAAGCATGCACGCTTGGTTTTTCGAAAATGCACGGGAGGATCTTTTCCTTTGAACTCACTGATGCCAGCATCAAGGTCACAAATATACTCTACATGATTGGGCTGTCATGTTCGCTCATTTAGCTTCAAGTGTATAGTTTGTATAGTATCCTTAGATCTTCTTCTTCTCTTGCCGCTTTTTTTGCCATGTTTTGCTCTGTTTTTTATCTTTCGTTTTGGTTATGCCTTGCTTCGGCTTTTAACTTGAGCTTAGGCTCGGAAGCTTGTAAAGGTTTTGATACTTGGTTTCAATTGATGGTTTAGGCCGGCCTCAAGCCCGCCGTAGTTTTCTCAAAAAAAAAAAAATCATGTAGTTTTCACAGACAGTAAGAAATTAGCAACGTATTTTAACCAGCGAGCCTTTTTGTTTTTGCAAAAATTCTTTGGTACCTTTTATTTCTCTTCCAGATTTTGTGATAAGTGAGAGCGCACCACGCAGCCCAGTTAAGCAACTCTTCGTATGCTAAAGAACAATAATTAATTGAAGCCCTCGGAATTAGTACATGTTTTTCTGTTTTTTTATAATGGGTTCTTTATTACTTAAAGAGTTTTAAGTATTACACCCAGCCACTGCATAACTAGAATGCACACAACCCCAACAAGTTCACAAGTCTGTGAACAACAAAAATAAAAAGGCAAATTACATATCATAATGAGAAATTGTAAAGCCGCCTATGATGATGGAGGGTAGATCGGCTTCCAAAAACAGGTCGCGATGCTTCACACGATGTAGGGACGACCATGACCGGAGTGTAGTTGTGCCCCGGTAGATAACCTGCATAATAGATGCATTTTTATCGTTAAAAATCTTGTCATTTCTACATAGTCACAGCGACCAAATAACGGCAATCGCTCCCACGCTCATAAGAAGTTTAAACCTAGGATCCACACCATTTAGCCAATTGGCGAAAATATTCGCAATGCTACGTGGGGGGTATAAGGTAGAGCCTATCTGGATGACTGACCATATAGATCTAGCAAACTTGTATTGGAAGAATAAATGTTTTATAGTCTCGTCATGGTGACAAAAGACACACTTTTTTATTTCCGTGCCAATTGCATTTTGCAAGGTTATCTTTTGTAAGGATTACCCCTCGACGAAGATACCACACAAACACATTAGTTTTTAGCGGGATCTTCATCTTCCAAATTTTCTTATTACTATCAACTGGTACCTCAGGTTGGATTAACACTTTGTACATAGAATCAACCGAGAATTTAACATCTTTGTTGAGATTTCATTGAAACTTATCTGATCCCTGCGTCAGCTAGACAGAATCCAGTCGCATTAGTAAAGCATTCCAGGATGCTTGTCTAGCACCAAATAAACTTCTTCTGAACGGAACATTCGGTGGAGAAGTTCCCATCACTTTAGAGAGCGTATCGCTTTGTGTCGCACAATTTTGTACAAAGCCGGATATTTTTATCGGAGTGTGGCCTGACCTAACCATTTATCCTCCCAGAACCTAATTTCCGACCCATCCTTAATTAAGAAAGACCCATGTGGGAAGAAAACTTCTTCGTAGCCATAAGTCCAGCCCAGAAGTATGAATCGCCAGGTTTTCAAAGAATCTGAGATAGCGCTCGTGAGCCCACATACTTCCTCCTAAGAAGGGTTTGCCAAACCGCTTCTTCAGTAAGGAGCTTGAAGATCCATTTACCAAGTAGGGTTTTATTCTTTACCTCAAGGTCATGAATTCCGAGTCCTCCTTGGTCTTTGGGACGGCAAACTACACTCCACTTAGCCAGTCGATATTTTCTTTTCTCACTATCAACTTGTCAAAAGAATATTGATCAGAAATAATCTAATTGTTTTAAGACTCATTTTGGTAGTTGGAAGAATGAAATCATATAAAGTACCATATTAGTTAGTACTGAATTTATGAGAACCAATAATAGTTTGCCTTTCGAGATAAAAGGCACCCTGAATCCGAATTTAAATTAATAAACCACAAACGGCAGATATACGCAGACACATCTTAAGTTAGAGCGAACACAAGCAAACAAAAGACAGGAAAATGTGCTTGGAAATAAAGTTTGAAGCGTGAGTTCTTATATAGACTGTACTTGGTATTGAGGTTTTTTTACGAGATATTGAATTCTTTGTACTCTGGAACCACTCCAATAAAAGCTCACCTACAGTTTCATCGTTTAACGAAAAATAATGACAACAACACAAACTCGCCTATAAATACACCAGCACTTTGCTCACATCTACCAGGGTAGCAAACATGTTTGCAATTGTTATTATCTTTCCATGAGGTTGGGATGGGGACGAGAGACATCAAGAAAAGATTTAGAGTTGTATCATCTCATACATGCGACGACTACGCATAATGTGTTGCGGGCTGTCTACTTGACTTGACAGGACTGGAAAACGCCACGTTTGTCGAGTGCGATGGTGTTTGCCGAGTGCAATTTAACGGGCACGCGGTAACACAATGTGTAGTCCAAAGGGGAGGAATACACACTCAGCAAAACGGGGCACTTGGCAAAACAAAGTGAATGACGAGTGTTTGTCCTCTGACGGTCACGACCTCATCCGGGTGCTCCGCCGCAGTAGGCGTTTGCCTCGTCGTGAGAGTGACCGAAGTCGGGCTTGCTCTTAATGTTGCGTAGCCAGACCTAGTGGCTTGGTGTCTTGGTGGTGCTTTAATGGTGGCTAGCCTCGCGGAGCTCATGACAAAGCTAGGCCGATGAGGCATTATATCGTGCAGCTCGGGAAACCCTAACGGGTACAACATGAGTTGATGCTTACCAAGTAGTACAAAACTCAACCTTATAAAGTGGTGCAACTCTCTTTCAACTTCTCATGTGAGATTAAACTTTAGCAATCAACCACTATATGTCATTCACATGGGTCATTTGAAATTTCAAAAATTGCTTATTTGGGCTGTCTACGAATGGACCCAAATTCTAACATCTCGTGTAATTTCTGCTCTGATGAAAAAAGCGTCTCACCGACCTTGAGGCACAGGAGCAAAGGAACAGAAGAAAACCCACGCAAAAGCAGCGGCCAGTACGAATCACTTCACGGGAAGTCCCTCGCTGGACTCTGCTGAAGCCAAAAGCTCACGCCTCTTCCCATCGCTCTCTAGCTAGCTAGCATTGGCCCCTCCTCCCTCCTCTCCCGGAGAGCCTCCCGCCTTCTTCTCCAACGAGCCGAGGCGCCAAAAATAAACACGTACGTTCGTGCGTGCGTCCGATCCTCGTGGAGCCCTCGTGCCCTCGTGGTAATTGGTCGATGGAGATTGCCGCGGCGGGAGAGCCGGTGCCTGCGGGCGAGTGGCTGGAGGAGCGCGGCGCCGAGGCCGTGTACCTCCCCAGGCTGATCGCCGGCGTCATCTCCGGCACGCTCACCGGCCTTTTTGCTCTCGGTAATTAATACCAACTTTTCTCTTCTCTTGCTGCACTCTCCTGTCATTCTTGCTTAAATTTTGGTGTGTTGATTAAGCTGGAGCATTGACCGGAGCCGTCACCGGCGCGGTGGCGGGCAGAGCCTCTGACAGCGGCGTTCTCCGGGGAGCTGGACTCGGAGCGATCGCCGGGGCCGTCCTCTCCATCGAGGTTCTCGAGGCGTCCCGCGCGTACTGGTGCTCGGACCGGCTCGGCACTTCCTCCATGGTCAGTGATCTTCTTCCACGCACCGGGCCCTTTGTTACTTTCAGATGCTCTGTTCTGATGTTCACTTGCATAATGCTTGCCCAAGATGTATTATGATCCGCTCATTTCCAAGTCCAAGAGAATAAGTGATGCCACTTGATTATATCGATGTCTCTCAAGAAATGACGCCGCCCTGTATATGTTCGTCAGTTTGATGCCACTTTTCACCAATGTCCATTGCTAAACTATTTTAGCTTTAGGTTTTACAACAAAAAAAGTAGATAGTGAGATTTCGATTCCTACTTGCTGATGATTTTTGTTTCCAATGGTAACTGCGCATATATATTTGTACTAAAACAACGACACATAATTTGGAAAGTTCATTAAAAAACTGTTCATAAATTTTGTTGTTCAGGCAGATTTCATAGACCAGCTACTTCATGCCCGGTTTGTGCAAGAGCGGCTCGGATCTTCAGCACATACAGCGTACCGTTGGCAGGTCAGTTGCATATCCTTGTCTACCTAGCAGCGATTTTTTCCTATCTAGAAAGGAAACTACATAAATGCCGACCACTCGTTGATCGCAGTGTTTGCTACAAAATGTAGAGACGGTACGATTCTGACGGTGATGTGTATGAATGTTGCTTGTCAAGTGTATTTCATTTGGTGAAAGAATTAAATAAGATTGAATGGACAGTACTGCAAAAAGGAGGGTGTTGGATTCACATTAAGTGAGGGTCCCGTCATGTCTCATGTCTCGCTGATTGCATCTCTACTGAATTTAAGATATATTGTTTTTCGTGGACAGGTCGGCATATCGGACTTAGGCCAGGACGATGTGTATGACATCTTCGGAGACATTTCGTCGAGGGGGCTTTCGAGAGAGTCGCTGAAGAAATTACCACAGTTTGTGGTGACTGATCAGGCCCAGGCCACATTTGGTGAAAACCCGCCTTGCACTATCTGTCTACAGGTACAGTTATCAGAATAGACTTCATGTTGTTAGAGAACCTCTTGCATAACGAGCATGGGAAGCGCTCTGCCGATTTCGGTAAGAAGGAAAATCGAAAACTAAACAAGTACAAAAAAAATACAGTAGAACTGAAAAAACACAGAGCGAAAGAACACATGAGATTGGAAAAACTACATTATGTTGAAGTTCTGCCACACCCATAGTTGCATACAAGGGAGTCAAGATTCAGCTAACATGGTGTAAACTACTTACCATTAGGTCATAAATGATTGTTATGTTGATCAATGTCCTGAAGATCCGTAGCAGAGTACTTGCCTGTTGTGCTGATCAATGTTCTGAAGATCCATAGCTGAGTACTTACCGCTAGGTGGTTGCTGCTGTTTTCCAGCTGGTTGTCAGTGATGATTGATCCGGTACTAATTCTAGATGAAACAGTGTGCCAAGGTCTAAGGTCCATGGAGCCTTCTATACTAAATAAAACGCAGCTAGGACCAAACCGTTTCTTCAGAGAATGTGAAACTCAGCAAACCTCCAGATTTCCTTTCGCATCTTGTTCGACAAATATTGTGATTTTTGTGTATTTACGTGAATAAACAAAGGTACACTTGTCCATTTTTTTTTACTCCCTCTCTGATCCTAAAAGATTGTCGTAAGTATAACTATTCACTTGAACGTGAGCAACTCTTTCCCGGCGACACTGAAATCGGATCGGAGTGAGTACAAGTGATGGCTAGCCAATGTACAATGGGACCTTAAACTACAGCACTATAGTTTGATAATGAATGCAGAGAGGTGCAACAACCACCATGTTTATTTCTTCTTTCGTACTAGCATTTGCAGCTAGCAACCTCCGTACCAATTTTCGCATGCTACTAAATGCAATGTAGTTGGTATTTGCTTCGCACCTTTTTTCCATCATTATCGTTTTTTAGTAAACCTATGTATATGTTCATTGTTCTCATCCTCCTAAATCCTAGTAAATTCCTAACAGTAGTGTGCTTGTTGCTCTTGTAGGATATGGTAGCTGGTGAGACGGCGAGGAGGTTGCCAAATTGCTCCCATGCTTTCCACCTGCCCTGCGTGGACAAATGGCTCCTTAGCCACGGTTCATGCCCTGTATGTCGGCAACATGTGGAAGATACTAAGATATGTACGTAATGTTTATTCTTTAAACTGCATAGGAAGAGAGAGGAGAGAAAAAGTATACACATGCAGTGTTGTAAATTAGATTAATCTGTGTATTCTACTGCAAGCAAAGAGGCTCTGTAGTCTGTACGTCTGATAATTCCTCATATTCTCAGCGAAAATGTAAACGGGAAATTATTGCTATGCTGCAATAGAATGTATATAAGCCATTTTAGAATGCGGTTTAAGTTGATGGCTCAGTTAAAGTGGCGTTCTGTATATGTAAATGAAACGAGTCATTTGTGTTTGTACATTTTAGGTTGTAGATCCCTTTTGTTCGTCTAGCTCTACTTCATCACTACGGTTTCGGATTTGTGGATGCATTTTTCTTTTGCCGACTACAAATTTCCCTTGTTTTTTGGCTGCTACCACTAAGTGTCGTTTCTTTGTGTGATGAGACAAGATTCTGATTAATACCCCTCTTTTTTTGAATTTCTGCTAGTTGTAGCTTGTTTTTTACCTTGGAATGTAGTTGTTTCTGCATTATTCCAAATTCGGGTGCTTGGGTATGTTCTTTTTCAATTAGCCAATGAATTGATTTTTTTTCTGTCATATTTGTGCATATGTCAGAACATTATTCAACCGAATTTCTTATATCGACACATGATCTATGGTGCTGTAGGCATCACATATATATGTATAACAATTCCATCAAATTCACTGAGGATACGGATAATCGAGTGCTTGGTTTCCCTTTAGACATTGATTCTTTCATAGACCGTGATCTTTAGAACTAGCTGATAATTCCATGGAAAACTGAACATTTTGTGCAAGTATGCTACCATATTCTGGCCACGAATTCTGTTCATTCTTCAGTAAAAGTATTTTCATTATTCTACGGAAGCATGCTCACCATGCCAAGAAAATATGTTCCCGGTTCATTCCATATAAGTGAACTGAACCAAAAAAAATGTTTCATTTGTATCTATTCTTTGGGCACCGTCCTCCGGCTATCTTGCAACAAATTTTTGGATGTATCGTCGTTGTTGATCTATTACTTAACCTTAGGCTCCTTTGTCTCATTTTTATGTTTGTGAAAACTGTGACAACGCTTGTGCATTGTTTGAGCTGAGTGGGCTGCGGGCGTGAATACGTTGTCATGGCAGCATGTGATGGTATCATTATAGAACTTCTTTTTCGAGTGGAAATTTCGTGCTCCCGAGTTCTGATCTCACTATTTTCAAAAAATCAAAAAGCATATTTAAAAGTTTCAAAAAAAATCTGGATATAGTCATCCACGTTCTCAATGATATATTCTTCAAGCGTGCAAAATCTCAATGCAAAATACTTTGCGTTTAGAGCTACACAAAAATAACAAATGCACAGATCTGAGTATAGTGTGAACAATGTATAGTTATAAATCTCCAACTTTTATCATTTTTGTGTAGTCCATAAAACAAAAAATTCACACGGTCATTTTGCACGCTTATAGTACACATCATTGAAAACATGCGGATTTTTTTCATATTTGTTTGAAACTTTAAAATATATTTTTCAAATTTTATAAAATAGTGGGATCACTGGAACTCGGGAGTCAAAATGACTTTGCGTTTTTTCAGACTAAAATGGTTTTTTTGTCCAAAGTGTTAATTCTATTTTATAAAGCACATCCATTTTTTTACAGTATGTATATGCGTGCTTTAGTTGAGAATTGTTCTCATTGGTCTGGAATATTGTTCATGCATCCATCAGAATATTTACATGATCTCAGTGATAACTTTGTTTTGAGTAAATTTCTAGATGAATAATGAATCTATATAGATGGACTTTTTTGTGCTTTGTAACTTGTTATGAGATTGTAAGATTTCAGTGTGTGCCAATCCATTTGGTGGTATCTATCCACTGAAACTACTTCCCTTTACCACCATTGTACTTGAGCCATTAAAACGGTTGATGCATTGAGTTATTTTTTCCTTCTATCTATATCTTAGAAACGAGTGTTGACACATCCAGTGAAGTAAAGCAAATAAGTTGCGGATTATTAATTTCTTGCTATACATTCCAATTGTTAATAAGATCTGATTGCACCTTAGGGATGAGCGGCATTGGGAAAAACAACGCATGAACTTCTTTCTCAGAAGAACTTCACGGTAGAAAGGCACCGGATGGGGATCCGCTGACATAGGCCATCCCCCTTTGAGCTACTTCCACATGGGGCCCACCAGTTGTCGGACCCACCTATCGGGGACCAAAAGTCAAGATAAGGCACGGGTATCAACGTGAGAGGATCCATGTCCAAAGGCACCACATGACACTCTTGTTTATGTTCCGTACCATGGTAACCAGAGTAGTCGGTATAAACATGCCACTTCTTTGACCAAGTAGAATTGAAGTTCCATACTATCTATTTTAGTTGAGAGAAGAGAGGTTGAAGTTGGATTTTGGATGAAGTACTTTGAGTGGTTTGAAAGAATTTAGTTCTTCATTCTTGTCAAATACCCTTTTTGATTGAACAACATACCCATGAGTCCATGACTCTATAGAATTAGCAAATTTAAACTTTAGGGAGGCCATCATTTTTGTCATTTTTAGCGTAATTACAGGAACTTGACGCCACAACAATTAGGACCAATCTTTCACGATAAGCGGAGATCGGATGCAAACTTCCACATGCAAATAACCACATCTAGGTCTCTCCTCCCAAGTAACTGTGGCGCCCTGACCCGACTGGTATACAGTGATGCTGTGTGTCACCGGTTAAGCGATACAACCGGAGGTTACGGGTTTACCAATCCCCGGCCAAAACCTTTGGCAGGCGTTGCTCGGAATTTATCACCGGCAACGCAACACCCGATTGATGCCTTAACACAGGCACAGCCCTCAATGCATAATAGAGAGATCAAGACTTGTGGAACAACTGGCACATCACAGACTCTACGACACAAAGCATTATAGTTCAACTCTTATAAGAGAGAAAGATAGCAAATGACAACCAGAGGTCACAGACCCAACATTACAACAAGCGGAAGCAAATTAGGTTGTTCTAAACAACAAGAACCAAAATATGGCCTAAGAGGCCTACAGATAAACATCCAACGCCAGCTGTTCCGGGATGTCCCAAGCTGCCACCTGGGAACCCCAGACTACTCGTCGACGTCCACAAAGAACCCACCTTCGAGGTCGGTGAAGTCCTCCTCTGAAACAAAACAAACGACGTTGAGTTCGACGAACTCGCAAGATTATATATAGAGCTTTAGCTCGATGAGGCTTTCAAGGTTTTATGGCTGTTTTGCATAAAGCTGATTTTATTTCATAAAACATAACTCAATGGCATCGACTAATCAGAGTATTTTCAAAAGGGGTAAGAAGTGACTCTTTTCTTTGATCACCTTTCTCAACATCTACCATCATCAACCACTGTACCTGTTCATCAAAGGCACCTCCCCGAATCACCCTCGAGGAAGTCAACCGTGCATTCTTGAATGGTACCTCTAGTACCCAGGTTTTAATCATTCCGTTCAAGTTATTCTATGATCTTATCGTCCTTTCCTAAGTTGTCCGTAACCGTGGACACGGCTTTTCGAAAAGATTTAACCCTGCAGGGGTGCACTGTGTTTACCTTCGGTACCGCCCGGCTCATTGCCTACGCTTAGCTCTCTTCCGGGGAAAGCCGGCTGAGTGGGAACAGTTACAACCTTTACCTTGTTAAGGACTAACCCAGGATCATCAGTGAGGACGGAGCAGCGGATCACAACACCCTGCCCCGTGGCCACTCATTTTCCTAACACCACCATCCTCATCCCAGTTCATACCACCATCTCAACGCACGCGCAAATGGAAGCCCGAACTAGAGGACCCTGGCTAGTCCCGCCCAAGTTAGTTGGTCGACGGGGGTTCCATATAGCCCACCGAAAGGAAGCGCGCTCAGTCTTGGTTCAAGAGGTAAAGAACTCGCACCTAGGCGGCGAGAACGAGACAAAGCACCACCATACCAAAGTGGCCTCTCATCCCCACCTTTAAGCATTTTATTACCTGTCTCCACAATTTCTCCACCATCAACCATTTATCTCATCACCTGTTTCCAACATGAACCATCCATCGGACGGCTAAGTATTTAACTAAGCATGGCTAAGCAACAACATAGCATAGTTAAGTATTTCAGGCCAACAATACAGTCCTATGGATAATAGGAGGGAAACAGGTATTGGCATCGGAAACTTAATGCAACTATAGGATACTCTAATCCAATAAAATTGACATTTGGAACCGCATGCAATATTATAGTGGAGAAAATATTTGCGGAAATATAGGATAAGATATGCTCAGAGGGGGAATTACGCTTGCCTTGTTGAGCGGAGGAGTCAAACTGCTCGTCGGAGTAATGATGCTCAACTCCGAACTCGTGATCTACCGGAGAGCAAACAACACCGGAAAGCAAGAACAACAATCAACACATGGCAATTGTGCAATGCATACAAAAATGATGATATGACATTTTAAATGCACCCTAGAAGCATTGAACAAGAGCAACAAGTTAAATGGGGTCCCCGTTATATTTATTGTATTATTTGGAATAATCCCATATTAAAACTTAATGATTCTAGTGCTACTAAAAGTACATTATTGTAGTTGTGATCAATTATGCATGATGATGATGATTCTGGATCACTCATGTTTTTCTGAGCATCTCGATATAAGGCACACATTTTTCGGAGGTCCCGATAAAAAGTTATTATATTTATAATTTCCCCTTTTAAATAATTGCTTTTAACTAATTAAGTTCAACACAATAAATAATCTTTACTCGAGTTCGACGGGGGAAGAGATGAAACAGTAGGAATCATTGAGGTTCGATTTCCCTAAAGCGCGAGGGGTAGCGGGAATCATGTGCTAGAAGGGAGAAAATGGAAAAATAGGCATCTCCAAAAAAACAGTGGAGCCGGCCTCCAGCCCGGCTGGGCCGGCTGACAGGCCGGCCTGGCAACAGAGCCTTCCGGCTTTCTGCCCGGTCTGGGCCGGCTCTGGGGCCGGGTATGGGCCAGAGGCGAACGGCCTGCAGCCCGGTTAAGCCGGTCTCGCGACCGGGCTTGCGAGGAAAATCGGCGACGTGCTGGCGCGCACGAGCACGGCGGCCGGAGCACGCGCTCGAGGCTCCAGCGTGCTAGGAGGAGAGGGGGAGGGTGCTACGGCGCTGGGAACTCACCCTCAAGACGACGGGAAGGTCGGCGATGGCGGGGGTGCTACGGCGGCGACGAATCCGTCCGCGGCGGAGCTTCGGACGGCCGGCGGGAAGACGGCGAGGGCGCGGCGAGACGGCGGCGTCCCGCTTCAATTCCTTTAGCTAGGCGGGAGAGGACGAAGAGGCGGACGGCGTGGGGGTGCTCGATTGGCTCCTTGCGCGCTCAAACGGCGGCGACGGGCACGGCCATGGCGCTCGAGCTGCGAGCTCGTGGGGGAAAAGATGGGGAGCGAGGCAGATGAACCGGGGTGAGGAATGGAGAGCAGCACGTGGTGGGGGCTCGATTCCTTGCTCTCCTCGCAGATGGAGGCAGAGGGGAGGGGGCCCGGCGCGGCGTGGAGCAGGTGCGGCGCAAGCTCGGCGATGCGGCTCGAGCAGCACTTCCCGGTCGCTACAGGGAAGAAGAAAGAGATTTTACAAAAAGGCCCTTGGCCAAATTAAATCCATCACCGATTGGTCCTTGGCTGTTTCATTTTAACCCCAGCTGCAATTCAAATGATTTTATTAGGGCACCAAAACATTTTATAAAAAGTTGAGAAAATTTGGGGAGCCTCCCCATATTGAGTAGAAGCTACACAAAAATTGGGGCTTCAAAATAAAATAGTTTGGACACACTTGGTTCATAGGGTTGAAATTCGGGCGTTTTGCTAAATTCAAAATGTTGCTCATTTGGAAGATTTATAGCAATTGCAAAAATATATTTTCTGAACTCTCGGAACTTCCTTGACAAATATAAGTTGTCAAAGTATTTTTGTTTTGCAGGTTTGAATTCTCTCATTGAATTGAATTTGTAATTGAAACAGTTTGGCATTTGTTTTTAAATGGTGCCAAAACCATTTGTGTGTTGTTTAGCAAGTTAAATTTGGATGCCATGATGCAATGCAACACAAAAGCGAAAATTTTACTCGGGTTTTTTGGTTCTCAAACTTTTGGGCTGTTACAGTAACAAATATGATTTGTTTCTCCAACCTCTACCAGTAACAAAGCAACTCCTTCATTAGGCAACCACCAACAAGCTGCAACTCCCTTTTTTGGAAATGGGGAGCTGAACCCCGACTTCTCCATTAAGAGATTCACACAACCATATTTAGTACAAAGCTCAGAATGTGATTATTACAACTGAACAATCACATAAAGTTGATACAGATATCAACCAACAAAAGAAAAGCAACATAAACAACTACCCAATCTGAAGTCTACTAATATGTCGCCAACCAGTCTGGCTGCAAAAATCTCGAGTGACTGTGAGCAGCTGGCTGAACCAGGTAGCCATAGGTTCCCGTTGATCCAATGAGACAAGAAAAGACCATAGTTGATCCATGCGTAACAAAACGGATTACTTGCACAAAGTTGGTACTACTTGCCTTGTTAAAAACAATGTTTATTTCGACATGTCCAAGTGAACCAATATAAAGATGAAAATGCCAATGCATATTCTAGCCTTGCTTTTCTTGTCAACTCCGTTTAGCCAATTTCCAAACATATTTGTGATATTGGTTGGAGGCGGAATACTGTAAACCATATATACAATAGGCCAAATAATCCTTGTGAAAGGGTATGAGAGAAACAAGCATCCAATGCTCCCCTCCGTTTAAAAAAAATTTGTTACACCCCTACCATTTTCGTTTAGCTAAGTTATCTTTTGTGATCTGAACTTTACTGTTAACGAACCACATAAAGATTTTAACTTTATGAGGATTTTTAATTTCCACGAGTATTTATGAAGGAATTTAGTATGGTTATTCATAAGGTCCACTTACATTGACTTGACAGTGAAAATACCCGTAGTTGTAAGCTTTCAAACAAAAGTGCCTCATATGCACTGTCATTAGTTGACAGTGTGGGACAAAAAATGAATTAAGGACGCTGCGGTGATATTGCAAAATTGGGAGAAATTTAGAAATATGGCAAAAGTGACCACAAATGTAAATAAAGAATCTTAGCCACACACAAAAAGGAAAACAACTTGGAGATTCGAAACAGAAACATACTGAACATGGAAAGAATAGAAGTAGTACAAAGTCTTTTTTTTTGGCTAAAAGGACTGAATAAAGGTCGAAACATCAGTTTCAAGGGAAAAATAAATTAAGGTACAATAATTACTCTTTAATGGGCTGATTTTGCTGCTGGGAGATGAGGGGTACAAATGTGTACTATCCGAAAATAATGTACCCCCTCCATCCTCAAATAAGTGGACATATAGAAATGTTAAGACAAATTATGGAGTAGAGTAGAAAATGTATTGGAAAGGAGCAAGCCAACATCTCTCTCATCTTTAATTTCCTACCTCAAATGAGGTAAGTGCATGTAGAAAATTAGGATACCATGTGTTGAATCTTATTTGGTTTGATTTTCCTGTGAAGAGAGAAGCATTTTTTTCTACTTTAAAGTGCATTGGGAAGATAGAAGTAATCTTTTTATGGAATTTTTTTGAATACAAACGTCCACTTGTTTGAGCACAAAGGGAGTAGAATAGAAACTCTCGTTTATTACCGTGATAAAGAAGCTCATGTTTGTTGCACAAACGCAACCATGCCTATGGGGGCCTCTCTCGGGACGCGCGAGGGCGCATGGAGTTCCTTGCATGTCGTGCGGAGGGCATCCACCCTATGTGGATCGAGTTTTTTTTAGTTCTCGTGGTTTACTGGCAATTCAAAATCTTAAAGCGGGAAAACTAGACACAAGATGGTTCATGAAAAATATATCTATAACATGTGAAATAGTTCTGATGAACTCAACCCAAGAAATGTAACTTTGAAAACGGATCGTAGCCTAGAGAAAGTCAAGTGACGCAGAGGCCGTCACAGCATGCCACTTGTCGTTACATACTTACATTTTTTTTTTTTGAAAAGAGCATACTTACATTATTGCATGGGTGGTCCACTCGAGACAAAAAAAAAAAAAACGGTACCATATAGCAGGATGAAAGCCGTGGAATAAACCCCCAAGGCCTGCCTTCATTATATAGGTCCAAGCGTGGTTGGCCGCAAACTTCAGGGCGTACAGGGCCTAGCGGACAAAGTTCAAGCCTACTTCAACCAGGCCCAGAAAAACGTCTGTTGGAAAATGTTTCCGAGTATGCACATGCATGCTAGAGCGAAAATACCTGGCCGCCCGAAAACGCACTGATCTTATCCACCAAAAATAATGTTCCACCCTACAATCGGCTCCCGTGAGCCAGCCAAACAGGAGACCGCCGAAAGACGAACTCGCTCACCACCTAGCAACAATGGCGTCGGCGCCGTTGCTTAAACCACACTCACACTGCTCTGCTCTCCCGTCCGTGAGAAGAAACGGCCTCCATGGCGTCTGCCCTGCGACCGTGTACGCGCAGAGGCCGGCCGGAAGGGGGCTGAAGGCGAGGGCGTTCCCGCTGGACGTGGTGCCGCTGATGGTGACGATGGTGGAGCATGTGGACAACCAGAGGGACTGGGTCGTCACCAAGTCCATCTGGCATCTCAGCGACACGGCCATCAAGAGCTTCTGTGAGAATCTTCTACAAAACCTTCATCCTGTCATATATATTGTTGCACGGCTGCGACTCAGATTTCTCTGAAACTGACGTTTTTTTCCGGGTAGATACCTTCTACGCCATGTTCACGGTCTGGGGTGTCTGCTTCTTCGCGTCCATGAAGGCAAGCACGCAGTGCTATAGTGGAGTCACCACTAGAATACTAGCCCCTAGTCATCACCAGATCGAGTTATAGAATTTAATCATCTCTTCATGTGTTCTTGACACGGTTTTCTGAATTTACAGGACCCTTTCTACGACAGCGAGTATTACAGGGAACAAGGGGGTGATGGCACCGTCCACTGGTACTACGACCGGGTATGAAGCCTCGAACTTCCACCCTTAATTTGCCATTCAGCTGATAGAGTATTCAAACAAGACGACATCAATCCAACTTATTGTGCTTGTCATGTTATTGGTTCTGAAGAAATATGTGCCTTTGTTGCAAAATGCTGAATGTGCAGCAAGAGGACCTTGAGGCAACCGCGAGGGAGGAGCTGTTGAGGGAGGAGCTGCTTGAGGAGATCGAGCAGAGGGTCGGAGGGCTGAGAGAACTCGAGGAAGCGGGGAAGGAGGAGGAGCTCGCCGACGCCAAGTGACACAGCGCCACACGCGTACATATGAATGTAGTAATTTAGCCTGCTTTCGTCCTCCCCCAAGTCTGCAAAGCTTGGACTATCCGCTGTAATATACACATAGCAAGTTCATGCGGTAGTGCAATTGTGCAATCTGCATTTGTACAAAGCAAGGGCTCCACTGACATTGGGGAGCCATGCCCATGCCGTGTGAATAAAATTCACAGATTGATTAGCATCGATATACGTGCAAGTGCAACACGCTACACGATCAGAGTGGCAGAGGACCGAACAAAACTGAGGTAGGGCGGATTCCGTATCTTAGAGAACAATTGTAGGATTTGCTACTTTAAGCTTTAAGGTTAGAATTTGTTTGAATCTGCATTAAATTTGAACATTATTAGAATTGAACCCACTGAACTACTAGCAAATTCGAGTCTGGGAACTACTTTCCTTTTTTGGATGACTCCTTTCAATGCTTAAATATATTTATTAGAATTGACCCCACTGAACTTCTAGCAAATCTGAGTCTAGGAACTACTTTCCTTTTTTGGATGACTCCTTTGAATGCTTAAATATATATTCAGCCCCACCCAGGAGCGTGCCCGGACATTGTTCGGCGCCCTCGAGAGACCCTCCAAAATTTGTTTGGGGGGTGGTGTGGGGGGGGTGCCAGACATATTTGGGCTCGGCCCGGACACTTGGGGGGTGCCGGTGGGGGCGATTTTTGTGTTAGGACTCCCATTGGGCTTTGGGGGGGTCCTTTGGCGGGTGCCGGTGGAGATGCTCTGATGGCTCCTTCCTTCCAATTTTCCTATGCTTGCCTAATTGCAAAAGAGAAGGCAGAAATCTATCAGACGAGGTTAAAGGACAACAAAGGATATGTGAGATCCTGGCTCAGGAGCAATCCGGAAGCTCATCTGGAAAGGAACTCCGCGGTTAAGCGTGCTTGGCCCGGAGCAATTTCAATTTCAGGATGAGTGACCGACCGAGAAGTCCTTCCCGGGTGCGCACGAGTGAGGACAAAGTGCGCAGAAAAGATCAGTGTTGATTTGTGGGGCCAGTCTAAAGATTCTAGAGAGCTGCCAAGGGTGGCAGGCCTGGTCCGGGGGTGGGCCGGGTGTTACAAGATAGTTGTTGAATTGTGGATTTAGGGTAAATATCACGGTAATAACTTATCAAGAGAAGTTGACTCCCAAATAGACTTTGTCACTAGACTCGGCTCACCTTTTTTTTAGTGAAACTACACACTGCTCACTTGGTTGGCTGGTTTGGCGGTTCATAAACAACTAATAGTAGATGATAATGAATTAGATGATTGTATGAGAGGTTTAGATTCTATTATGGGTAAACATAGATCTGGTATTAAAATCAGAGGTGGAGGTTATATTCTAGGAAGAGGTACAGGTAGAAAGTTAGGACGAAATTTCTTTCATTGATATATGGCCGGTATATTCTGGAATCTTTGAGGATTGGATTACAATGAAAAATCCTTAGAGATTCGACTAATCATCATAATTTGAGATTTTGATGAGAAGGATGAGTGTTAATTTGTTAAACGATTTTATTTGCAAGAAAAATGCTTTCTTTGAAGTATGTGACTCTGGGATTATTGGTTGACGACAACAAATCTCGCGATCGGGGTCAACATTCGCTCATATAGTTTTGCATAGTGTCACCAGAATCTAATCTTATATATATCATCACTGATGTGACATTTCGATCACACTGAATAAAACACTCTTACTTAAAAAAGTATTTTATGTCATGCGCCAAAACGTCATAATAGCAAAGGTTGTACCTTCAATGAGATCTCTGAATCGGGATAGCTTGATATCCCTGGTTACATGCAAATGTATAACTAAGTCAGTTCTATGATAATTGTGTTGGCAAGATAATCAAAAATAAGAAAGGAAAATCATTACACTGAGCTCCCCTGCTGGTTGATACAACTACCACTCCCCTGCTGAAATGAGACCGTCTGACCAGTGATGGGTTTTTTCGTCTTTACTTGCAACAAGCAAGTCCATAATTGTGGGCGGACTCTTTTTATGCAATTTCACCACAATATATTTATGTTTTTCTAATGAGTTCAAGTTAGCCTTAAGACCTAATTGTGGAGTTATATATCAAAGCACATGACCTACTTAATCAGATTGATAAATGTGCCAAAATGTTCTAAATAGAACATTCAGAATAACATAAACAACACCTTCACAATAACCTAAAACAGATAAAGTTTAACACATATTTCTAAACAGAAGATTCAAAATGACCTAAAAGAACGATGCCAATAACCTGATCTAGAAATTAACAATAAGCACCAACGCACATCACATGCACGTTCTGTTTCGGTGTTGCCGCCTCAAATAACGCCCTGACATTAGAGTTAACATCATTATCCACATGGCAATTAAGCGCGAGTAAGCTTTTTGGGGTTTGGCGCCGAGCTGCATGTACCACGGAAATCACATTAACCATAGAAGCGATTGCAGTGGTCGATGCGAACCCATCTACCACCAATTTTTTTGAACCATGATAGATCGATTGTGATAGGGTAAAGGTGCCCGATCTTTCGATGAGATGGATAACTCTCGATTTGGGTGGAGGTCGACGTTGACGATCCGACTACAAACGTGCGGGACGTTGCGCCTTAGCAATCGCTACACCAACTTCCGAGGCTATTGATCTCGCCGGGGCTAGATCAACCTGATCCGAAGATCAATTCCTGCAAGCAATCGAAGAACTAGCAAGAATTATAGATGCAATCAAGATATTGCGGATAAAAGATGAAAGCTTTATAGTTGGGATTCTGCAAGTGCGTAGTACAAGAGGTCTGAACCGACACTGTTGCCTATGGCGAAGAATAGCAATGGCTAAGTCTTAAACTAAACAAAATCCGAGTCTAAACGACGACCTAACGGGGTATATATGGAGGGACAGAGGGGGATTCGGCCAGCCTTGGAAAAGGAGGTCGAATTCCACCCTAAGTCGGTTTCCTTCCACTTATACGGACTCTAATTGTTCACGTACTTAATTTGGACGAAATTACATGGGCCTGGCCCATAACTAAAAGGTGACGCAGCACCATATGAATATATGGACGAAATTATGAAGTGGAAAACTCTATATTTCGTCCAAGTCTTCTCCTCTTATTATGGTGGCTTCAATGTTCTGAAATCTCCAGTTGTGGCGTCATCTTCAATCCTCCCACGCTTGCTGCCATCCTCTCCATGCGTGATCCGGCTCCATTGTTTGTCCCTCTCATCCATGCTAGGGCCATCATTCCTAAGTGTGACAAACACATCCGATTTAGGCAGCATCATATGTTCATGTATGTGAGGATTGATTCCAAGAAACGAAAGTACCTGATAATTAAGTTGCCGTGCACGAGCTCGTGTGAGAGGTCCTTGTATTGTGGTTGTAGGTGCAACGGTTGTATCAACATGTGGGATGTCCTCATCATCCTCCCCTTCTTGAAATGAAGTCGTCCTCGACGCAATGTCATCATCCTCTCCCAAGTATGGCTTCAAATCTGCAATGTTAAATGACGGACTTACCGTACCAAAATCTGCAGGAAGCTCAAGTTTGTATGCATTATCATTAATTCTTTCTAACACTTTAAAAGGACCAGCAGCTCGTGGCATTAATTTTGACTTGCGCAAATCAGGAAAACGCTCTTTGCGCAAATGTAACCAAACAAGATCTCCAACATCAAACACAACATGCTTTTTTCCCTTATCACCGGCAACTTTAAATTTAGCATTCATATGTTCTATATTGGCCTTAGTAGTAGCATGCAATTTCAATATCAATTCAGCACGTTGTGAAGCATCTAAATTATTTTGCACCGAAGATGGTAAAGGCAATAAATCAATTGGTGCACGAGGAACAAAACCATAAACAATCTCAAAAGGGCACATCTTTGTGGTAGAATGCAGCGAACGATTATAAGCAAACTCAATATGAGGTAAACACTCTTCCCACAATTTTAAGTTCTTTTTTAAAACAGCCCTCAACATAGTAGACAATGTTCTATTCACAACTTCAGTTTGTCCATCAGTTTGGGGATGACATGTAGTACTAAACAGTAATTTAGTCCCCAACTTAGCCCATAAACATCTCCAAAAATGACTAAGAAATTTAGTATCACGATCTGAAACAATAGTATTTGGCACACCATGCAAACGAACAATTTCACGAAAGAATAAATCAGCAACATGTGCAGCATCATCACTCTTGTGACAAGGAATAAAATGTGCCATCTTAGAAAATCGATCCACAACAACAAAAATACTATCCCTCCCCTTCTGTGTACGAGGCAATCCCAAAACAAAGTCCATCGAAATATCCTCCCAAGGAACACTAGGAACAGGAAGAGGCATATATAAACCATGTGGATTAAGGCGTGACTTAGCTTTTTGACATGTAGTGCAGCGAGCAACGAATCTCTCAACATCCCTACGCATCCGTGGCCAAAAGAAGTGTGTAGCAAGCACGTCCTCCGTCTTCTTTACTCCAAAGTGACCCATCAAACCTCCTCCATGCGCCTCCTGCAACAACAAAAGACGAACAGAGCTATCCGGAATACATAGTTTGTTAGCACGGAACACAAATCCATCATTGAGGACGAATTTGTTCCAAGTTTTGCCCTCTGTACAATGTTGCAACACATCTTTAAATTCAGCATCATGCACATATTGTTGCTTAATTGTTTCCAAGCCAAAAATTTGAAATCAAGCTGAGAGAGCATGGTATAACGGCGTGACAAAGCATCAGCAATAACATTATCTTTACCCTTTTTGTGTTTGATAACATAAGGAAAAGATTCAATAAATTCAACCCACTTTGCATGACGCTTATTCAATTTAGCTTGACTACGAATGTGCTTCAAAGATTCATGATCAGAATGTATAACAAATTCTTTGGGCCATAAATAATGTTGCCAAGTTTCTAATGTACGAACCAGCGCATATAATTCTTTATCATAAGTAGAATAATTCAGACTTGGCCCACTCAGTTTTTCACTAAAATATGCAACAGGTTTACCCTCTTGTAATAACACACCTCCCAAACCAATACCACTAGCATCACATTCAAGTTCAAAAGTCTTATTGAAATCAGGAAGTTGCAATAAAGGAGCATGAGTTAACCTGTCCTTTAGTAACATGAAAGCCTCGTGTTGTGCATCTCCCCAAACAAAGGGAACATCTTTCTTTGTAAGCTCATTCAGCGGCGCTGCAATGGATCCAAAATCTTTCACAAAGCGCCTATAAAACCCTGCGAGTCCAAGAAAACTCCGCACTTGTGTGACCGTTGTAGGTTGCGGCCAACTCGAAATTGCCTCAATCTTGGCTGGGTCAACTTCAATACCCTGTGCTGTAACAACAAAGCCAAGAAAAGCAACTCGATCCGTGCAAAAGGTGCACTTCTCAATATTTCCAAACAAGCGTGCATTGCGCAAAGCAGTAAAAACAGCACGCAAATGATCCAAATGTTCCTCTAAAGATGTGCTATATATGAGGATATCATCAAAGTAAACTACCACAAAACGTCCAATAAAACTACGCAAAACTTCGTTCATTAAACGCATGAATGTGCTGGGCGCATTAGTTAGACCAAAAGGCATTACTAACCACTCATATAAACCGAACTTAGTTTTAAACGCTGTTTTCCATTCATCCCCTAATTTCATACGAATTTGGTGATAACCACTACGCAAATCAACTTTAGAGAACATGGTAGAGCCACTCAATTCATCAAGCATATCATCTAAACGCGGTATAGGATGACGATAACGAATAGTAATATGATTGATAGCTCTACAATCAGTACACATGCGCGATGAACCATCTTTCTTAGGGACCAAAATAATAGGTACAGCACATGGGCTAAGGGATTCACGAATATGACCTTTGTCGAGTAGTACTTGGATTTGGCGCTGAATCTCCTTGGTCTCCTCCGGGTTGGTACGATAAGGCGCACGGTTGGGTAGTGATGCTCCAGGAATTAAGTCAATTTGATGCTCGATTCCGCGAATAGGTGGCAATCCAGGAGGTACATCTTGTGGAAAAACGTCCACGAACTCCTGCAAAATGTTAGCAACCGCAGGTGGCAAAGAAGGAGGCATGTCCTCAAAAGAAAACAGCACCTCTTTGCAAATAAGAGCATAGCATGTAGTAGTACTCGCATCAATTTCAGAAATATCAGATTTGCTAGCAAGCATGCAATTACTTTTCAAACGAATTTCATTAGCATGTTTCGGATCAGATTTGGAAGTACTTTTAGAGGCATCAATTCTTTAGCAACAATCTGATTTTCACTCAGTTTTTCTCCTCATTATGTGCTCTACTAGCTCTAGCAAGATCATCTTTTAAAATATTTTCAGGAGACATAGGAAGTAACACAATTGGCTTATCATTATGAACAAGAGAATATTGATTTGTGCTACCATGATGGACAGAATTCGTATCATATTGCCATGGTCTACCAAGTAAAAGCGCACATGCTTGCATAGGGACAACATCACATTCAACATAATCAGAATATGCAGCAATAGTAAAATGCACACGCACGGTACGTGTTACCTTAACTTTGCCGCTGTCGTTAAACCATTGAATGTAATATGGACGAGGATGAGGTCGTGTCGAGAGAGAAAGCTTCTCAACCATCTCCACACTCGCCAAATTGTTGCAGCTCCCTCCATCAATAATAATGCGAACACAACGATCTTTGACAACGCCCTTGGTATGAAACAGATTATTGCGCTGACTTGGTTCGGCTTTTGTCACTTGTGCACTCAAAGCGCGATGCGCAATTAAGGTCGGGTACCGCTCCGCATGTTCCGCAGCCATGTATTGCGGATCTTGCTCCGTGTTGGTTGCCGCAGATTGCTCATCATGTGCGATTAGAGCCAATGTTGTTTCATCATAATCACTGGCGGAATCGTATCCACCATCGTCAAGAGCAATCATCACACGAGCGGAGGGGCATTCACGTGCAAAGTGACCAAGCCCGCTGCATTTGCGACACTTAATGTTGCTGGTCTTGCCCGTAGAAGCCATGGATGACGAAGAGCTTGTGGCTGGTCCAGCGGATGTACTTGGCTTGGCTGCAAATGGTGGGAATGTAGACGATGTAGACCGTGTGGGGGTGGCCGTGGAAGGAGTCGGAGCAGCAGTCCGGGGCGACGTAGACGGCGTTCGTGGTGTCCATGAAGTAGAACGCCCTGCAGAAAAATTAGATCGTGTCGCCGCTCTCCGATCCTGCACTTCACATTCAGCTTTGCAAGCAAGATGAAACAAACGAGTGATAGTTGTATATTCCTTATATTCCAGAATCGTTTGAATCTCTTTATTTAACCCACCAAAAAATCTAGCAAGTAAAGCTTCCGTATCCTCTACGATACCACAACGAATCATGCCAGTTTGTAATTCCTGATAGTATTCTTCTACCGAATTTTTACCTTGTTCAAGTCTAGTTAATTTCTTTAGCAAATCACGTTGATAGTATGGAGGAACAAAGCGAGTACGCATAGCACGTTTCAGATCAGTCCAAGTAGTAGGTGGATTATCATGATGCAAACGACAATATTCAGACCACCATATGGAAGCAAAACTAGTGAACTCACAAGTAGCAGCCGTAACACGTCTCTCCTCAGGATAATCTAAGCATGAAAAACGTTGTTCTAATTCTAATTCCCAAGAAAGGTACGCATCAGGATTATAACGACCATCAAAAGGTGGAACATGCAACTTCAGTTTTGCAACATGGTCATCGTCACGTACCAGCGGCCGTGGAGGCGGCGCGCGTTGCGGGATGGACGCGTGGACGTCCAAGTGTCGGTTGGAGGCCCACCCTCGCCTCGTTCTCGCCTTCGTATTCGTCCTCCCCGTCATACGTCTCGTGGCGCGCATCGGTAGCCGCAGCAGCCGCGCGCCCGCAGCAGACGTCTGCGCATGGGGAGAGGAACTCGCTGGCGCGGCCGGCGTGCGCTGCTAGGAGGGGTGGAAGGCGGCGCAGCAACTCTTGAAACTTTTCGTCGAGCTTGGCGGTGAAAGACGTCGAGGCCCTCGATCTTCTCCATGGTTTCACCAAAACGTTTATCCACGTCTTGCATATGGTCGCTGACAATGCTCGTGAAGTGGGCGTGGAGCTCCGCGTTGGTCATCTTATCCAGGTCGGCAGCCGTCGGAGAACCTGACATGGTTAGTACTTCAAAAGCACAGAAATATGGTGTATGGGTGACAGGAAAGTGGTGGAATCAACGCGCTATCAAGCAAGCAAACCAATATTCTTACCCGTTCTTACCCTGCAGCAGGTGGTGCCTAGCAACCGAGGGGACCAAACGTCAAGAAGATTGAGAATAGCGATTACCAGGTGGTGTCAACGCACGGTGTAGGAATATGTGGAGCTGTAGGAGGCTGTAATATCTGTAGCAACAATTCAAAACAGCAGTGCAACAAGTTGAATAAATGCTCAACGACGGTACCGTGCTGGCCGTAGGCTAGACCCAACTAGAGGCGCGAGCCTAGAACACCAACGAGTCAAGGCGCGGCAACAACAAGCACAAAATGATAGCTCAACAGCAAGATATAAGTGAAGATCGCAGAAAATTTCCGACTATTTTACTAAAAGGCCAAAAACTCGACCTTTCCGAACTCTTTTGGCAATTCTGAGAGATTTTTTGGGGAAACTACCACGTTGTCGTTGGGGTTGGACAGATCTTTTTCCGCTGAAAATTTTGAGTGGTCGAACGTCGAAAACGGAGTTCGTATGCAAAAGTTATGGCCGGTCAAAGTTTGCTGTCCAAAACTGACCAATTCGGACTAAATTCGGACTGGACTAGTAGAAATCGTGGTCAACCCGACTTGGATGCGGATTGACTTTTTTTTTAAGAAACAGAACGGAGAAGAAACCCTAACCCAAGTCGGGGAAGAGAAATGGATGGGTGTGGCGGCGGTATAGATGGATGGTGGTGGTGGTTCGGGGTTTTGGGGCGATGCGGAATAGATGGTGGCGGTGGTACCGTAGATGGATGGTGGTGGTGGTTCGGGGTTTTGGGGCGATGCGGAATAGATGGTGGGCGGCTAGGGTTTGGTGGTGGCGGTGCGGCGGCGCGGCAAGACGAATATGAACAGAACTCGAAACTCTAAAGATCAAGACGCTACGACCAGCACTCGACACGACGATGCAGACACAAACTCAACAATGCAAAAACTGAAAAGAAAAGATGCAAAGGCTCGAATTGTTTCTGGGAAAAGATCTACCCTAATATTTTTGGCTTTTTCGAGGACTGTAGGACAGACAGATGCAATCTACACTAGGAAAACTGTAAGATCTCACCGAGAAACCTGAAATCTGATACCACTTGATAGGGTAAAGGTGCCCGATCTTTCGATGAGATGGATAACTCTCGATTTGGGTGGAGGTCGACGTTGACGATCCGACTACAAACGTGCGGGACGTTGCCCCTTAGCAATCGCTACACCAACTTTCGAGGCTATTGATCTCGCCGGGGCTAGATCAACCTGATCCGAAGATCAATTCCTGCAAGCAATCGAAGAACTAGCAAGAATTTTAGATGCAATCAAGATATTGCGGATAAAAGATGAAAGCTTTATAGTTGGGATTCTGCAAGTGCGTAGTACAAGAGGTCTGAACCGACACTGTTGTCTATGGCGAAGAATAGCAATGGCTAAGTCTTAAACTAAACAAAATCCAAGTCTAAACGACGACCTAACGGGGTATATATGGAGGGACAGAGGGGGATTCGGCCAGCCTTGGAAAAGGAGGTCGAATTTCACCCTAAGTCGGTTTCCTTCCACTTATACGGACTCTAATTGTTCACGCACTTAATTTGGACGAAATTACATGGGCCTGGCCCATAACTAAAAGGTGACGCAGCACCATATGAATATATGGACGAAATTATGAAGTGAAAAACTCTATATTTCGTCCAAGTCTTCTCCTCTTATTATGGTGGCTTCAATGTTCTTAAATCTCCAGTTGTGGCGTCATCTTCAATCCTCCCACGCTTGCTGCCATCCTCTCCATGCGTGGTCCGGCTCCATTGTTTGTCCCTCTCATCCATGCTAGGGCCATCATTCCTAAGTGTGACAAACACATCTGATTTAGGCAGCATCTTATGTTCATGTATGTGAGGATTGATTCCAAGAAACGAAAGTACCTGATAATTAAGTTGTCGTGCACGAGCTCGTGTGAGAGGTCCTTGTATTGTGGTTGTAGGTGCAACGGTTGTATCAACATGTGGGATGTCCTCATCAGATTGCCACGCCGTTGTTACCACGGTTAACATTTCGTTGTAAAAACCGTTTTGGCCACCAAAAAGAATCTTCAGCCACAAAAATTGGCAATGGTAAAGGTAAGCTTTTCTTATATAATGAAAACATTCTTTAGCAATTTTGGCTTCAGTATTTTGTACAATTTTTTGGGGGAAACCTTTTTTTATGAAATTTAAAGATTGGGGAACTTGCTACTAGTTAGAATAAAGAGTAACAAACAAAATAACATACTACAAGTCTAACATAGTTTAGCAGCTCCGCCTACTGTTGCACCAAATCGATGCATGACTATCACACCCCTATGTAATTATGCATCATCGTATTATCGCCGTAAAACCATCATGGATCTTGAAGTGAGTTTCTCGGTTTCTAATTGAAAGATGGTTATGAATAAACTGAAATAACTTTGCCTCCTTTTATTTCTCAACCTCCTCTGGGTAGAAGCACCTCTCACCTCTCCCTCATCCTCGCCCATTTCTAGCAACAATAGAACTACTACCAATCAGCAACTGCTTCCTCTGATTCTTTTGAACAGTGACAACAACCTAGCAAGATGTCCACCTCCCCTCGTCTCGTCTCCCTCGTCCGCCCACACACCACCCAAGTGAGCCGCCAGCGGCCTCCGCCTCCCCGGTCTCCATTTTTCAGGTCAGAAGCGGCGTACGGTAGCAGCACAAGGAAGAAAAAGATGATGGAAGACCTGGAAGTTTTCCTTCCGGCGGCGGCAGTGCAGTACAAAAGAAGAGGAAACCCCTGGCAATTCCTCCTTCCTAGCGGCGCAGGATGGAATGGCGCAACCATCCTCGCAATCTGCCTACTGTTTCCAAGGTTCGCAAATTTGTCTGGCATGTGGAAGTCATTTAGTGATTATCTATTTTTATCTTGTCCGTTGGTGACTGGGTTGGAGGGCCTTTTTTCGCCTAACATCGTCTAATTTGATTTGGTGACCCAGCTGATAAATGCTACACTGGACTTGCTCTAATACAATACTCATCCCAGGACTTCTGCATATATAAATTTAAGTAAATAGAATATGGTAGACAACCGTAAGTTCAACAAAAAATAGGAAACTCTTTTACATATCGAGAAGAACTAGAAAGCCCTTGTTGATAGTATACATGAGACAATCTTATAGCCTAGCACATATGATAATTATTGTGGCGTAAAATTTCACTTTTCTAGAACTAGCTTTGCGCTGATGAGCATGGCATAGTGACGAGTTGTAAGCATCTTCAAGAACTAGTTGTTTTGTACAACATTTATTATTCTAAGATAACTTTATTTTCTTAAGAAGCTTCTAACATCGAATTCAGTCGTCGATAATTTTCACAATCACGGTTGTTCTGTTTTCATAAAGTATACAACTATCATCAAGTACTGTCACCCTAGGACGATGAAAAGCATTACAATACCTGGAATGAATTCTAGCGAATAATGTAGTTGATTTGAGGCTGATGTGATTACATCCTAGTTCACTTTTGGGGATCCGAGTATTGATCATATATAAATTCAAGCATATAGAATACGGTATAATACGGTAGAGAGCTTTTCATATCGAAACTACACTACTAATCCCGATACTTTTTCAAAATACAGTAGAGAACCTTAAATTACACAATGAGAGTAGAACTAGATTGCCCTTATTGATAATATACAAGAGCATAGCTCACTCCCTAACACATATGAGCCTTGACATGAAGATGTCTCATAAATATCAGTAGTGTGACACTCTTGGCCCCTTAAAGTACATACAAAGGCTAATCTATCCGGACATAGAGCGTATAACAGATTTAATGTCATTGGCAATATTCTTGGCATCCGCGGCGATACCAGCCAATCCTCTCCTTGCCATCCCAGCACATTAGAGCCTATTTTCACCTTTCCAATGATTTGGATACTCTTTGGTTGGCAGTCCATTGTCATTTAACATACTCTCACCATTCTGCACTCAAAAATAACATATAACCTGCTTAGAAGATCTAACAAGTGTTGCTTAAAAAAGAATTTGACTTAGGCAAAAAATCAATTGATGGTACCTTGAGCCACATATTTGCTGTGCTCTTGTATCCAGTTGCAAACACGATTGCGTCAAATGAGATTTCGTCCCCGCTTTGAAATTTAACTACATTGCTCATGATCTTACTAATGCTTCCTTGAACCTATAAGTGGTAACAAAATGTTAGTAAAATGGCATAGTAAATTAATATATGACATATATTAAGGTTTATATCATGTTCGAGAATATACATACCTGGAAGATGCCTTTTTTAATTAACCCAACAGTGCCAACATCAATCACAGCAGATCGGCCTGTTTTTGACTTGAGTATCATTGGGCCCATTTTTGGTATTGTGATGCCATGCCTTGATAGGTCTCCAAATATGAATTTTGCTCCCATAACAAGGAGGTTATCGACTAGATTCAGTGGAAGATGGTTGGCTAGTGTCATCCCCAACCGGATTAGCTCCTTTGTCATTACATGAATCTGAAGCAAAAATTTGGGTCACACATCTTTGCAACATGCAAGATAATAGAATAGCATTCTAATGGTAATAATACTAAGATCTCTATAACTGATAAAATTATATAGCGAACATACCGGGCTTCGTATAACAATCGAAGTATTCGCACCATGGGTTGCAAGGTCGTAAGCGATTTCCATCCCAGAGTTGCCAGATCCAATGACCAACACGCTTTTACCAGAGAAGCTCTTGCCTGAATTGTATCTTGATGAGTGGATGGCCTCACCCGGAAAATTGTTAAGTCCAGGGATCACCGGAATATTCTCTGCACTATTCTCACCACTTGCCACAACAAGGAACTCTGCAGTGAAATTTATTGTTCTGCACTCTCCATGTCGCGAGCAACGATGGACCAACACTTCTTATCATTGTCATATTTGGATGACTCCACGCTAGTGAGATACTTGGGTTGAATATTGAAACACCCAATATAGTCATCCAAATACTTGACAAACAGGGCTTTTGGTATGTATGTTGGTGCATCTGCTGGGTATGACATGTGCGGTAATTCACAGAACTCCTTTGCAAGATGCAGCTTCAAGCGATCGTATGCACGGTTGCGCCAAAGTGACGCGCTGCAGTCCTCGCGCTCGACGATGACATAGGGAATGGAGAATTGGGTAAGGCACGCTGCCGTCGCGAGGCCTGCTGGACCAGCACCAACAATCAGCACGGTGACATTCTCCATTGCAAAGAAAAGATTTGGCAAAGTCGTGCGATTGGGGTGCGGTGGTAGGCTAGGAGATTTAGAATAAGACAAGGTGTATGTTCTATGGGTGCTGGCTGGTGAATTTTTGGATGAGATAGTCGCATATGAGGCATATATATGTTGGTGGATTTCCTGTATCAGTTATGTTTTGTGTCTGATTTCAGATTGAAGGGCGTAGAAAAAGGAAATGATCAATTGGCGGATATATCCTACTATATCCGGTTCCTCTCTAAATTGGAATGTTATAGATGCCATGTTGGTGTGAAAGTATATCCTGATACAGAATAGGTAGGAAATGCAATTTGGATCGTTTATATTCTTTTGGAAACTTACCGGTCGCGTATAGTTGATCAGTGTTTCTTTCCTTTCCTGTTTTCATTAATGAAAATTCTTATAGGAAAAAGATATGTATATAGTATATATTGTCCAAACGTTTCTTACCTTTTGTAGTTGGTAGGATAAGGACGAGTCAACGTTTCTCAACATTTTGGCTAAAAAAAAAGAAGTTCCTCAACATGCATATACGTTTTCTCTGGGAGTTACGGGACTATATATATAAAGGCTTGAACCATTAGCAACAGGTTGATTAAAACTATGTTTGCATAGAAGCCTTCATCCGAAACGGAGCCCGGAAATCTCAGTTTGCAATATATTGGAAACTGAGAATTCAAAATGACCGTGGCCCAACGAGTTCCCTTCGGGGCGGCCCATTTCTAACCGGTCTCGTCGGCCACGCACAATTACGCACAAAAAAAAGATAAATGAAGTATGGCAATGAAGCAAGTGCATGGCTAAGATATCTTAAACTACGAAGCAGTCATACCTAGGTCATGTAGCGACGCATCATACTTGTCGCCGTACAGAAGTCCTCGCGTACAAAGCGTGTACAGTACTCCGCATGCCTTTCACAAAACAAAAAAAAGTACTCCGCATGCACACCTCACGTACAATAACAAGACCAGCACTGTTGTCTACCAGCACAGTCAGCTAGACAGGTACCGACACAGGAGGTCAGGTCAGCAGACTGCACTGATCATGCAGGTGCACGGCATGGGCTGTACAGTGTACACTGACCGTACGTAGCGTACACGGATGTTGGAGGAAAAGGTGTACGTATACTGGCCTCGCTGCTGTACACTGAAGGTGGCGACTAGAGTAGAGCACTGCTGGTTACGGCAAAGCTGCGGCTGCCTGACGAGCGAACGGCGACCCAGACGGACCTCAACTGATTGATGCGGCGATGATAGTATGTCAGCAAATAGTATGGGAACCCGAGAAGAGGTTCTCTCGAGTGTTGTGAATTTCATATCTCCAACCGTGACCGTTGGTCGGTGATTCCGAACCTTGTTTTTCTCACGACGAGTGATTTGGGGATTCATGACTATGATACAAGTTAAGCTTTTGTTTGATGCCACGTGCACGCGCATACTAAGGTTTAACGTTTGTGCACCCGGCAAAACCTATAGAGTGAATCCTACTTCTTATGCTCTAGTTATATATTTGTGACACTAATTACTCTATTTGGTGAAAAATGGTCTAGATTACTCATTTCAGAAACTATGGATCCTCTTTTTTCTTATGAGTTTTTGTTGGGTAAGATGAGAAATTGAATAGATTGTGAAAAGAAGGTGGGCATTATCGTCGATGGTGCTCTCCGATTGTTTAGATATTTGATACACCACATAGATGATATAAGATGTGGAGAACGATAAAATAGGGTAAAGTCGTGTTCAAAATTTTATATATGATATATTTCTGATTTTGTTTCACTAAATGGAGTTATAATTGGCACAAGTGAGGGATAAAACGGGGAATTAACTCAAATATATATACATATATTTATAACTATCTGTTGCACTTAAATATATGCACCACACTACTACATTACTACGTACTCCTTCAGTTCACTAATGTAAGACATTGGACCTACCATTTCAATTTTGACTACATATATACAAAATCAGTTTAGATATATTTAAATCAAGAAAACCCTAAAATACATATACATTAGTGAACAGAGGAGTACATAATTCTGATCGCGAGTTGTTAGGAGATCACACGTACGTATGAAGTCCTCAAAAACTTGATTCTTCGGTGTCTAGCTTGGTTGTCTTGGTAACGCGAAAGGCCTGGGGAAAACAAGGAAGAACAGTGCATCTACATGACAAACCTGCAAAGAACGAAATGTGATATTCATCATATTCTAAATGACAGTGGCACGGTGCGTTGCCTGCTCAAGTCCACATCTACACTTAGGAAACAATCGACAAAAAATCGGCCAAAATTCAGGAAATCAACGATTTTTTGTACAGGGTGAGAAAAGATAATTTCGAACAAAATTCCACTCAAATTTAAAAAAAAAAACAGGCATAAGGTTTAAATAGAATATAAATCTGTCTATTTACACTACCTAAGGCGTATCACATTGGTGGTGTGTGTCTACACTTGCCTGTTAGTTTTTTTTTAGTTTTTTCTACGAAATTCATGATTTTTTCACGAAATTTGAGAATCTCGAACATTTTCGGTAAATAATCCCAAAACGAAATGTCAAACTACACATAGCTCGGCCCCAGAATATGCGTGCTGACTTGTGTCAAAAGCCTAACCAATTAGTTCTCTAAACTGAATTCTACGTACCTGCTGCATTATACCTGACGTTTTGGAGGAAGATCAAAAACTGCCCGGCTGGCCACCAGACCGATCTCTGCTTATCAATCCGGAACCCACAGGCCAAACTACACCGTACCATCTGAGGTCTAGCATGAGAAAACGAGGCTATCATGTAGCCAACGAAAACAACTTGCCGACTTGGCGTGGATCAGAGGCAGGCCGGCAAGTCATCCTTGGCTACACGAACAGATCAAACACCTCATTCCCACATGCAGGACCTCCGATGATTTCTTCAGTACCCGGCCACAGAGGACACTGTCATCTGGATACATACAGAGGCGGGAGGCCGAGGAGGAAGACAAGCGCCCGCTGGGCAACGCGAGGCTTCCTCGCGAAATGGGGATCAATGTTGGATCTGCATGTGTTTTACTTGGGTCCGTGCGTGTGAGGTTCAGCGCCTATAAATAAGCTCGGCATGAGGTTCTGTAAAGCGCGAGAGCTTTGGGGCAGAGAAGAGAAGAGATGCGTTGTTGGATCGGGCGACACGGAGAGCCCCTGGCCTGTATGGACTTGAAACTGCAGCATCGACAGGTCCTGCTGCTAGCGTTTCTTGCCAGACATGCACCGTTGCCTACAACGCCTAGGGCGATTGCTTTTCAGGTACGCCCCCGCGCGCATGTGAACCGCCGTGCTGTGATCGTGCGCCAGGATTCCATGGGGATGATTGGAGTTTTTTTTGTTGTTGTAATTTACACGAAGAAACAGAGTGATGTACATATTTAATTCAGTTCTTAGAGGTTTGAGTTTGCGAAAGCTTTGGCAGAAGTGTGGTTCGAAGAATTTGTATCATCTTCTGAATCCCAGCATGAGGTATGTAAGTTACACAACCGCGCGGTCGAGACTTCCTCGGCAGCATGATTGTACTGTACTTCACTACTCCTTAGCAGTAACAACATGCCGCTGTAGTAGTACCGTACTCTGGTAAAATGGGAGAGCTGTACAAACTTTGTACCAGTGCCGGTAACAAACTCGAGCGCATCCAAAGAACTTTTACCTCGAGGGTCTCCTGTACGCGACCAACTTTTGCAGTTGACAGCGGCGAAACGACGTCTCTCGAGCAGCTGAGAAACATACTAGCGGAGGGAAGAAGAAAGGCATCACATGCAGAGGCTTGAAGATGGCCGTGGTACTGAGCTCTTGGCCTGTTGCGATCCCGACACGTATCACATCCTGCCCGGCGAAAGACAGCCTACGGCCGAACCATGTAGTATCTACTTCTGCATCTCCTGTTGCTTCTGTCCCCGCTCTCCACCAGCGCGCCTTTCTCTGTGAGTTTTGATGAAACAGTACAAGAAAGATGATAGTGCAGCAGCAGTCTGTCTGCAAAGACCAACAACTTCCCGCACATGCCGAAAATAATTTTGGTTTGAAGAGCAGAGCATGCAAATTGAGTTGGGTGTGTTTGCGGTTAACGCACTCAAATTGAGTTGGTTGTGTTTGCCCCAATCCATTAATTACGAAAAATGAGAATTGCCAAGCTAATTTACGGAAAACTGGGCGTGTGTTTATGGCTGTATTCTAATGAACTCGACACCTGCACTTGAACACCTATTAGTGCACACCCTGAACGTTTGCCCTCTCTGAACTTTGACAAGATTGACTTTCGCGCATTAACGTGCACCAAAACAGAACATGATGAGATGTGGTCTTTTGTTGGGAGGATAGAGCAAGATCGGTGTGGTTTGACATGAAAATTAACGGGAGAAATCTAGTAGCAACCGGGCGCCTCTTTTGAGAGTTTCTGGGTATTGCAGATGCACATTGCTATGGATTTCAGAGAACACAATTCAGAGTTAGACCTGCCCTTGCTGATCAGCTAGTCTCATTTGAATGAACATTTCAAGGTAGAACTGTGCATGCATCGCTAAAGCCCACAGAATATTTTCGACAGAGAGGCTATCAAAAGATTAATGGGCTAGGTGTAAGTAAATATGGGCTTTTGGGCTTTAGATGTGCCGGTAATGCAGTGGTGTGACGGTTAAAGAACGTGGAGCTGTTTTACGCCTTCAATTTCGGTTTACGTACTCCTCCGTTCTGTTCCCCAAATATCTCCGGCATGCGGTGCCTCGTCGCGCTCCCGGCGGTCGCCGGCCCCGGTCACTGCTCCCACACTAACCCCAGACCCCGCCGCAGAGGCACCCTTGTAGCGGTCCTCGGACGCTGCCGCTGTGGCCGGCGCCACATCCTCGGTGCATCCTCTGCCGCCGGCCTCCTCCATCTCGCCAAACTCCCGTGCCTCGCCGCCCCACCCATCGACCCCGACGTAAAGCTCCTTCACGGCCAAGCTTAGCGGAGTTTCTATCTTGCATCTGCGATGCAAATTGTACGGCTTCCTGAGCATCTTATATTTTGCTTGGTGTGATTTTGTTGCAGGTGATGCTTGAGCGTATACACCCGGCGAGGCCGGGCTGGTACGAGAAGCTTTACGCGACGGCCATGGACAAGGGCATGGCGTCATATGAAGCCGAGGTATACAGTTTTACTCTAATGTCAACTCAACTGCATCATACCCAAGTTTGTGACGTGTTAATCAGTTCCAACTTCGAAGATAAATCCAATCATGGGTTTGCGTCGGTGTCAGCAATTGGAAGTTGCCATTCATTTTGCCAGGCGTGGTAGCATTGTTTCGGTTTCATATCTGAATGAACTGCACAATATGATGTGGTGAACTCGTAAATACAATCATATCTTTAGACTTCAGTACGTGAATTCATGAAGAGTTATGTTGTTGTTGTTTTCTGGGAAAGCAGATCACAGTCGCACCTTCCAATTTCATTAACTGAAACTGATAAAACAGAGTCTTGTCCCCCGTCCATAAACACCATCCTTGATCCTTCTCCATAACCGTGGCCTCTCCCAACCATCATAAGAACTACAAAACATAAGACAAAACATCCAACTGTGTAGTCTGTTGCAAGTTTTGGCTCATCCTGTCGGCAAAACAGCCAACAAATAACTGGAAATCAGATAATACAGCTTCAACTTAAACAACTGTTGTTGCCATGCGTGCGAGCGCCGTTTCAGTTCTTATATGAACTGCACAATATAGTATCAGGAACTCGTGAATGGAATCATATCTTGAGTATGATAGTGTGAACTCATGAGGCGATAAGGCGATAAATATCAGAAGCAAGCACATGGAGTGTTGTTGCTTGTCAAAAAAATATTTATGATCACTACTTCGTCGACAATTTTAGCTTTTCTGTTAAATTACACTACTATTTTATTCAGAAACAGAGGTTTGATATTTACACCGTTCTGTTATCTCACTAAACATTTCACCTGGTGAAGTTTGCAGATTGCGGAGTATAAACTGAATCTCTTTTCCCAATTTTCGGCCGCTGGGAAGAACATTCTGGAGCTTGGTGTTGGAACGGGTCCCAACTTAAAGTACTATGCAACTGCTGATGGGGTAAACGTAATTGGGGTGGATCCTAACATGTACATGGAGGAGTATTCTAGAGCAGCAGCAATCTCCACAGGACTTCCATCATCAAATTTCACTTTTAGAAGAGGGGTATGGAAGTATGGTGCCTTGTCGTCGTTCGACTAGGTGTATATGCCTATATTTTCTGTCAGCGTGAGAACTGTTTTTATGCTTGCTTCTACTTAGGTCGGCGAAGCTTTGCCAGCGGAGGACAGTTCAATGGATGCAGTTATTGGCACACTGGTGATGTGTTCTGTGCAGGACACAAATATGGCATTAAGAGGTACTCCAATCGCTAGCATATGAAACTTTGGATACTTTCTTTAAGGCAAAATATATGGGCTAAGGAATGCCAACCAGGACAAATTCTCTGTACCATCAGATCATCATCCAACTGACAAAAACATTACTGTGCAGTAATTCTGTAGTCAAAATATACTATGTAAGGTTAAATCGGTAACTGAGTTATCCTTAATTGATGCACTAAGATCTGTTAAAAAATAAATGAAGAATATATTGTTATTTTTCTGCCACAACAGGGTGTGTCCCCGGCCTCTACATTCTTACATGCACTGATGTGAGTGCCTCTGTTGTTTAGATTATAGGGATGGTTCACCGGCCGGCGAGAGCGTCGCCTGCTGGTTGGTGCCGTGACTGGCGAGTTGAAATGGTAACGGGATTAGCAATTGGAAAATTGTGGGTTTATTTCTGCTTAACCAAAAAGACACGGATACATGCCCTCTTATAGGAGGGCCAACACGATGCATGCAAACTTACTAGAAACTTAAGACTTTTAGTAGTATGTTTTGACTTTGACACAAACTCACATTGCCCTATTCGTTTAATCTGGCTAGACTGCTGCAGTAATTGAACTGGACTCCAATTATGGCAACTGCTACTTGTTGTGCTACTAGCGCCCCCAACATCCACACAGAGACGCAATTATTAAAAAGTAATAGGAAAACCTTGCAAAATCTACAAGAAATACCAAAAACGAGGTTACCTAGCATAAGCAACTGAAAGTAAAAAAGGCAACTGCCGAAGAGACCACACTTATCGGCACAAAACCTACGGAGTAGTACAGAATTTCCATTTGTGCTTACTGAAGGTAGCCTTGGCCACCGCCTTCAGGGAATGGTAAATACAGAAACAACAGAATGTAATGCTCATTGTAGGGCAGTAATGTTGTGGCCAACTAGTAGCAAAAACCAATTCAATTGTAATTGACTAGAACGTTATGTCATCATTCTTGTCTAGTTAAGTCCATGCCCTTCCCTTAGGAGTACCATTTGCATTACTGAATTATGATGTGTGGTGTATTTGCAATGCATGTGTTGTTGTCCATATAAATGATACTACAGATTACACTCAGCTTTGATTTTACGCATCACACTTGTCTTTTCTCCCGAAGATGTGAAACTACTGCCACTAGAAACACCTGAGTAGAGGTTATTAGCTCCATACATAAGTCTGCTTTCTTATTTGTAACTCTTTCTTAAGAGTTTAAGTGCTACTAATTGTAGTTGTATTTGAGTTTCATCTGAATCCTTTCTTTCCTTCCACCTTACATTAAGAAGACATATCGGCAATGCTTCAAGATAGTGTCTCATTCTTCTTTTTCGTTTCCCCTTAATTCGATTTCGCACTTTATTCGTGGTACAATAAAACCACTACATTTTCTATTTAAGCAACTCTGGGCATTAACTTCTGCAGAAATAAAGAGAGTCCTTAAGCCAGGTGGTCTCTACCTATTCATCGAGCATGTTGCCGCACCAGGTACCTCCAGGCTCCAGCTATTACCATAACGTTTTTTTTAGGCAAAAACCAGAGAACAAAAAGTTCTACAGTATATTTTCGTATTAATAAAGGAATATTTACATCAGACACACCAAAAAGAAACAAAACCTATCCAATTCCTGATTTTTCTAACATCATTATAAAAGGAAGACTAAAGAATTAACGCTTTTATTACCATAAGTCCATAACGTTGTACACTTTCTGGTTGCCTGGTTAAATGTATACACCTGTGCATTTCTTGATCCCCTGCTCATGTTGTTCGCTGGTAGATGGTTCCTTCCTCCAATTCGTGCAAGGTGCCCTTGATCCTCTCCAACAATTTGTCGCCGACGGGTGCCACCTCACGAGGAAAACGGCTGAAAACATCGAGGATGCTGGGTTCTCAAGCTTGAGCCTGAAGGCCGTGCGCCTGTCATCCGCGTATATCATTAGCCCCCATGTCTATGGAGTAGCCTGTAAATGACGTGTTCTGCAGACTTGGGATTTGCACCCTTTTTTAGTAGAGTGACTTCTGTGACTTATTTTGGATAACTTGCGATGGTTGTATTGTATCTTGCACGAGTTGCACTGGCGCATTTCTGCTCTTCAAGGTTGGTTTGTCTTGCTGACACGTTGAAATGGGCTAATTGGGCCATCTGAATAGGTTAGAAAACCTTTGCTGTTCGCGGGTAAAGGACACATTCTGTTAGTTGGGCTATGTCTATACCGTTTCGGCCTGTGGGTCTCTTGGCTGGGGTTTGTTCGATCTACGGTGACGACCGACAAGAACGAGGAACGAAAATTCTTTCGACTCTCTCAAGGTATTTCCTTCAAAATCTATACCTCTCGTTTCTCTACCAAAATCGGATAGTTCTCTTTCGAGATTCCCGGCAAAACATTATTTGCTGCTCAAGACATCCACCGTCTGTCATTTCATGCTGGTAGGGTAGGGAAGGACATACTGACCGACCTACGGGAAAATCTTGGTACAAGCATCTTCGTTGCTGATGTGCAAGAAAAATACAGTGTTCTACCAGCCAAAATACTTCATGAGTTGTGTTTTTCCAATGCTTCCCATCCCTATTGTGCAACCATATCTAGATATCATTGGGAATATACGGCAATAAAATAATAATCTACAACTCTGTTTGCTTCACTTCGCGGGATGTGTCTACGATACATATATAGAAGGAAAAAATGTATGATGCCTCACATAAGTAGGTGTGGCCTTACTCAATGTATCAACCGTTTTAATTGTCCAAGTACAATTGTGTAAAAGGAAGTAGTTTCAGTGCCACCTACTGGATTGACACACAATGAAGTCTTACAATCTCATAACAAGTTATAAAGCATGGAAGAAGTCGGAAAGACATTGTGCTCCCGAACTCCAGTGCTACCTTTGTTTTAAAAAAAATCAAAAATATATTTAAAAGTTTTAAAATAAATTGAAAATAATTTTGGATGTGGTCCATGATATAGCCTACAAACCTGCAAAATCACAACACGAAATTCTTTATATTATGGGCTACACAAAAATGATAAAATCTTTAAAAAATGGAGATTTGAAACACTATACTCAGATCTGTATATTTGTCTTTTTTGTGTAGCTCAAAATACAAAGTATTTCTAATTGAAAATTTGCACTTTTTAGAATACGTCATTGAGAATATCCATGATTTTTTCCGTGTTTTCTTGAAATTTAAAATATGACTATTGAATATTTTTTTTAAACATAGGGAGCGCTGGAACTTGGGAGCAAGAAATATCCACTCGAAGAACTCGGAAAAGTGACTTCGACTTTTGCTTGAACCTCTTATTTAAAAATAAATAAATAATCTATAGTTTAAATTTCTCATAAAATCTGGAAAGAAATATGGATGTAGTCAATGATGCATCATACAAGCATGCAAAATCACAATACGTTGTATAATCTGGAGTAGCTCGACATACAAAACATTTAAAACTAGGATTATGCATATTACATGCGTGAGTTTTTGTAGATTTTTAAAACATGTAAATATGATTTTAATTATTTTAAAAAATAAAATGATCACTGAAACTCAGGAGCTAGAAAATCTCCACTCAGAATAAGTTCATCTATAGAATTCAATATTCATCTAGACAAAAAATAGTCATCATTGGTAATTTTTCTTTTTGGATCATGTGCATATTACAATGGATGCATGAAAAGTATTCGAGAACAATGTGATTCTCAATTAAAGCACAAATATGCGTTATGTAAATAACTGGATGCAGCAAGGCAGGCAGCATTGTGTATGACACGTTAAGGTCACATGCTCACAGTCGCAGCATTCACTCTACTACCCACCAGGCAGTGCCAAGATGTGGAGTAGCCGCGTAGGTGACCACTGATGACCTGACCGGTGACGGGGCAAAGCCTCCTCCCGCGGCGTCCTCGGCCGGACACTTGCACGTTCCTCTGCGCAGGTAGGCGACGCGTGCCGAATCCTTCGCCATTGGAAGCACTCCATGTGCGTCAAGGATACGCAGCGACGCGACGGCTTTGCTCTGTCCACACTGCACCTTGTCATTCAATGCCTTCGACATTTCGCGGGGCTCCACGCTCCCCATGGCTCACGGGGAGGGACCCTTCTTCTTGCACCGGTTGCTGGTTCCTTGATTTTAAAATCTCCATGCCTACATTTCACATGGGGCGCGGTCGGGTCTGGCTCCTGAAATACTCCAACCGACGCACTTCCGCCGGCGATGGAGAAGAAACGAAAGCTTAAGATCGTGTGGGATTTTTATTTATCTGCTGCGATTTCGTCGACGGAGAGCCTCTCTCTCCGCGCTCGGGATTCGCTGACGTTGGGGAGCCTCTCTCTCCGCGCTCGGGATTCGCTCGGGATTCGCTGACGTTGGGGAGCCTCTCTCTCCGCGCTCGGGATTCGCTGACGTTGGAGAGCCTCTCTCTCCGGGCCGCCGTGTTCCACCGGTTTCCGGTTGGGGCCGCAACGGCGACGCCTTTGGATGAACAAACAGTGTTCTGGGCAGGAGTGGCCACGCGCGCTGCCGGGCCGGCCAGGGCGACCATGTGCTTCCTTGATTGCTGCTGGTAGCGCCAGACAAGGTAACCGAAATGCAGGACCGCCAACCGCTCGCCACGCCACACCTCTGCGGTTTAGGGGCAGGCGCCGTTTGGGGCAGTTGGAGTTTACTCATGTTGTGCAGTAGTAGTACTAGTCGGTCAAAACGGCGATGACTGAAAGCTGCTGTCCAAGTTACATTAAAAAAAAGTACTCGCCGGCGGGCGTACGGAGTAGTATTCGACGATCCAAATTTTCGTATCCTACTTCAGTGAGTGCACGTTTTTTTTGTTTTGAGAGATGCATGGAGGGTGAGGCAAACTGAAAATGCTTGCAATTTGCGTCATCGCAATCTGAGTATTCAAGTATGTATGTGCCGTGCGCCTGCGTACAGAGCAAAATAATGGAGGCACACCAACCGGTCTGCAACTCACCAATTCCGGGCACACGCAGGCAGCCCACGATCCTTTGGATCAGTGCTGCCTAATTTTGGATTCTCGTACTAAAAGAACATGGCCTGTTTGTTGGAGACCTCAGCCTTACTTCTAGGTAGACCTGGTCAAACTTTGGGCTCAAGGGGCGGGCTTGGCAAAGCCCGAAAACGAAAAGGCCATGCAGGGGCCTGTGGGCCGAAATGTTTCCCTATTATACATGAATAAAATAAAAAAATCATTTTGGGATATAAAGTAATAAAGATACTATGCTAAAAACAGTAATTCCCCTAAAAATGCTTAAAAAGTAATAAAGATACACCTAAAAAATAGTAAAAATACACTAACTTCTGGCATATTTAGGCTTTATGTGGAAACTTAAGCCCAAGCCAAGCCCAACTGTCGTGATTCGAGTCGAGCGCACCAAGCTGAACTGCCATGCCTACTTATACTCCTATGCCTCCTCGGCTACGAGGGCACTTGAAAGAGAATTTTATCCCTAAACGGTTTTGGAGATGATGACAAAGCAATTTGCGGTCTAATTGTGTGCTTAAGTTTTATAGGTATATTTGTCAATGGCACTTGATGGATGGACGAGCCCGAAAAAGGATAAGCGCGAAGTTGGTGTTTCTAAATTTCGCTTTCATGTGTGTATAGGAATATCGTACTATCACGAGGGGGGTCTTTGCTCCAACTTCTTAAGTGTGTGACCCCGTAGGCTTCTAGTAAACCGAACACGGTTCCGAGTCACGCTAAGAACTGATAGGCCGGTATTGGCTTCTAGCAAAGCGTGCAGCCTCGTGGATACTGATAAGCAACCTTTCCCAATGTGTTTTTCTTATCCAATTCCCTTTGCCTCACGATATTATGGATAAGCCACAAGCGAGTCCTCATGCTTATGCGTCTGAACTCTCTTCTCGTTCCGTGATATGTGACTTAACTCGACTAACACTTTAGTCGGATCGATCCGGCTAACACTTAACCGGATCACGCATGGCCATGCTTCCAAGTCATATCACACGAGAGGGTCCTGAGAATATCTCTCCATTATGGAGGGGCGAATTCCGTCTTAGTGAACCACCTCACGCAAATTGGTTCACAGGCAGCCCAAGCACCGCCTTTATGGCTGCTAGTTACGGACAATGTTTGGCGGACTCAAAGCCGATTGATCCGCGACTCGGATTGTGAACACTTTAGGTCTAAGGATTCCATTGTATGAGTTGGTTCGTATGACGGTATACTCACGCCAACTCATCCTTTGGGTCAGTCCAGCCAGCTTAACTCTTTAGCTCAGCTAGCGTAAGGCCGATTAGCATCTCTATGCACATGACATGTAGAATTTATTCATCATCCGGCTTAGCGCATCAGTCTGCCAGTGTGTGTCCAGCACAACCTCAAATGACTAAGGTCAATACTATAAATGAACTAATGAGAGCAAAGGGTTCCACAATCCAATCACATATTCGATTATAGATGCTATCAGTTCATTACATGGACGTCTTATGAATACAAGGCGGAAATAGTGTCGCCTCTAGGGCACTATTCCTAACATTCCCCACCACACACCGGGAATAGTTCGGGCGTTAATTATAGGGTCCCCTCTCGACTCCTACTACATTTACCCAATCATTCACATGCCTCACATAACTAGTGTTGGTCCCCCATCTATGCTTAATACTAACCAAATTGCTTAGTGGGAGTTTCAAATGGAATCTCATATTTGTAGCTCTTCAATTCATTTATGGAGAATTGTGCAACATGCCTTTCATCCTCATGATCTCAACAATTTGACTCCAAGAGAAGACATCAACCATCAACTCACTGCAACCGCCTTTCACATTATCCAAAATTCTTGGACCTTGGAGCATCTTGCTCACATCCGTCCATTCAAGACGACCAATGAAGCTTGGGATCATCTTGAGGTTTTGTTCGTGGGCAAAGCAAGCATTCAACAATCCAAGCATGATATTGCCCTAAATGAAGCAAATGAGTTTGTGATGCATGAAAATGAGTCTCCCGAAAACCTCTATCAAAGACTCACGACCCTCGCCGTCTCACTGAGAGATTTTGGAAATGAGCAAGTTCGAGATAATTGGATCAAGCAAGAGCAGGGTAAGTGTCGGGGAAATGGCTAAGCGGTTAACTCGCGGCCTGTATGAGAAGGGCGCGACTCAGCATAAGCCGCGTGGCTGCGTTCTAAATGGGCCTATGTCGAGATGGGCCACCCCGGCATCGTGAAGATAATAAAGGAATAGTCTAGAAGCACGGAAAATACTTAACTTGGAGCATACTAAGATGAGTAGTTTCCGAGTAGGACTCCGGCTCGCACTTTCCTAAGGGAATAGACTTTCCTTGTAACCTAGCAAGCCTCCGTGCATATAAGGAGGACTCGCAGGACGTAGAAAAGGGGACAAGCCCTAAACCCTAGATCATACGGCGACTCGCTACCTCGATCGCCAACCCTTGTAACACCATATTCATATCAATTCCAATCTAGGATAGGCAGGAAATAGGTCTTTACCTCACATTGAGGGGCCGAACCTGGGTAAACATTGTCTTCCTCGTGCCCTGTGATCTTAAGCTCGGAGACGCTCGATTCGCATAAACCCCACATCCACGAAGTCATTACAATGACATCTGTCGAGATAACCCCACGACAGTTGGCGCCCACCGTGGGGCCTGCGGTCAAAAGCGTCACGCTCCAAGCAAGATCCATGTCAGGAATCGAAGACCTGGTTGTTGGCCAGGTAAAGGAGATCAATGGAGTACCCTTCGTCGACGACTCGGAGTGGGGTCCTGAGGCGGACAACCTGGAGTTTGGATACATCGTCCCCTTCGGGCCCACCAAGCTTTTCGTCGGATCCATAAGCCGCGACTCTTTCAGTACACCGCGGAAAACTCAATCAGAACAAGAAATGCTACCTATCAGGATCTCCGTACTAACGGAAGCCACGGAAGTCGTAAGAGGAAAACAGGTGACTGACGTACGGAACATCATCTGGTCATCACCATCAAGCAAAGAAGTAAGCTCCCAAGCAGGGGAAATCGAGGCCATCAGGGCGGAGCTTGCCGATGAATCGCGGAGGCTGGGCATGGAGCGCAAGCAACTCCAAGAGGAGCGCCAGCAACTTCGTCGAGAACAACAGCGGACTAAGCCAGACGTTTGGGGCCAGATAGTTTTTGAAAACAAAGTCGCGAAGGCACCATCGTCCCAGGAAAAGAAGTTCGTAACTCCAAGCGAACACCAGGATAATCCGGAGGGCAATGTGCATGCGGCGATCAAAATACTATCAAAGATGATGCCCATAGGCGACACGCCCGCCGATGAAGAAGCACGACGCGCCATCGGGTTACTTAGCACAGCGATTCTGCAACAAGCAAATTTATACGGAATCACGCCCATAGAACCACCAACCGAAGCGACTTGGAGTCATGAAGAGCGGCCAGTAGAAAGGATAGTCAACCAATTGGCGGAACTTCAGATCGCAACGGACGAGCCACCTCTGAGCGCGACTCAACCATGCAAGACTCCCTCCGAGCCGCATACAATTATCACCAAGCAGCGAATACACAGTCATTACAAAAAGGACCTGCTTGTTTTGGAGACAAGATACGGCTGGCGCGGTATCCACCAAATTTTGAAGAACCTCAAGGGATAGATAGTTTCCGCATAGGACAAGATCCTGGGTTATGGATAAAAGAGTATGAGACGCGTATGGCTCAAATCGATATAACAGAGGAAGTATGCGCCAAATATTTATACATGGTGCTCGAAAAGATGGCCGGATTTGGATGAGAAACATACCGGCAAGATCTGTGGACACCTGGGTGGAATTAAAGAAGCAGTTCATCAAAGATTTTCGGGGCTATCAGCCGTTCACTACAAGAGACCTGGAGCAATGCGTCCAAGGACCAAGCGAGACAAGTCGCGACTAGGTAAGCAGAGTCGCAGACATCATGACCTCCTCCCAAGAAATATCGTTGGACTTTGCAGTACAGACGATGAGGCAAAACTGCAGGTTCGAACCGTTGGTGCATAAGTTAGGACGCGCCAACACAAGATCAACAGCTTTGAAAAACTCCTAGCAATAGCAAACAAATATGCGGACACAGAAGAAGCAAACAGCAAAGCATCGAGTCGCGCAGAAGGAAAAGCCTTACGGCAGGAAAACGGACGGCCTCAAGAAAGGAGGAACTCGAAAATTACAACTCGTCGCCCGAATCGTGTTAGGCAAGCTTTTGATGAACCATGCGACTTACACCGCAGGAGGGACGGAAGACCGGCAGGGCACACGAAGGCTGAATGCCACTACTACAGGCGTTGGAGAGAAGGAAGCCTGCACACGGAAGAAGCACTTCGCGAACAGACGCGAGTCAATACCGAATCACACTGCTACGAACCGCAAAACGATTTCAGGAAGCGCCTGGGGCAGTTTCATACCATCACAGTACATTCAAAAAGTATAAGTTGTCCACGGAACAAAGGAGGGGAAAGAACCATACCCGTGTCACAACAGTGACTTCACTGGGCAAAAAAACCAGTTGTATGGAGCCACGATGACCACCCACCAGAGGTAAAGGAACCTGGGCAACTCGCTCTTGTCGTTTCACCACAAGTCGCAGGGTACAATTTGACCAAAGTGCTGATGGACGGAGGAAGCAGAATAAATATCCTATATTATTACGATACCTACAGAAGGATGAACATGCCAGATTGGCAACTCCAACCAACGAGAGAAACTATACATGGAATAGTGCCTGGGCGGTTAACCCGCCCGGTAGGAAGAATAACCCTTCCAGTCGTCTTCGAGACAGAAAGAAATTTTCACACAGAATTCATCAGTTTTGAAGTGGCCGACGTAAAAAGCTCATGCCATGCCCTGTTCGGAAGAGATGCATACGCTAAATTTATGGCAAGGCCCTGCTATGTGTACCTGATGAAGCAATAGTATGGGTAGAATATCGTGTTCTCCACAGGGATTGAACTACTAGAACTGACAGGAGGGTTTTACAGCTAGAACAGCAAATTGGGTTTGTTTCAGAGCTTAATTCACAAGGAAATCAAGGAAACCAAGCAAAGACAGGGATGTAAAGACAAGCCAAAGCAAGATCAAACATCAACAACATCCAAACATCTCACAATCATCAACATCAACATGTGTCGGATCGTAAACACTACCAGGAACTTCCCTGAATTTCAACAACACATGTAGCAATTCATACAGCACAAAAAGCAGTTTAGGTAGGGAAGAAAATAAGTTCGGGAGAGATTTGTTACAGCTCAATGAACTCCTCAACAAGATCCAGAAAAGGGAAGAAGAAGGTGTTCTTCACGTCAGCCTTGGTGTTCCTCCTTTGCTCTCCATCCTCTCCTCTTCTTCTTTCTTGCTTTTTCGGGTGTGTAAAGTGGGGTGGTTGGGAGGAGCTGGCTTGGCTGCTTTTCTAGCTGATGCACCACCCCTCACGTGCTCTGTGCCCCTCTTTTTTGCTTTTTGCTTCTTTTCCCTTCTACTCTTCTATCAGTTGCACAAGTTGATCCCTTTAGCTTTTCTGCTTTTTGCTTCTTGGTCCCAGAATGTGGAGTTTGAATAGAATTTGGAGATTTCAGAGCCTTTTCGCCCTTATCTGCAAGTAAGGACACTAAACCAGTAAAGGTATCCAAGAATGATGCAATGTTCTGAATTTACTACTTTATGACAAAGAACAAAGGCCAAAAATGATGAAAAAGGTGTAAAACAGTGGGCAAAATGGGTATATATATGATGTACATCATACCCCCACACTTGAATTTTTGCTTGTCCTCAAGTAAAATAACACATCTTCTCAAGAAAAGTGTCAGAAAGTGAGCTCAACAATTCTCATAGCAAGATAATCAGCTAAATTACTTAAGTGCAAATGCTTGCAATCACAACTTGCACAGATAAGAAAATTCAGAATGATTCATGGCATTTTAATAATTCAAGCCTGAAGCTACTAAGAACAAATGCAATCAAGGTTATACTGAACAAAAACATCCATAGTTGAGCTTGATTTGATCACTGTCAGAAAACTATTTATGCTTTACACTGAAACTTTGATTGGAATTTATACATAACTTTTAGCTTCTCAGAGCAGGACCAAGCAACACCGATCCCAGGACCATGATGCCCAGCATGATGAGAAGTCATTTAAATTTTTTGCACTGAGTAGTTCCCAAAATTTTGAAGTTTCTGAATTTACAGCTTCCAACATAGTCAGGTAACACCGATCCCGAGACCATGATGCCCAATATGTAAAAGGAAGCTGTTTATACTGAATTTTTCTGATTAGTTTGACAGGATGAAAATCATAGTTGTATCCAACATAGTTAAGTATCACCGATCCCGAGACCATGATTCCCAATATGCTTCAACAGCTACTAGCTCAATAGCTGATAAAAAGTTCAGACAGAATCTTAATATGCAAGGTTCTAAGTAAATCCAGATTGAATTAAGATAATGGCAGGAATAATACTGAATGTTTTCATATATGCAAGTGTTGAGAGCAGTCATCAACTCAAATTAACTTCTGTGAATTCTTGCTATTCGAACTGTCAGAAATCACAATTTTCAACTTAAGCCCAAGAAAATGAGTTTTTTAGCACGAAAAAACTGTAAACACAACTCAGACCAGCAGAAGATTGCTCAAAATTCATAGGATAGAAAGTATTGGGTATCAAGTAGCTCACCATATCAAAATTGGTTCCAGCTCAGGAAAGCATGTACTGAACTTTTGACGAAACAACACCTTCACTCCTCCAAAACTGTAGCTCATCCTGCAAATAACTTATATCTGGCCAAACATGTGATAAAAATAAAAAGGAAAGAAAAAGGAAATAATTATGAAAGATAAAAAGGATATCTCGGGCTGCCTCCCAAGGAGCGCTTGTTTTAGGTCATTAGCTTGACCATGCTTGAATATGCTTTCAACCAAGCTCAGCAGCTTGGCCATCTTCATTTTGCTTTCCTTCAGTGTCAGTCAACAACTCTTCTTCTTCTGCCACTGGTATTGAGTCACCAGCCAAATATCTTTTCAATCTCTGACCATTAACCAAGAATGTTCCTTCTGAAGCACTCTGAACTTCCACATCTCCATTGCTCAAAACCTTTCTGACAGTGCAAGGTCTATACCATCTGGATTTAAATTTTCCAGGAAATAGGTGAAATCTTGAATCATAGACCAGAACCAAATCTCCAGGGAAGAATTCCCTTCTAAAGATATGCTTGTCATGAATTCTCATCTTCTTTTCCTTGTAGAGTTTTGCACTTTCATAAGCTTCCTGTCTGATTTCATCCGATTCACATAACTGGAGTTTTCTCTGTTTTCTAGCTGCATTCATTTCAAGGTTCAGAGTTTTTATAGCCCAATGGGCTCTGTGTTCCAATTCTACAGGCAAGTGACAAGCTTTTTCATACACCAAACAAAATGGAGACATGCCAATTGGTGTTTTATATGCTGTTCTGTATGCCCACAGAGTATCTGGTAGCTTCACTGACCAGTCGGTTCTGGATTTCGACACAACATTATCCAGAATTTGCCTGATTTCTCTGTTTGACAATTCCACTTGACCATTAGCCCGAGGGTGATATGGAGTGGTAACTCTGTGATTATGCACTCCATATTTCTTGAACAAGTTCTCAAGCTGAGAATTATTGAAATGAGCTCCCCCATCACGGATCACAACTCTTGGTATTCCAAACCTAGGAAAAATCACTTGCTTGAAGAACTTGCAAACCGCACTGGCATCTGCATGAACAGTTGGAATTGCTTCAATCCACTTTGATACATAATCCACTGCCACAAAGATGTGTTTGTATCCATGAGATGAAGGTAAAGGTCCTACAAAGTCCACTCCCCAAACATCAAATAACTCCACTGCCAAAATACTTTGCTGTGGCATCTCCTGCCTCTGTGTCATTTTTCCTATTCTCTGACAAGGATCACACTTGTTCACATATGCATTTGTGTCTCTGAACATTGTGGGCCAGAAGAAACCTGCTTGAAGCACTTTAGCTTGTGTTTTTATGGTGCTAGCATGTCCTCCATAAGGAGATGAGTGACAGTGGTAAATCACATTGTTTATTTCTTCTTCTGGGAGACACCTTCTCATTATTCCATCAGCACACTGCTTGTACAGAAAAGGTTCATCCCAATAGTAATGTTTTGCTTCACTTCTGAATCTTTTCTTCTGCTGCTTTGAGTAATTCTAAGGAATTATGACACTGGCCAGATAGTTGACTAAATCAGCATACCAAGGAGTAGCAGATTTTACTTGTGTTATTTCCATCAACTGTTCTCCTGGCAGGAAATCATTTATTTCAGTTCCCTTTTGCTTGTCTACAGTGATTCTTGACAAATGATCTGCTACAGAGTTTTCTGAACCCTTCTTGTATTTTATTTCGATGTCAAACTCTTGCAACAGCAGTATCCACCGAATCAATCTAGGCTTTGCATCCTTTTTACTGAGAAGGTACCTTATAGCTGCGTGATCAGTGTACACTGTGCATTTGTGTCCAACCAAGTATGGCCTGAACTTGTCAAAAGCAAAAACTACAGCCAAGAGTTCCTTTTCAGTTGTTGTGTAATTAATCTGAGCTTCATCTAAGGTCTTGCTTGCATAGCACATCACATTCACTGCCTTGCCCTTTTTCTGTCCCAAGACTGCTCCAACTGCATAGTCACTAGCATCACACATTAGTTCAAAGGGAATATTCCAGTCAGGGGCTTGTACTATTGGTGCAGAGATCAATGCCTTCTTGATAGCATTGAAAGAGTTCTGACAATCTTCATTGAATACAAATTCAGTGTCATGATGTAGGAGATTTGTCAATGGCTTTGCAATAAGAGAAAAATCCTGAATAAACCTCCTGTAGAAACCTGCATGTCCACGGAAACTTTTCACTCCCCTGACATTTATTGGATATGGTAGGTTGGCAATCACTTCAACTTTTGCCTGATAAACCTCAATTCCTCTAGCTGAAACTAGATGTCCCAGAACAATTCCCTCCTTAACACGGAAATGGCACTTTTCCCAGTTCAAAACCACATTGTTTTCCAAGCATCTCTGTAAAACTTGCTCCAGATTTTTCAAACAAGCACCAAAACTTTCTCCATATATAGTGAAATCATCCATGAACACTTCCATTATCTTTTCAGTCATGTCAGAAAAAATTGCAGTCATACATCTCTGAAAAGTTGCAGGTGCATTACACAAGTCAAAAGGAAGTCGCCTGTAAGCAAATGTTCCATATGGGCAAGTGAAAGTTGTCTTTTCTTGATCATCTGGATGGATTGGTATCTGCAAGAACCCTGAGTATCCATCTAGGCAACAGAAGTATTCCTTTCCTGCAAGTCTCTCTAGCAACTGATCAATGAAAGGCATGGGAAAATGATCTTTTCTTGTAGCTTTGTTTAGCTTTCTGAAGTTAGTGCAAATTCTCCATCCTGTAGCAATTCTTGTAGGAATCAACTGTTGCTTTTCATTTTCGACAACAGTTATTCCTCCTTTCTTAGGGACCACATGAATTGGGCTCACCCAGTCACTGTCTGAGATGGGATAAATAATGCTGGCTGATAGGAGCTTGAGAATTTCTTTCTTCACCACTTCTTGAAGAGTAGGATTCAGTCTTCTCTGTGCTTCTCTTGATGGTTTGCTGCCCTCTTCTAAATACATTCTGTGAGTACAAACTGAAGAACTAATTCCAATCATGTCTGCAATTGAGTATCCAATTACTTTTCTGTACTTTCCAAGCATTTCAAGCAATTCATGCATCTGTTCTTCATTTAACTCTGCACTGACAATTACTGGGCATTTCTTTTCTGCATCTAAGAACTCATATCTCAAATGAGCTGGTAAAGGCTTTAACTCTACTGATGCTGCTTCACCGTTGCTTTCTGCATTAACTTCCTTTCCTTTTTCATCTGTTATCTGACAGATTTCATATATTGGTGCAATGCTTTCTTCTTCAAGCTGCTGCTCAATTATCTTCTTACTGCTGTCTTCACTGAATTCCTGATATTCCTCTGAAACACATTTCATAAGTGTGTCAATTCTACTGCACAATTGCTTTTCTTGAGGAATATGTGTTGAATGCTTCATATCAAACACCACTTTTTCATTGCCAAACCTCAGAGTAAGTGAAGCCCCTTGAACATCAATTAGAGCTCCTGCAGTGGCTAAGAAAGGTCTGCCAAGAATTACTGCTTCAACATTATCTTTCATTTCAAGCACCACAAAATCCACTGGGTAAGCAAACTTCCCAACAATCCCTGGTATATCTGCAAGAACCCCTTCAGGACTTCTAAAAGTTTTGTCTGCTAACTGCAATGTCATAGATGTTGCAGTCAAATCACCTAAAGGCATTTGATCACAAATTGCTTTAGGTAAAACACTGACACTGGATCCCAGATCACATAAAGCAGTGAACACTTTGTCTCCAATCAAGCAAGGTATGGAAAATCTTCCTGGATCATCTAGCTTTTCAGGTAACTTGTTCTGAATAACTGCACTGCACTCTTTGGTCATTGTCACAACTTCAGTGTCTTCCATGCTTCTCTTTTTCGAAATCAGGTCTTTGAAAAATCTAGCATACATTGGTACATGCAGAACAACATCCAGTACTGGGATTGTCACTTGAACTTCCTTCATGATTTCAAGAAACTTATTGAACTGCTTATCCTCTTTATTCTTCTCCAGTCTTTCTGGAAAAGGAACCTTTACTTTCTGAACAGGATCTTCATTGCTCACTGATGGATTAGCAATTGGTTCAGGCTGTTTACTTTTCTCTGACAGTACTTGTCTGAATGGTGGAACAACATATGTCATTGGTTTTGGCAGAATGCCACTACCTGCAGGCTTCTCTACTGCTGTGTTAACTTCCTTTCCTGACCTTGTCACTACTCCCTGTAGCTCTTCATTTTGTTTCACTGAAATGGCTCCACACTGTTTTGGGTTTACTTCGGTTTTTGAAGGCAGTTTTCCATCTTGTTTCAGGTTTGCTTGGTAAGCAACCAAAGCTTCCATAGATGAGGATAATTGCTTCACTGAATCCTTCATGCTCCCCATTTCATTGTTCATCTTGTTCATCAATTCCATCTGCATTTTCATTATCTCTTCCATTCCCTGAGAAGAACTTGGTTGACTGTTCTGAGGTTTGTTGTTATTGTACTAATAAGGCTGGTTCTGCTGTCTGAATCTGTAATATCCCAGCATTTAGGTGTTAACGAAGGGTAGAAATAGGAATTTGTGCATCTGCATGCATGCATTTGAAAATCCTGAATAAATTTTTCGCAAATTAAAAACCCTAAGTGATCAGAGTTCATTCATCTTAATGAATAAGGTTTAGTTCATCTTAGGTGAATGCAAATATATTTCGACATGACCTCTAGGAAATTTATTGGTTGTGGGAAATTTTGAATCCAATTTGAAAATTCAAATAATTTGAATTTGTAAAGTAATTCAAATTAAAACAATGTGGTAACAAAAACTATAATTAAGTAAATGAATTCAAAGTTCTGTGAATAATTTAAATCGTTACAACACATATTACAAGTTATACAATTCTTAAACGACAAATAAATAACTTTATTGAATAATCACAATATTATATTGTCTTTACAATTATATTACAAACAATTTGAATTACATAAATAAGGAAAAATACAAATATTCCTAAACTATAAATTCTTGTATCTTTTTCTTCGTTTGATCTCCAACTTTATAATTGATTTCCTGCAAAACAAAAAGAATAACAAAAACAGAAAATAATACAAAGAGGGGTTAGGGTTAATAATACTCTCAGTTTAGCAATGAAGTGCATTGCTAATTACGTCATTGAGTGTAATTAGGAGATTAGGTATAGCATCTGTTCTTAAACCACAATCTTTAGCCTCAAAGCAACATCATAGGCTAGGCAGCATTATAAATTCTACTTGGCAGTGAAAAATAAACAACCAAGGGGAGGATAAGATCAACCAGCCGAAAGCATCAGAGGAGGCACACAAGCTAGCAGCTTACACAAGCATGCAAAGGTACTCTGCTGTCAACAGCCCAGCAACTTCACCACAGGGAGATAAGGGCAAAGAAGGGACGTAGCAGCTAGCCAAAGTGAACTAACTCACTTCCACTAAATCCCCAGCTCGAGTTTATCTTCCACAACTCGCAGCACCTCACAAAACCATCATATCCACTACTGTTTCATCACCCAAATCTTGCTGAGAGCAAGTGCAAGATGGGATAGAAGCACAAGTCCAAGCAGGAGCAAGAAGGGGAGGCCAGGAGCTAGGTGATAGCAACCTGCAGCTAGAGGAGCAGGTCAGCAAGGTGAACAAGGAGGAGGTCCACAACATGTGCTGATCAAGAAATCCACAAGCCACAAGCAACAATCACCACTAGCTCACATCAGCAGGTTAAAATCTTTAAACCTTAGCAAGGGTGTGCTAAATAAATAGGAGGTGAGCTAGGATCGTTTCCTCAGTCTAGCATAGAAGTGCTATGCTAAATCATCCCAGGAAATTAAATAAAACAGCAAGTATCTGTTCTTATTAACAACGAGCCTCAGCCTATGCATCATGGGCTAGGGAAATAAATCCACCAAATTGAGCAAAGGCATACAAGCTTTTATTGCTTGAAATCATATTCCTGTGAAGCACACATCCAGTGTATGTGTTGAGCACAAAACCCACAAAGGGGAGAGGCACCACAAGCACACAAATGCACTAGAAGCATCACTGCTTATTGTAATTCAATTTGCCTAAGCTAAATACATAGAATTGCTTCCGTGTAACTCAAATGAGGCATCACAGCAAGCAAAGCAACATCATTTAGCTCAAGAAACTAGATTACACTAGCACAGGACACTAATAGAGCACAAAATGAGAAGAACTAGATAATCAGAGGCATACTTCTGAACCAAAGGTACAGAATAACACCAATTGGACCACAGCATCAACACAAGCACTGAACAATGGTAGGCAACACGCCCACAACACCTACAGGGGCAGAAAATCCTAGCATCTTAAATTGTTGCACATCACAGAGCAAGGCCTTGGGCCTGGAGAGGGAAGAGAAGAGTAGAGGAAGAAGAAAGGAGAGGAGAGGGTAGTTATACCGGTGGCGACGGGGCACTGCCCGTGTGGCCAGAGAAGAAGGATTAGCGAGGGAGCACGCCACACCACCATCACCACGGCGGCACAGGTCGTGGCGGAACACTCGAGGCAGCACAAGCACGGCGGAGCCGCGCATACGCCCATAACCCTAGCCTAGGGTTGGGTCACGCACGGCTGCGACAGGCGGGGAAGGGCGAATCGAAGCAGAGGGGGAGGTGGAGCGTTGACCGACGCGTTGTTTGCGCCACAGCACGGCGGCGGAGGTGGCCGGACCTCGCCGGATTAAAGGGGCGACGGCGGCAGCGACCATAGAGCTCGGGAGCAGGATGGGCGTGAGAGAGAGAGAGAGAGCGAGGGGAGAGACGAGGACCGAGCCAGGCCAGGCTCTGGTTTTGGATGGGTTCAACCAGTTTGGACCAGGGGCATTGTGGTCATTTCATAAATCAAAAATTAATAAGAAAATAATCCTAGAAATATTTTAAATTGAATAAACTTTGGAAATTCATAACTATTTCGTATTAAATCAGAAAATACAAATAATATATCAAAATGAATAGAAAAATAAATCTATCTGTTTGTATAAATCAAACACTTGTTTGACTAAAATTGAATCACTCTAAAATTGAAACAACAATTTACTTATTAATTTAAATATGGAGTTAATTTGAAATGCTATTTTGGATGCATTCCAATTTCATTTAAAAATGCTTCACATGTTTAAATTTCAAATTTGAAAATGTTATAAGTATTTCATGTCTTACATTGTGTGCATTAAATGGTTAATTAAAATAATATTTTCCATAAGGAAAATAATTATTGAAGGATGTTTACATAACCTAAAATTGAACTCTCTACTTAATAAAATATTCTCATTATTATTATTATCATTAATACTTGGATTAATTTTGTGTTATAGATTTATTCATTTAAGATAATATTCTAAAAGTTAGAAATGAAACATAAAATGGTGTTACTTTATTTCTTTTATTTTAAGTGTGATACTTCAATAAAAGATAAGCTTATAAGTGGTTGCTCTTAATATTTGATAATACTTAATCAGATAAATAAAAGTGTTACACACTTAAAGACATAAAGGCATCACATTCTAAGTAATCACTAGGCCCAACTCATAATCAAGTTAAGCATTAATAACATCACCTAAAGGTGATGAAATAATCTTAAGTCAAGTTAATACGAAATTATCGAATTTGTGCGTAAGACGAAGCTTACCTAAGCTTTGGGGTATGATTGGGGGTATTTTGCGATGCATCTCATATTTATGCATAATAGCATCTTGCCGGAGTTTTCTGTAGTCCTTATCGGGATTACATTGCTATTTTCAGAATTTGGGGTTTTGCCACAAACCCTAGAACCCCGAAGGGTTTGAACTGCTATTCCTATCCAAGGCAAGTTCACTCTTGCTCATGTCCTACTTGATTATGTTTATCAAAGTAAATGCAAAATACTATGGTTTATCATTGCATGAAAAAGTAAAACCTATTTTCGAATGATGTGAATTGCTATATATATATTGTTGGCTGGCAGATGGAACCATGGTATGATGTGGTTGGTGGAGGTTCCATTTGCATGGGAAAGTATTATCTAGGACTTAATAACCAATGCCGTCAGTGTTCTTGCGCCGTAAATGAAGCGTTAACCATAAGACTTGGAATGGGACGGGAAAGTCATCTGTGACCTTTTCCCTTTCGCATGTCAACGGACAGCCAGTTCCGTAGGCTGTAGATCTTGCGGGACTACATGCACATGGGTGGGATCCCTTAATTCCCACGGTTTCTGGTGTCTATGATGGATTGTAGGGGTTGTCTGGAACGGTCTATCTTTATGGTATAGGGGAGGACTTGGTCCGGATCGGTCTACCATAAGATAAAGGGGAGGACAGACCTACAAAAGGGTGGGCTTGCGGGGTTGTTGGAGAAGCACGGCGAATGACTTGGATCATCGACTGGGCCCCATACCAAAGAGAGTGTGGACGGGAAAGATCGCCCGGTTGTGCAACAAGGCGTTGATCTCTTATGGGTAAAGTAACGCACCTCTGCAGAGTGTAAAAAAGTGTGACATGTTACTCCCTGTTCCGGGAAGGAGCTGCGAACGCTGCAGGAAAGGTGGCTCCATGAAGCCCTAGCACTTGTGAATGGATGACGGGCATAGTTTTCTGAAGATAAAATGAATCTTTTCCTAAAAATGTTTTACAAAGATATGCATGTTCATCCATGACCTTTTGGTATGGATGGTAGTTAGTGCATAAAACACCTTATTCCTGTTATATAAACTTACTGAGTAACGCTCGTGTTGCTCACCCTTTCCTCCGTTGACCCCCTGCTTAGATTATTGGAGATAGCAGAGGAAGGACAGGAATCCATAACGATGTTGGTGAAATCTTCAACAAGGAGTCAAATCAACCTGGTGGAGTCTGAAGGAGTCAACCTCTAATTTGCCAAAGGAGGAGTGGCGACAACAGTGCAATGGTGGACACGACGCCAGTAATGCCTACGGAGAAGACAAGGATTATAGGAAGGAGGAGCACTACTCCAGACAAAGATATTCCAGATGGATAGATTAGGGCTGTGACAACATCAGTAGTGGATTAGGAGTTAGAAGTAGAGATGATATCCAGCTTAGCATTATGTTTGGGATCTTCTTGTATTTTATTTGCACGAAACTTGCTTCTATGTAAAGGAGGTTCTCGAGATTTTGTATTGAATAGTGTTGTAATCATATAGTGTTACCTTGGACCGACTATGTTTCTGTTGTACTACTCTGAAGGATGTAATATTTACGGAATGGTCCTTCTGTGAGTATTATGTCAACGACTTGTACACTACAACATGCAGTGGTGTGCTGGGTCACTACAGAATCCTTGGTTGTTACCTTGAAACTGAGATTGATTGTTTCTGTAGGACAAGTTTGGGTGATTTTTCCAAGCTGGGTTGTAGCTTGAAGAAAATGCTCCCTGACCTTGAGCATAATTCACCTCTGCTGAACTTTGGCCACCATTGCAAATTGCACATTCTTCTGTTTGATGTCCTGACTGACCACATATCTGACAAGTGGGAGACAACTGGATAGCAGACACTTGGGAATTTCCTCCTTGAGCTAACATCTGAGCCATTTGCTTGTTCAACATCTCTACTTGCGCAGCAATTGCATCAGTAGCAGTTAGTTGATACTTTCCAGGTTGTTGAGGCTACACCACTCTTTCATTTGACCACTGAAAATTATGTGATGCCATACTGCCAATTAACTCAAATGCTTCCTCTAGTGTTTTGTTCATGATCCCTCCACCTGCAGCTGCATCAACTGAGGCTTTTGTCTGATGTGACAGTCCCTCGTAAAAGGTTTGCAGAATTAACCACTTCTCAAGACCATGATGAGGACACATTCTCAGCAAGGTTTGATATCTCTGCCAAGCATCATATAGACTTTATCCTTCATACTGAGCAAACCTAGTGATCTTGTCTCCGTACTCTGCAGCTTCTGTTGGTGGGAAATATCTTTCCAAGAAAGCTTGCAGGAGATGATCCCAGGTGTCCTTCATGTGAGCAGGCAAAGCATGAAACCAAGCATTTGCTGTGTCTCTGACAGAAAATGGAAACAGAGACAATCGAATTGCTTCAGGTGTAACACTGTGGCGCCCCGACCCGACTGCTATACAGTGATACTGTGTCTCCGGTTATCCGATACCAGCAGGCACACTATCAAAGCATAATAGAGAGATCAAGACTTGTGGAACAACTGGCACATCACAGACTCTACGACACAAATCATTATAGTTCAACTCTTATAATAGAGAAAGATAGCAAATGACAACCAGAGGTCACAGACCCAACATTACAACAAGCGGAAGCACATTAAGTTGTTCTAAACAACAAGATCCAGATTATGGCCTAAGAGGCCTACAAATAAACATCCAGCACCAGCTGTTCCGGGATGTCCCAAGCTGCCACCTGGGAACCCCAGACTACTCGTCGACGTCCACAAAGAACCCACCTTCGAGGTCGGTGAAGTCCTCCTCTGAAACAAAACAAACGACGTTGAGTTCGACGAACGCGCAAGATTATATATAGAGGTTTAGCTCGATGAGGCTTTCAAGTCATAGGGCTGTTTTGCATAAAGCTGATTTTATTTATGGAAAACATAACTCAATGGCATCGACTATTCAGAGTATTTTAAAAAGAGGTAAGAAGTAACTCTTTTCTTGATCACTTTTATCAACATCAACCATCATCAACCACAGTACCTGTTCATCAAGGCACCTCCCCGAATCACCCTCGAGGAAGCTCACCTTTCAATCTTGAGTGGTACCTCTAGTACCCAGTTTTTAATCATACCGTTAGAGTTATTCTATGGTCTTATCGTCCTTTCCCAAGTCGTCCTTAACCGTGGACACGGCTTTTCGAAAAGATTTAACCCTGCAGGGGTGTACAATGTTTGCCACGCGTACCGTCCGGCCCATTACCTGCGCATTAGCTCTCTTCCTTGGAAAGCCGGCTGGATGGAGCGGTGTCGACTTCTCCCTCGTTAAGGACCTTCCAGGATCATCAGTGGCGGCAGGACACGAGATCACCACACCCTGCCCCACGGCCACTCATTTTCCTAACACCACCATCCTCATCCCAGTTCATACCACCATCATCACGCACGCGCAAATGGAAGCCCGAACTAGAGGACCCTGGCTAGCCCCGCCCGAGTTATTTAGTCTATGAGGGTTCCTGCACTGCGAATGCATAGGCCTCACGCATGGTTGCACGCTCAGTCTTGGTTCGGGAGGTAAAGAACTCGCACCTAGGCGGCGAGAACGAGACAAAGCATCACAACCACAGTGGCCTCTCATCCCCACCTTTTAGCATCTTATTACCTGTTACCACAATTCTCCACCAACATCGGAACATTCAACACCTGTTTCCAACATAACACATCCATCGGACGGATAAACATGTACTAAGCATGGCTAAGCATCAACATTGCATAGTTAAGTATCTCCGGCCAACAATACAAACCTATGGATATAGGAGGGGAAACAGGTAATGGCATCGGAATCTTAATGCAACTATGGGATACTCTAATCCAATAAAATTGACATTTGGAACCGCATGCAATATTATAGTGGAGAAAATATTTGCGGAAACATAGGATAAGATATGCTCAGAGGGGGGGGGGATTACGCTTGCCTTGTTGAGCGGAGTAGTCAAACTGCTCGTCGGAGTAATGATGCTCAACTCCGGACTCGTGATCTATCGGAGAACAAACAACACCGGAAAGCAAAAAACAACAATCAACACATGGCAATTGTGCAATGCATACAGAGATGATGATATGACGTTTTAATGCACCGACTTAATATACACTATCGGACAAAATTTAAATGGGGTGTGAAAAACAATTACTCCACGAGAGAGGAGAACACCCCATATTTATCTTAATGATTCCCTAGCGTCCGGAAGTGCATTACGGTTACGGTGATCAAATATGCATGACATTTATTTTAGAGGGTTGTTCACACTTTCCCGGACTTGTTGGTATCATACAAGCATTTTTCTGGAGCACCGACACAAGTTATTACATTTCATTTCATCTTTTGATTAAGTCCTCAATCAGATTATGTTTAAACAACAATGGAAAATACTTAGCCAATTTAGAAAGAACTAAAGGAAACAGTACCAAAATTGGAGCTGGACAAAATCAGAAATTCTGAATTTTCCAAAATCGGAATATCCGATCGAGTAGCACCTTCGAAATTTGGCTAAGGACTAAGAGTTCCATCGTACTGATACCAATCGGAAATTCCAAATTCTTCAAGATCGGAATATCCGATCATCGGAGGTGGCTCAGAACTGCTAAGGACTAAAGTTTCTCTCGCACTGATACGCCTCGGATTATCCGGTGTCGCACAAGTCGGAATATCCGAGCTGCGGAAAGATGGCACGGCGGCGCACTGGGGCTCACGGCCGCCGGCGAAATACGGCGAGAGAAGCAGGAAGACGAGGTCCAGAGGGACGGCGTGCTCACCCTGAACTCGCGGCTGGGCTCAGAAGGGGCCGCGGTGGACGGGATTGGCCGGAATCGCCCGCGGCGGCGCTCGGACAGACGCGGCGAAAACGTGGACGGCGGCGGCGATTTGCGGAACCCCGGCTCGATTCCCTTGGTGGGGAGGAAGCAGGCGAGACGGCGGAGCTCCTGCGCTGCTCGGCCGGGCTCGGGAAGGCGGAGGTCGACGACGATGTGCGCGGCAATGGCGGCGGCGGTGCGGCCGAGCGAGAGGAAGAGAGAGAGGGAACGGGGTCGAGCGGGCGAGAGGATAGGGTAGCAGAAGGGCCTCGAGGTGCTCCTCTTCTCCTCACGTGCGTCAGGAGGGCGCGGGGGCCCCGCGGCGAGCTCGGCGGCGAGCTGGTCCGGCGGCAGCGTCGCGCGCGGTCGCTACAGCACGAAGAAGACGGCGGTTTTCTGAAAACCCCCCTGCACCTTTTTCGTTCATCACCGATTGGTCCTTTTTTATTTACAAAGAAGCCCTTTTTTGTTTCTTTTTAAAACCAGTAGTACTTCTCTGATTTAATTGGGGCAGTTAAACATTTTATAAAAATTTGAGAAAATTCTGGTAGCCTCCCCATATAGTGTAGAAGCACCACAAAAATTGGTGTCTCCAAATAAACTGTTTTGGACCACTTTTGTTTAGAAAGGTGGGATATGGCATTTTGCTAACTTTCCAAATGTTGTTCCTTTATTATTTTGGAGCAAGTGCAAAAATATCATTTTGGAACCTTGAAACTTCCTTGACAAATAAAGGATGTCAATTGTTTGTATTTTGCAAGTTTGAGTGCTTTCACGGTTTTGAAATTTGGTGGAGCTAATTTGGCATTTTGTTTTTAAGTGGTGCCAAACCTCCACAATTCCCTAGCAACAACCACAATTCCCTAGCACAATTCCCTAGCAACAACAACATGATGCATGATGCCATGATGCAATGAACACAAAAGTGGAAAAATTACACAGGTTTTTAGTTGCTTAAACTTCGGGCTGTTACAAACACCATTGCATTTCAGAGTATTGCAGTACTCAAGAAAAGTTGTGATGTGTTCATGATGATCTTCTACTGCAGAACCACTGAATCTGGACTGCTGCACCATGTTTATCAGAGCAGGCTTCAACTCAAAGTTGTTAGCCTGAATTGTTGGCTGAACAACAGTGGATGCATTGCCTTGATTTGTTGGGATCCACAGATCACGAAGCAAAACCCTTTGATCTCCCATTGTTTCCTTCTAAATTCTTATCTCTCGACGATTCTTTCTCAAAGTTCTTTCTATCTCAGGATCTAAAGGCACTAATTCTTCTGAACTGACGGGCATGCAACAACTACCTGCAATTCTTCCTGAAAACTCATCAAAAACATCAACAGATAGTGAGATCTGTCAGTCTCCTAATAAGCCAAAGCAACTGCAGTAGTAACACGTTCTAGTCTGCAAATCAACACCTAACAATTCTAATATCCAATCCCCGGCAACGGCGCCAAAATGATGAAGCAATAATATGGGTAGAATATCGTGCTCTCTACAGGGATTGAATACTAGAACTGACTACAGCTAGAACATCAAATTGGGTTTGTTTCAGAGCTTAATTCACAAGGAAATCAAGGAAACCAAGCAAAGACAGGGATGTAAAGACAAGCCAAAGCAAGATCAAACATCAACAACATCTCACAATCATCAACATCAACATGTGTCAGATCATAAACAGTACCAGGAACTTCTCCGAATTTCGACAACACAGGCAGCAGTTCATACATCACAGAAAGCAGTTCAGGCAGGGAAGAAAATAAGTTTGGGAGAGATTTGTTACAGCTCGATGAACTCCTCAGCAAGATCCAGAAAAGGGAAGAAGAAGGTGTTCTTCACGTCAACCTTGGTGTTCCTCCTTTGCTCTCCATCCTCTCCTCTTCTTCTTTCTTGCTTTTTCGGGTGTGTAAAGTGGGGTGGTTGGGAGGAGCTGGCTTGGCTGCTTTTCTAGCTGATGCACCACCCCTCACGTGCTCTGTCCCCCTCTTTTCTGCTTTTTGCTTCTTTTCCCTTCTACTCTTCTATCAGTTGCACAAGTTGATCCCTTTAGCTTTTTTGCTTTTGCTTCTTGGTCCCAGAATGTGGAGTTTGAATAGAATTTGGAGATTTCAGAGCCTTTTCGCCCTTATCTGCAAGTAAGGACACTAAACCAGTAAAGGTATCCAAGAATGATGCAACGTTCTGAATTTACTACTTTATGACAGAGAACAAAGGCCAAAAATGATGAAAAAGGTGTAAAACAGTGGGCAAAATGGGTATATATATGATGTACATCAGTACCTACAATTAAAAATACCTGGCCCAAATGGAGCAATCACAGTGCATGGAGACAGGCAAAAGGCCCTGGAGTGCGAAGAAAAGGATTCGGCGCTGGCAGAAGCAGCTTGCATCGCGGGCTCCTCGCACAGTTTTAAGTCGCCAGAAACCCTTTGAAGCCCCAAAAGAGCCGCAGTTGAGCCGCATCCAAAGCAAGTCGGAAAGCCAGTCAAAAAAAGGAGCGCATCTCGTCCATGAAGACTCGTATCAAGGAAAGGTGGAAACAAAAGTGTCCTTAATTCAAACGAAAGAAGGAGAATGGCGTATGTGCCTGGAACCTCGTTCAATCAATGACAATGGTACGAGAGGACAGACAACCACATAGGCCAAGGTCGAAACAACCAAATCACCGAAACCGGCACTCCAGGTGGCTGAAAACCTCACGGAGACAACAAAACCGCTGTAACCAGCAATAGAGCTATCATGCTCACATTGGGTCGCCTCTAGCGGCTCAATTTTTGAACCACTCAGGGTTCGGCCTCACAATCTTGCAACATTATATGAATCGCGTACGACCTGCGGGGAACAGAAAACCTGCATAAAGGGTCTACGCTATTTTATCAACGCTACTCAGATGTGTTCTTGTATCAGTTTGATGGTTATGAAATAAAAGCCGGCACCCTTGGGATCCAGGGTTTGTCGTTTCACCTCTATGAGTTGTTGAGTCTTTTTATTTTATACATCATCAATTTCTTGGGGGCTTGGATGCTTTACAAAGCTCAGCTTACACCCTTGAACTAGCCAATCTACTGGCTTTTTCCCTTAAAATCAGATGCAACTTGCATTATGCGGCCAAAGTACCAGCGTGTGGCGTCAATCGAGTCTGAATGCCTATCATGGACGTTCTCGACCCTGAACACACATTTTGCTAGGGAAATACTGAGCCGCGCAAGGGCCTGCTTAAGGGAAATCAATCAAAAACGAGCCTGCCTCAGGCCATAATATCGTGCTGCTTCAGTACAAAAATATCGTGCTGCTTCAGTACAAAAATATCGTGCTGCTTATAGTACACAATCATCTAACATCGTACTCTTTACAGTACTAACTAGTCAAATTGTGCTAACAATATAATGATTGACATGCCATCATGCTTGATTATTTCACTATTTTTTCTCGTCTTCTGACGACTTCAGGGATGTGCTAACAAGAGGCCTTCCCGCCTGACCAGGAATAGCAATTGCCGGCGTTCTCACCAATGGATCAGATCGAGGAGCAGCAGAGGACGGACCCCCAGAGCTTGTGGACGGACCAGGATTTTGTGAAGTTCCGGATCGAGCTGACTTGGGTTTCTTCTCAATAATAGAGCCGTCCAGGCGATGCCGGTAAAAATAGGTGCTAAGATTAAGATCATCGACAATCTGGGTGGCGTAGCCTAGCACGCCTTTCAAGATATCCGAGTACTCCGTTAGTGGAACTTTGGTGCCGTCGAAGCGAGTCGCTTCCTTACCTTGCGCAAGCCGCTCGATTTCAATTTCCGGGTAACAAACCCTGGCCAAAGTAAGCACCTGAGCTTCACTAGCACGGGCAGAAGAGCCCTTCCAACCGGCAAAGTACTGAGGAGCCTTCACAAGTTTGCTCAACCAATATTCACAAGTTGCTGGTGGATCTGCCTTGGGAGAAAACTTGGTGACCAAATGTTTAGTCGCCACCAGAAGACGTCGGTTGAAATCCCTGACATATTCCAATTGGTCCTTAATATTGGCAAGATACAGGGGAGTATTCCGACCTGAAAGCAAGAAGGTTTAAATAAGCCAAGAGCAAGGAAGAATTAAACAAAAAAATGATGGACAAAGACGGTCAGCCACTTACCAATGAGTTCCTCAATCATACCCCTCACGAAAGATCCTGCAAGCTCGGCAGCCTTAAGAAGGGATTTAATTTTCTCGTCACGCGAAGCCAACTCCTTCACATGTTGTGCCTTCATTTGGTCTAGCGCTTGTGTTTTCTGCTCAAGAGCAGCCTTCAGGGACTTTATGATGTCTTCCTTCTCTGTCAGCCACAGAGTAGACTCAGTTTCCAGCTCTCGGTATTGCTCTTCACAAGAATCCCATTCCAATTCAAGCCTGTCATTATCCTTCTGCAGTAGTTCCAGTTTGACAGCTAGATCATCAGTGGAGGCCATGGGAGTTTTATCCTTTGCGTTAGCAGATCGAAGCTCAACCTGCAGATAGAAGCAACAATCAAGCAGATGTTGGAGGAGATTCGCAAAATAGCAATCATATACTGGCAAGAAGACTCTAAACCTTGTTTCTTAGCCGCAATAAGATTTCGACTCTTGGGGGCTACAATCGAGTAGTAGGCGCTGGTTTCAAGAAAGTTTAAAAGGCAACATACCTGATGCGAATGATGAAGTCGTCTCACCAAGTCTCGCAACACAGCGGTATGTCGCTCTCCAGCCTGAATAATGGCCTCTTCAAGAGATCGCGACTTGGTAAGAGAAGAAGACGAGGGCATCTGAGCCTTCATCCGCGCAGTTTCAGCGTCTTCGATTTCAGCCTGTGGCTTATCAGGAGCAGCACCAGGAGTGTCTACTCCTGAAGTATGAAGCGGTCCTCCAGGGATATCACCAGCAAGACTAGCATCTCCAGTCACGATGCGACCTCCACTCAAGGACGGTTCAGGGGAAGAGCTTAGAGTTGCCAGATTTACCTCAGCTTCAATCGTTGATCTACACAGAAGTAATGAGTAACATAAGATATATCATCATGAAAGTCGCGCAACAGGCCAAAGAAAGTGAAATCTTACCCTGGCGCTACACGGATATTCTTCATCACACAGTCAGAAGATGGTGAAGAAAGTGCTTGCAGATCAGAACCTGCAAAAGAAAGCAGGATTAGTACATAAAGCTAAATCAAGCTACATGGTGGCAAAACAAGCAAAGACTAGGGAAGCAATATTTGAGCTTATAGAAGTGTTGTTGCATGTAGTGGGACTAGTAAAGCCCATGTCACTAACAGCACGGCTAGTCTCCAAAGATTTGAGTGCCTTTTTCTCTACAAGTACAGCAAGCGCCTTGCGGCGCTTCACGGCTAACACCGGATCTTCAAGGTTCCCCTCCAGCAAGCGTTTTGAAGACCTGCGGGATCCTTGGGACGACTCAGGATTAAAAGGAACTGAAGATAAGAGCAAATCTGTCATTTGTTGATCCTCCTCAGATATGCCATCCACAAAGCTGGAGGCGTCCTTGTCCACCAGTTGTTCATCTTCCTCCTCCTCTACATCCATTTTTGACGACTCACCGCGGCCTCGGGGGCTCGATTGAGTCGCCTGGTCACTAGTGGGAAGAGTCCAGAATTCAGGATCAATCTGAAGATAAAAAATAATAGCAAGTCAATTTAATGTAATGAAGAAAGGCAAAATAGTTCAAGAAGGCAAGGACATACCACGAAAGGTTTGTGGCCCTCCCAGAAAGGAGCCAGGCCAACAATCTCATATGAACTGATGTCTTCATCAGTGACGCGACGAATGAAATTGATCCATTCGCCCTTATCCCAGTCTTCGGGGCAGGACCTATCTTGGTCGTCGCTACGACCAGAATAATCCACCATAAGCTACATACGGCGACTCACAGACTGGATACGCCACTTGGTCCAACAAGAGATAAGGTCAAGACCAGTAAGGCCATGGAGGTTCAACACCACTATTCGATCCATAAGAACATTGACGGTCGATGAGGAAGAGGGGTCTGGTTTGGATGATAAGGCAGGAGAAGAGACAAAAGGAGCTGGGGACCAAGGAGGAAGGTGAATTTCCCCTTCTAGAGAAGTATCCTTGCAGTAAAAGAAGGTTCTCTGCCAATCCCTGACCCTGTTGGCTAAGGCGAGTTTGGGAAACACACTGTCCCGACGGCGTTGAAAGGCGATAGCGCCGCATTGCAGATAGGGGAGGCCGGTGCCCTCGCGCTGACTATTGCAATAAAAGAGAGAAAGCCAAAGATCTATAGACGGCTCGGTCGCGAGGTAATCCTCACATAGGGTGTGGAAATTGCTCACCTGGAGCATATAATTGGGACCGATGTCGTGGGGACATAGGTTCAGTCGTTGCATTAAGGAGCGAAAGAAAAGAGAACCTGGGGGCTTGAATCTGCGCTCCACATGCTCTGCGAACATAACCAATTCTCCGGGTTGTGGATTGGGAACCAACTCGCCATCTGAGGCCCGCCATTTGCATTCATTCTTTGGAGGCAGAAGTCCGCGAAGAGTGAGGGATTCAAGGAACAGCTCGTCAATCTAGGAGCCATCCCAGTTGCAGCTACGCCGAGGCATCCTTCTTGGCTAAAACTTGCAAGATCGCAAGGAAAATAGAGCGCAGTATGCAAGGACGGCGCGACGAGAGAGAAGAAAGGGCAAACGATAACTTGACCTAAGGGCGTCGCAGAGCTTTTAACCAGAAGGTTCGTGATACGCGGAGGTGACAAGATTAGGGACCCGAAACTCACGGGTGATTGAAAAGCCAGTCTTTGGCGTAAGCCGCAAAAGTCAACGGAGCGAGTAAGTCGCGCAAATCCCAGAAGAGCCAAAGCTCCCTTTCACGTTTTCACCAAGTGGGAGAAGATTGAGAAGTTCGACCAGGATATTTGTCATGCGGCTCATCGATCAATGAAGGGTCACGCACGGCTCGCCAAGAAGTCCAAGTCGACCATGGGGGCTAATGTCAGGGGAATGGCTAAGTGGTTAACTCGCGGCCTGTATGAGAAGGGCGCGACTCAGCATAAGCCACGTGGCTGCGTTCTAAATGGGCCTATGTCGAGATGGGCCAGCCCGGCGTCGTGAAGATAATAAAGGAATAGTCTAGAAGCACGATAAATACTTGACTTGGAGCATACGTAGATGAGTAGTTTCCGAGTAGGACTCCGGCTCGCACTTTCCTAAGGGAATAGACTTTCCTTGTAACCTAGCAAGCCTCCGTGCATATAAGGAGGACTCGCGGGACGTAGAAAAGGGGACAAGCCCTAAACCCTATATCATACGGTGACGAGGGGTAGACTCATCAAGACCCATGGTTAAGGTCCCTAGGTTATGAATATGGGGGAGAGAACGTGGTAGAGCTGGAAGTATCGTCGGCTGACAAGCAGGGCAAAGATTTTACCCAGGTTCAGGGCCCTCGTGTGGAGGTAACACCCCTACGTCCTGCCTGTCTGTTATTGCTTTGTGAATGTGATGGTTACAAGGGTCCCGGCGAGATGTCGATCTCGCTAAGGTTTTGGTGGCTCTGAAAGTACGTGGTCTGGTTCGATGGCCCTCCCAGTCCTTAAATAATAGGCTGGGTCTCGGGTGTTCGTAACCGACTCGATTTACAAGTAAGGAAACTCTAAACCGACTATTGTTTCGCCAAACTTGGAGGATACTCCATCTTCGTGGGCCTCCCTTCATGGGATTCATGTAGGCTCTGATAGTTGGGCCTAGTCGATACGTGCACCAGGTACCCTCATGGTAGGGTACCCGATAGGCATACCCATGTCAGTAGCCCCCGAGTACTTGTCTGATTCGAAGAGTCGGGCATGGACTCATACATCATGCACGTTACATTTTTGCATCTGTATTTAGAATTCTTATGAAATAGCACATGTTGGCTATGTCGAGTGTTTCATCGACTATGAGTTTTTGCTTATGATAGTCAAGGGATATTAGCTTAGCAGGTCCGGCACACACGACGGATCGGGGCCAGTTAACTATCATTTGTGGCAAAACCATACTAGCTTTCAATCAAACTCGAGTCCCCGGACTCGAATCTGGAACAAACTGGACAGACTCGAAACAGCCGTTGAGGTCTTACGGAATCGAACTGCAGTATAATTTTGAATCAACCCAACGCGTCCGTCGGGGATAATTCATCATGTCTGCTGACACGGAAAATTTAAGGATAACGCTGCTGGAGCGGTCCTTAGCCCAGCTCGACTGATCGGTGGGTCTTACCTTTGCACTATGCATGCAGCATCCAAGGATCGTCGGATCAACTCGGGAATATTTTGAGTATGACTTTGCTTATGAACTGAGTCGAATAATATGTCGACTGATACTTTGCCATTATTCTATCGGGTGCGCGACAGCGCTCCCGATGGGAGTAGCCCCCGAGATTGTGCTTTATTGCTTGCAATGGAGGATAATCTCAAAATCTTTTATCCTGCACATATTTAGTCAAAGAAATTTTTGATATGCTCCCGATGGGAGTATGATGCTGCAGTCGAGAATCTTTCGACTGGCGTTTATGACCTTTGCTTGAGAACCAATCGAAATTCTTGTGAGAGACCACCCGAAGATATCATCGAGTGATTTTTATGCCAGTTGTGAAAGAGGGAACACGTCAGCAATGACGCATTTTGCGACTGCTATCTCTGACAAGCGGTGGCGTGCTTGGAGAGGCTTTGATAAGACGTGACCCTGTTTTGTGGCCCGTTTCTGCAGAGCTGACCAGGGATGACGCCGCGTGGACTGATTTGACCGTTCTGGCGCGATTTTCACGGGGCGTGATGATGGTTTCCTGGATTCTCGTGCGTAGTGGGCGGAGTGGCCGGCGACGGTTGCTCTCCGTGGCCGCCACGTGTATGGCCATATTTCGCGCGGAGTATGGATTTGTTTTGACGGTTGGATCGTTTTGTGATCTGTGGTAAATAGGGGAGACGGCGCTGGCAGAGTTTTTTACTTGCCATTTGCTCTTTGCGCCGCCCCTCGTCTCCTTCCTCGCGCTGTCCTCCATTGCCTGCGCCCAAGTTCTTTGCCTCACACACCCTCCATGTAGCAATGGCGAAAGGTGGAGGTGCCAAGCGTGGTGCTGCCGCCGCTGCCGCGACCGATGCGGCCAAGGGCAAGAAGACCGTGGCGGGTACATCTGCGTCCGCCGCGCTGAAGAAGGGCAGCGGGGACTGGGCGAAGTCCACCATCAAGGACGCCCATTTGGTCAAGTTCCGCGAGCAGGGGTATCTGCCACCCGCGGAGCAGCTCGCCGTCCGCGCGCCGTCGCCCAAGGAGGTACTCCCCGAACCACGCGCCAACGAGCGTGTTTGTTTTGCGGAGTTTTTGCCTAGGGGCTTTTCGCTTCCCCCCACGACTTCGTTCGTGGTCTTCTTTTTGCCTACGGGGTGCAGATCCATGATCTCACCCCAAATGGCGTTATGCATATCGCGTGTTTCATCACGCTGTGCGAGTGCTTCCTCGGCGTCGCACCCAGCTGGGCGCTGTGGAAAGCCATCTTCATGGTACGGCCGAACAGAGGAGGTGGTCGCACCTACCCCGTTGGCGGCTGTGGAATCCAGGTGCGCAGCGACACCCGCTACTTCCGCCTGAAGACCGTCGACTCCGCCCAAGGCTGGAGGAAGGGGTGGTTTTATGCGACTGTCGAGCAGGATGCAGCCGCCCCTTTCTCGACTGCTGCTTTCACCAGGACCAAGGCGTGGGATCACCAACTCTCAGCCGAAGAAATGGAGGAGGCAAGCCCTTTGCTGGCTCGGATCGGAGGCATGCTGGACAAGGTCACAGGCATCCATTTGATCGCCACCTTTGTGAAGAGGCGGGTGTGGCCACTCCGTGCCCGAGCGCACCCCATGTGGGAGTATGGGGCGCGGGTGACCCACTCGGATGAGCCCAGAGGAGCTGTCAAGGAACGAGCTTGTGAATCACGTGCGCACATCACCAACTTGACGACAGGCGACAAATGCGACGTCGACTGTCCCATTGAGCCGTATGGGGCGGAAAACCCTTTGCCTGAGGTATGTCTGCATTTTAAGAGTTTGCCACTCGTATGCTATGTGTTTGTTCGATTTTGCTTCTGACTTTGCAATTTGCGATGTATGCATGCAGGACCACTCGACTGCCACCTCTCTGCCTCCTCTGCCAGAAAATGGTGAGACTGAAGAAACTCAGGTGAGGTGGTGGACCCGAAAAGGGATCAGTCGCCCATCCCTTCTGCCACCACTTCGCATGCGGAGGAGGTCGAGGAGGACGCAGCGGAAGAGGTCCAATCTGAGGAAAAGGCCATCGCTGACCAAGAAGTCGACACCGCGCCACCGAAGCGTCGTCGACTGGCCAAGAAGGCGCCTTCTGCTGTGAGTTCACCCGCGAGGGGGCAGGGCTTGGAGGATGACGAGGAATCAGGCTCACCACCTGTTTTCCAAGCCGCTCCTTTGCGTGCGTGCTCAACAAGCTCAACTCTTCCTCTTCAGTCGAGTGGTACCCCAGCCTTTGGGGGACCAATTTTTGGCGACTCCGAAGATGAGGAAGATGAGGAGCACAGGTATGTGTTTTTTGAGTATGATATGAGAATTTTGTGCTGTCACATATTTGTGCTGACCACCTTTTTGCTTTGTTGTGTTGCTCACAGCGCTGAAAACAATCAGCCTGGGACTCCTCCAGTCGAGAATGTTCCAACCCTGGAGCACTCGAATTCTGCACCGACTGGAAACGAGACTGTCCAGCCAATGGCCACTGATGCTGTTACTGAAACAGCCAAGGTGGCAGCCCCAGAGGTCGGGACATCAGTCGCTTCTGAACCGTGGATGAATCACGTAAGTATTTTTGCCTGACCCGTTTAACTTGGGACTGTGAGAGTTAGAATTTTTGCTGAATTCGTGTGCTTGCAGCCCTTCATCATACCTTGGCAGATTCTGCCAAGGCTTATGTCCAGGTGGAGCAGGAGAGGGATACCATGCGCGCCGAGCTAGAGCGGCTCAGTCGTGAGTTCTCCTTTTTGCTTTTGTTTTGCTAATTTCTTTTTGCAATGCTTGATTTTGTCGAGTATTGAATGCACGTGATTTTGCTGGGCCAGGCGAGAAGAAGGAGCTGGAAGATGCACTCGCCGCGCAGCGCGAAGAGTCGAAGAAAGAGCTGGCTGCCGCCACCAACTCAGCCGCTGCACGCGAGCGAGGATATGCTGACCAGCTCGCGGCACTCGCGCAGGCCATGGGAGGTGAGTAATCTTTTCTCCTTTTGATATGAGATATAACTGTCGAGTGTCATGAAATGACTTTTGCCTTTTTGAATTGTGTAGAAGCTGTTGGCGCACCGGCCTCTGCAGATGCGTCGAGTGGTGATCTTTCGCTGGACAGGCTGTGGGCGGCTTAGGCGCCATATGCAACCAGGCGAAGACGCACTCGCCAAATCGACGAGCACACTTGGCGCTGTATACAAGGTGGTGTTCCCGACTGGCGTAGTGCCGTCGACGGCGGACGACTTCGCCGACGTGTTTGGCCCCGGGACGTCCACCATGGCGGGTTTCGCTCGCGCCAACACGGTACGCGGATCCGAGTCCACCATCAAGCTTCTTATGGGACATGGGATAGATTGCGACTACGAGGCAGCACTGTCTGCGTTCCCTCGGAAGCCAGATGGGAAGCCCATTTCTCTGAAGGGGGTGAGCGGAGCCGCCGCGCGACTGGCCGAGGTTTTTATGACCACCATGGAGCGCCGGGCACTCGAGACTGCCAATCGTCTGCTTAGGAAATCGAATCCTTAGGTTTAGGGTAGCTGTACCCTTTTTTTTTTATGCCTTGTAATGATACCTTCTGAACTGCGCGAGTCTGCGCTTTGTTTGTGCTACCTTGTTTATGCAAATAGTCTTTTGCTAATGTCTTTCACTCGAAGAGTTGTATGCTTATGACATGAGTTTTAGCTTCTGACACAAACTTTGTGTTTGTGATTATGCTCTTTGAACAGTCACGAGAACCTGCTACTGCGACTAGTTCCTCGCAGGCTCCAATCACCACCCGATCCCAGGGTCAGATGGTAAATGATGCCAAGGTGATGGAGTTTATGAAGGCCAAATTTGTGAGAATGGAGCAAGATCTGAAGGACGCCCAGGCTGAGCTGAATCGATTGAGGGCGAGACCCGCGTTGGCCACCCAACGCGAGGAATATGTGCTCGGGGAGATGGATCTTGTGAACAGGCAACTCGAGTGTAAGTTCGAGTCTTGCTCTGTTTACAAGCTTTTTGCGTAGCTATTGTCCTTTTGATCTGACTGGTGCGCCCGTGTTTGTAGGCTTTGTCGACAACTTCCAGGCTGAAAAGATTCGCGTGGAAGGGCGTCTGGATAGCGTGGTTGACGACCCTACGACTGGGCGTCAACACTTTTGGCTTGATAGGTACCATGCCCGCATACTCGCCACCCTGAAGGATCGCGTCTGGCGAAGTGCTGAACTGCTGGAGTTATGCCGGGCAGCGTTTATTCGCCTGAACGAGACTCTTTTTCCTGCGGGGCCACAACCACAAGGGATTCGTGCTTTGTTGAACATCTTCCGTCAAACAAATCCCATTCGAGAGTTGCTGTCTCAGAGACTTGTGATTGGAGCCAACGCTGCAATGGCGTATATGCGTAGTCGAAAACCAAGGTTGGTGTTGCGGACACCTGCAGCCGGAGAGGTTCTCGAACAAAGAGACCTGGATGACACGATCCGAGCTGCGGAGACACTAATCGAGTGCACTCGCGAACAGCTTTGCGGTCCCGAGCTGCCCGTAAAGGACGAGCCTGAGGATTAGAATAGTTTGCGAGTGCAATTTTTGTATAGGGGGCAGCCCCCGAGTGTAATTTTTGACTCTTTGTATATTGTATAGTTTGTATACTTTGATTTTTTGTCGAGCCCCCGAGTCAGTCGAGCGGGGTTTGTGAAATATGTGTTGGTTGTGAACCAATGACTGTGCAGCCCCCGAGTATTCGAGTGCGGCTGCAGAGTTTTTGTGTTCTTTGTTTGGATCCTTGTTACGCAGCCCCCGAGCATTCGGGTGCGGCTAAGGCATTGTGTTTCTGCAAGAGCGAGAGCTCATTTGATCGATAACACAGCCCCCGAGGGTTTCGGGTGCGGTTAAGGTATGAATTATGCGGGTAGTAACCACAAAGAAGTCGAAGGAACATTGATTTTATTCCTCTTTTGAATGTTAGGCTGCAGGCCGCCTCATTAAAAACCTTCCAGTCCCCTTAGGTACCCTGGTAAGGAAAAGAGCGCGTCTGAAACCTGCAGCCATCCGACATATAGCCTATTACATTGTATGACTGTGAGCACTTTATGCGTAGAAACGGCGCAATGCGCAACGTTCCAAGGATTATGAGAGAGTTCGCCTGTCTTCGCGTGCTTCAGTCGATATGCGCCTCCTCCAAGGACCTCCGTGATGATGAAGGGACCTTCCCATGGGGAAGCGAGTTTGTGCACATTATTTTGCTTCAATCGAAGAACCAGGTCGCTGGTGGCTCTAGGTTAATAGTGCCAGAAACAATGCTTGTACGTCACACGTCAGTTGGGAACCCCAAGAGGAAGGTATGATGAGTGCAGCAGTAAGTTTTCCCTCAGTATGAAACCAAGGTTTAATCGACCAGTAGGAAAACGAGGTTTGCTTCGAAGGTGTTGGTGAAGGAGTGTAGTGCGGCGCAACACCAGGGATTCCGGTGCCAACGTGGAACCTGCACAACACAATCAAATTACTTTGCCCCAACTTAACAGTGAGGTTGTCAATCTCACCGGCTTGCTGAAAACAAAGGGTTAAACGTATCGAATGGAAATGATGTTTGTTTGCATAAAACAGTAGAGAACAATGATTGCAGTAGATTGTATTTCAGATGTAAAAGAATGGACCGGGGTCCACAGTTCACTAGTGGTGTCTCTCCAATAAGATAACTAACATGCTGGGTAAACAAATTACAGCTGGGCAATTGACAATTGATAAGTGCATATAACATGCATGTGTGAGCTGTGGTGTCTACTATGAGATTCATTTGGGCATTACGACAAAGTACATAGACCGCTATCCAGCATGCATCTATGCCTAAATAGTCCACTTTCCGGTTAACATCCGTACCCCTTCCAGTATTAAGTTGCAAGCAACAGACAATTGCATTAAGTAATGTGCGTAATGTAAACAATACATTCATCCTTGAATAAAGCATTGCTGTTTTACCCCTAGTGGCAACAACACATCTACAACCTTAGAACTTGCTGTCACTATCCCAGGTTAAATAGAGGTTGAACCCAACTATCATGCATAAATACCCCCTCTTGGAGTTACAAGTATTCACTTGGCCAAGGCTTCAACAAGTAACGGAGAGCATGCAAGATCACAAATGACATAGACATGATAATATAATATTCAGCTCCACATAGGTATCAATATAAGTCAGATCCCAGCAAACACAACATGTAGCATTACAATAAGATGATCTTGATCATGATAGGCAGCTCACAAGATCTAAACATGATGGCACAAGTGGAGAAGACAACCATCTAGCTACTGCTATGGACCCATAGTCCAAGGATGAACTACTCACGCATCACTCCGGAGGCGGGCATGGCGATGTAGAGCCCTCCGGTGATGATTCCCCTCTCCGGCAGGGTGCCGGGAAGAGCTTCAGAACCCCCCGAGTTAGGGTTGACGACGGCGGCAGCGAATATGTTCTGGATGAAAGGCTCGGTGTTTTAGGGTTTTCACGTCTCGGGGAATAAATAGGCGAAGGGGCGATGTCGGCGGACCCCCGAGGGGCCCAAACCACCAGGGGCGCGGCTGGGCCCACTGCGCGCCTGGTGGTTTGGCCACCTCGTGGCTCTCTTCGTCTCTCCTTCGGACTCCGTGTACGTGCTGGAAAAATAGGGACTGGCCTTTTGTTTCGTGCAATTCCGAGAATATTTCCAGAAGTAACTTTCTGAAACCAAAAACAGCAGAAAACAGGGAACTGGCACTGTGGCATCTTGTTAATAGGTTAGTCCCAGAAAATGCATAAAAGTGATATGAAGTGTATATAAAACATGTAGCAAATGGTATAATATAAGCATGGAACAGCAGAAATTATGGATACGTTGGAGACGTATCAAGCATCCCCAAGCTTAGTTCTACTCGTCCTCGAGTAGGTAAAACGATAACAACAAATAATTTCTGAGGAGACATGCTTTCACACAATCTTGATCAATATATTGCAAGGCTCATGTCATGAATGAAGTGACTCAAAGCAATGATCTATAGTTTGCTAACAAATAGATAAAGAGTAAACAATGAATCATATAAGCAAAAACTTTTCATGAATAGTACTTTCAAGACAAGCATCAAAAAGTTTTGCATAAGAGGTAACTCATAAAGCAATAGATTCAAAGTAAAAGGCATTGAAGCAACACAAAGGATGATTAAGTTTCAGCAATTGCTTTCAACTTGTAACATGTATATCTCATGGATAGTTGTCAACATAAAGCAATATAACAAGTGCAATAAGTAAATATGTAAGAATCAATGCACACAAAGTTGACACAAGTGTTTGCTTCTAAGATAGAAAGGAGTAGGTAAACTGACTCAACATAAAGTAAAAGATAGGCCCTTCGCAGAGGGAAGCAGGGATTAAATCATGTGCTAGAGCTTTTTAAGTTTTCGAAAGCATATAGAGAGCACAAAATAAGTATTTGAGAGGTGTTTGTTGTTGTCAACGAATGGTAGTGGGCACTCTAACCCCCTTGTCAACCAGACTTTCAAGAGCGGCTCCCATGAAGGACGTTATCTCTACCAGCAAGGTAGATCATCCCTCTTCTCTTTTGTTTACACATGTATTTTAGTTTCTTTATAGATGACACTCCTCCCAACCTTTTGCTTACACAAGCCATGGCTAACCGAATCCTCGGGTGCCTTCCAACATTCACATACCATGGAGGAGTGTCTATTTGCAAAATTAAGTTGCTTACTGATAAATCAGGGCAAAACATGTGAAGAGAATTATTAATGAAAGTTGTAATTAATTGGGGCTGGGCACCCCGTTGCCAGCTCTTTTTGCAAATTATTGGATAAGCGGATGTATATGCCACTAGTCCATTGGTGAAAGTCTGTCAGAAGTAAATGACAAGATTGAAAGATAAAACACCACATACTTCCTCATGAGCTATAAAACATTGACACAAATAAGGAGTAATAAAGTTTTGAATAGTTTAAAGGTAGCACATGAAATATTTACTTGGAATGGCAGGAAATACCACATAGTAGGTAGGTATGGTGGACACAAATGGCATGGGTTTTGGCTCAAGTTTTGGATGCACGAGAAGCATTCCCTCTCAGTACAGAGTTTAGGCTAGCAAGGTTGTTTGAAGCAAACACAAGTATAAACCGGTACAGCAAGAATCACATAAAAACATATTGCAAGTATTATAAGACTCTACACTGTCTTCCTTGTTGCTCAAACATTTTACCAGAAAATATCTAGACCTTAGAGAGAACAAATATGCATCCCAAGTCTCAACAAGCTCTACGGTAGTTCTCCACTACTAGGCTTTAACTACATGATGCAAGAGCTTAAACATGATCTACTTGAGAGCTCAAAACAATTGCAAAGCATCAAATCAAAACAAGACAATGATCTACAAGAATGCATATGTCTTTTCCAATACCAACTACTACATGTAGCATTTTCTTTCTTCCAAACAAACACCAATAATTTATTTAAACATAAACTCTCCAAATGATAATATAATGCAGCAAGAGAGTATTTATAAACAAGTGCTAACAGCTCGAAGAGATGCATGAAAAACAGGAGCTAAAAGCACTGCAGTAGCTAGTTAAGAATACTCAACAAATATAAGTGAAGAACATGAGTATTCACATGAAAAAGCGGAGCGTGTCTCTCTCCCACACAAGGATTGCTAGGATCCGAATTTATTCAAACAAAAACAAAAATAAAAACACACAGACGCTCCAAGTAAAGCGCATAAGATGTGAAAGAATTAAAATATAGTTTCACTAGAGATGACCTGATAAGTTTGTTGATGAAGAAGGGGATGCCTTGGGCATCCCCAAGCTTAGACGCTTGAGTCTCTCTGAATATGGTTGGGATGAACCACGGGGGCATCCCCAAGCTTAGGCTTTTCACTCTTCTTGATCACATAATATCACCCTTCTCGCTTGATCCTTGAAAACTTCCTTCACACCAAACTCAAGACAGTTCTCATTAGAGGGTTAGTGCATAATCAAAAATTCTCATATTCTGTAATGATACAATCAATCCCAAAGCTTCTGGACATTAGCTACAGCCACCAATGCTTTGTGGAGCAAAGAAATCCACACAAACACAGTAAAAGAGCGAATGCAAAACAAAAGGCAGAATCTGTCAAAAACAGAACAGTCTGGAATGACGAATTTTTTCGAGGCACTTAAGTTGCTCAGATGGATCTGGCCTAAAATAATGAAAGTTGCGTACATATCTCAGGAATATGCGTGATTTTTCTCAGAATTTTTTGAATTTTCTACAGGGAGATAAGCTCAAATCCGTGACAGCTAAAAATCTGTCACTGCGCAGAAATCCAAATCTTGCATCAACTTTCAATATAGAACTTTACTTGGCACAACATTGCGATAAAATAAAGATACAAAGGAGTTGCTACAGAAGTAACAAAACTCCTTGACTCAAAGAAAACAAAAATAACAGCAAATAAAAACGATGGGTTGTCTCCCATAAGCGCTTTTCTTTAACGCCTTTCAGCTAGGCGCAGAAAGTGAAAATCAAGTGTTGTCAAGGCAAATCATTCAAATCATCAAAAGCTTCTTCCAACACACAGCTTGTAACAATGGGTATCTTAGATGTTCCTGGAGGTGTTTCATTACCTTTAACCGTACTAAAAGTTTTATCAATTTTAAGCTCATAATGAGTCTTTGGTTTTGGCACTTTAGGAACATACATAAACTTTTGCTCTCTACCCACATAAACTTTCTCCTTTTTAGACTTAAGAGAAGTAAAGGTTGAACTTAAGGTTTCAATAGCTTCCTCTAACTCATCAATTCTATGATTTTGGGTGTCATGGATATTATTATCCTCAAGAACAGTGATTCTTTCATTGATGGTGGCTATTGATTCATTAGTCTTACCAATACAATCAAGAAAATTTGGAAAAAATTCTCCATAGAGTCTAACTTATTTATAACATCCTCCAAGGTGATCTCAATTTTAATATCTTTAGTGGGTGGTGTTCCTACCAAACTTTCAATAATATTACAGGCTTCTAAAGCAGGAGTACCCAAGAAATTTCCACCTGTAAGAGTGTCTAGAACATACCTATACCAACTAGAGATACCAACATAAAAGTTCCTAAGGAGGATAGTGGTAGAGTGTTTCTTAGTACATCTATGATGAGCATCACTAATTCTATACCAAGCATCTTTCAAATTTTCACCTCCTAGTTGCCTAAAAGAACGAACTTCAACTTCAGGAGCATTCATTTTGAAAAACAAAATCAAACGAATTAAACAAGTAACTAATTTTTTTGTGTTTTTGATAGAGAGCAAACAAACTAAATAAAAATAAACTAAGCAAGACAAATAACAAAGTAAAGAGATTGGGTGTGAGAGACTCCCCTTGCAGAAGCAATTCGGTTTTCCCCGGCAACGGCGCCAGAAAACGTGTTGGTGGCTCTAGGTTAATAGTGCCAGAAACAATGCTTGTACGTCACACGTCAGTTGGGAACCCCAAGAGGAAGGTATGATGAGTGCAGCAGTAAGTTTTCCCTCAGTATGAAACCAAGGTTTAATCGAACCAGTAGGAAAACGAGGTTTGCTTCGAAGGTGTTGGTGAAGGAGTGTAGTGCGGCGCAACACCAGGGATTCCGGTGCCAACGTGGAACCTGCACAACACAATCAAATTACTTTGCCCCAACTTAACAGTGAGGTTGTCAATCTCACCGGCTTGCTGAAAACAAAGGGTTAAACGTATCGAATGGAAATGATGTTTGTTTGCATAAAACAGTAGAGAACAATGATTGCAGTAGATTGTATTTCAGATGTAAAAGAATGGACCGGGGTCCACAGTTCACTAGTGGTGTCTCTCCAATAAGATAACTAACATGCTGGGTAAACAAATTACAGCTGGGCAATTGACAATTGATAAGTGCATATAACATGCATGTGTGAGCTGTGGTGTCTACTATGAGATTCATTTGGGCATTACGACAAAGTACATAGACCGCTATCCAGCATGCATCTATGCCTAAATAGTCCACTTTCCGGTTAACATCCGTACCCCTTCCAGTATTAAGTTGCAAGCAACAGACAATTGCATTAAGTAATGTGCGTAATGTAAACAATACATTCATCCTTGAATAAAGCATTGCTGTTTTACCCCTAGTGGCAACAACACATCTACAACCTTAGAACTTGCTGTCACTATCCCAGGTTAAATAGAGGTTGAACCCAACTATCATGCATAAATACCCCCTCTTGGAGTACAAGTATTCACTTGGCCAAGGCTTCAACAAGTAACGGAGAGCATGCAAGATCACAAATGACATAGACATGATAATATAATATTCAGCTCCACATAGGTATCAATATAAGTCAGATCCCAGCAAACACAACATGTAGCATTACAATAAGATGATCTTGATCATGATAGGCAGCTCACAAGATCTAAACATGATGGCACAAGTGGAGAAGACAACCATCTAGCTACTGCTATGGACCCATAGTCCAAGGATGAACTACTCACGCATCACTCCGGAGGCGGGCATGGCGATGTAGAGCCCTCCGGTGATGATTCCCCTCTCCGGCAGGGTGCCGGGAAGAGCTTCAGAACCCCCCGAGTTAGGGTTGACGACGGCGGCGGCAGCGAATATGTTCTGGATGAAAGGCTCGGTGTTTTAGGGTTTTCACGTCTCGGGGAATAAATAGGCGAAGGGGCGATGTCGGCGGACCCCCGAGGGGCCCAAACCACAGGGGCGCGGCTGGGCCCACTGCCGCGCCGGTGGTTTGGCCACCTCGTGGCTCTCTCGTCTCTCCTTCGGACTCCGTGTACGTGCTGGAAAAATAGGGACTTGGCCTTTTGTTTCGTGCAATTCCGAGAATATTTCCAGAAGTAACTTTCTGAAACCAAAAACAGCAGAAAACAGGGAACTGGCACTGTGGCATCTTGTTAATAGGTTAGTCCCAGAAAATGCATAAAAGTGATATGAAGTGTATATAAAACATGTAGCAAATGGTATAATATAAGCATGGAACAGCAGAAATTATGGATACGTTGGAGACGTATCAGTCGCCCA